>OY757312.1:108498943-109098943 GCA_963583905.1 Stenurella melanura | reverse complement strand
ACACATTGTTATATCATATCTAATAATTTGGTATATTGGCGATTATTTATGTTATCAACATTACTTTGAAAGAAAGCGGAATTAATATTAGTCTGTCGCTTTCTGCAAATAATTGGCTATAATAGTTGTATATATATAATACCACTATACTACACAATAGAGACGTGATAGCGTTCACCGTCACTGCTACTTATCATCTGTTCTTTCAAATGAGGAATCTCTAAGAGCGATTCCTGAGAAAAGATCGAAGCGATTCAAAGAGTGATATAATCACTGCTACAAAGATCAGTGACTGGTGAATTATGACCGTAGCGATCACTGTGATTAAAAAATTGATTTTGTCCCATCTCTAGTACAGAATGCTGCATTATTTATATAGAGAGTGACGTCACTTGTCTTTTTTGGAGGGGGATATGTAATTGGAATCTATATTTCCTTTAAAATTATTTAAAAACGTTTTGTTGACGAAGAATTGCTTCTGCTATAATATATCTATCTACATACAAAGTGGTAGCTAGGGTAGCGTGGCCATTCGCACAGTGCCACGTTGATCTATATAATAATTATCCATACATACAATCCCTTAAGATGAAAAGTTGTGAAGAAGTCTGCAAATCTAAAAATTAAGTGCAAGTGGTAAATGTGCTGTTTATGTCGATAGTATGCCCTATCGATTATTAGACGTTATCATTAAAATTGTTAATATAACGATTTTTTTAACCATTTCTTATTTAAAAAAAAATTTAATGCATTTTTTTATAATGAAATTTATTTTTCGTTTTCATTTTATTCTTTATTATATTTTTGTACTTTTTTTCTTCAGTTTTTCTCTTTTTTTTTCTAATTTTAACAGGAATTTCACACTTATGCCAAGGGGTTTGTCAGCTATAATATATACCATGAGTGTTTTATATTTTTCGACTTAACAAAAAGTGAACACACCCCATTATAGCTGACATTCCTATTTCCTTATACACACCAAGAAGTTAGATAAAGAAATTATAGAGAGGAAATATTATACTCTTCGCAGTATTCGCTGATATATTGGACAATTTAAATTATTGTTGTATATTATATGGAATGCTTTTTGCAGTTTATTTGTAAATAATATTAGTTTCCAGCACTCCTGAACATTTGGCGGTTTAACTCTGGAACACCCCGTGTATTTTTTAACACCTTTACTTTAAGTACACATCTGAACTAGTATATTCTACAACAAGTTCTGGAATAGCCCATATTCCACACTAGCGAAAAGTTTGTAGTCCGACTCGAAGGCGAGTACTATGGTTCGCGAGTGTGGGATATGCGATTCCAGACGTGTTGTAGACTATACTGTCTCTAACAAGATTTTATAAATTACGCAAAAAAACTTCAAAACGGTATAAAACGTCAAATGCGAAGCGAGACGTAACCATAGCAACCGAACCACTAAGTGAGGCTTAACGGCTTCTGATTTGTTGAAAGCCGTGCGGCATTATACCATAACCATAGTGTGTTGGAATGATACTTGTTCTGATACAGTTTTTAGTCGTGGAATTTGTAGTTTCCGAAATAGTGTTAGAGACAACAAATTCCTGATACCTTTTGATTCTATACTGATATGCTTAAAAGTTGTAGATAAAAAACAAAACTCAGGACAATGCCACATTATTTCATTCATGCTTGCCTCTGAAAGATAAATTGTTACGAGTGAATTGACTGTTGAAGTGCCCGCATATACAATTTAAATACATTTGTATAAAACGTAATCTACAATTTAAATTTTGACAGAGTTGTAAACGAATTGATAAACTCGATTTACTGTTTTAAATATCCAACGTATTTTCATTTCGATTAAAAACAAACCGCGTAATGTTTTTATTCTCCGCTTTCATCTATATAAATTCAGTATTAGCTACAACTCTATGTATATCGGAAAATAATTAATTATTTCATTTTCTAGGTGAGATCTGGGGCGATGAGAATTGAGTACAATAAGAATGAGTTCATTTATCCTTAAAGTATTTTTACGAACACTGTAAAATATCAACATATGTTTCGATGGTTTGGTTTAAAAATTTCGACTACACACGTACTGACAAACCTACGAATGGATGGAGATTTTTAGAATTCGATAGATCTATTGAGGTTATTAGTCTGGACCGGTTAAATGTATAAAGCTGAATATGTATTTGTTATAAACAAAGGACGATAATAAGTACAAACGGGGAACTCAATTTAATTTTGCTTTACTTAATATCGAATAATCAGATACTTTGCATAACAAGCATTGATGTACAGAATGTAGCACAACATATTTCTGTTTATTAAGTTAACTATAAAAGGGTAAAATGTTATACATAAAATCTATAACATGTTTATGTATTTTCATCAAGTTCATAAAACAAGATATTTAAACCACAGTATCTCACACCACTATTCATTAACAAAAATCTCAAAGCTAATACACATATATTAAACTTTATCAATAAAAATAAACTACGGAAGTACGGAAGCGTACTAAGGCCACAGCGAAAAAAGAATTAAGTCGAAATTTCGACAAAATCAGTCGAAATTTCAACTTATTATCTTGAAATTTTAACTTAATATGTTGAAATTTCGACTCATTGTCTTGAAATTTAAACTTAATATGTTGAAGTTTCGACTCATTATCTTGAAATTTCAACGAAATTTCAACTTATTGTCTTGAAATTTCAACTTAATAAGTTAAAATTTCGACTTATTAATTTGAATCTTCAAGACCACAAGTGGAAATTTCGACTTATTACTTTGACCTCCACGTAGTGGATTGGAAGTATAGTAGGTAATCGTAAAAAAAATCTTTTTTTTTCTTGAAATTTGAGAGAAAAAATCTGTATGCCTCTCTGTAGTTCTGTTTGTCTGTCTGTAACGTTTTTTGTCCGCACGTTTTCTTCGGAACGGTTCAAGATATTTACTTGAAATTTTGTACACATATATTATAACGAGATCTGGAACTGGATTGTCTTTTGAAAATATCCTGTGAAGGGTTGGGGGGTAATAAGGGGAAATAAATAAAGCAAGGTGGTAAGAGTACAGAAACTTGAAAGTTGGTGTATGTGCTAGAAGCCAAGGCCCATTTTTTATAACATTTTTCAGGTGGTAGACCAAGCTAGAAACCTCATTTTTAACGTATATGGTAGAAGAAGCCAACGCCTCAAACTTTTCTATGATATCTGCCTCAAATGTTAAAATTCTATGACCAATAATTTCCACATACTAGAGTGCAAGTATAGTCAAAATGTTTCCTTTAAAGTGACTTGGACGAGAAATCTGGATGTAGAAGTAGTGATTCCTGAGGCAGAGGTTTTATCTTGAAATTTCAACTTAACATGTTGAAATTTCAACATATTGTCTTGAAATTTCAACTTATTATCTTGAAATTTCAACTTAATAAGTTAAAATTTCGACTTGATATGTTAAAATTTCAATTCAATTTTTTTTTCGTCGTGGCCTCAGTGCGCTTCCGTATTAATGTTACAAAAGGGCGCAAAAAATTTCTCGACGTAAATTTTCACACAACTGCAGAAAATAATTAACGATAGATCAAAATGTACCTTGAAAGGGACGTTCAATATCAAATAATGTATATGCTCTCAAACAAATAATGGAAAAATGAAGAGTGTTTAATTTAGAAACTAAAGAGCACCAAGAGACTGTCGTGAAAGTTTCCAATATAATTGATAGTGTATCGAGTCATTCTTATACATTCCAATTGATTAAATTATCAAAACTTGGCGGCAATTTCGCGATAGCATGAACTGGTACGGCTGGAGGAATTACGATGAGACGGTGAGAAGTGAGAAGTGCGGAGATCAGCCTACTTTAGGCTATAGACGAGGTCCAGTGAGTCCAAATAAAAAATAAAAAATAATCTGGATTTATTGTTAATAACGTGTTCGACTAAAGTAACTAAGTTATTCAGGTTACATGGAAATGTCCTCTTAGTGCCTTAGAGTAAACGTTGAACATTAAAAACGAGTGATACCGAAGTTGAAGGAAGCTTAAGTATGTCATTTGATAGTATCAAATTAACGAATTGTCTACACATAATTGCTGTTTTAATGAAAAATTGTATGTACTGTCATATAGTAGTGAAAACAGTGCTTTGAGTTTGTGAATAGTGAGCGTCAATGTGGAAGATGCAATTTCGTTGTTTCGGCTCCTGTTTTCCCGCCCAAAATGGCATGTCAGTAGCATCGCCTCGTGTCATTCCTTCAACATCTCAGAATGATCGACGAAAAAGCAGGTACCAATCATTTAGTGTTTAAATTCTAGTAACATTTTCGTATGTTGTCGTTCCTCATCATAAACATTTAGAACTGTCACGATTCTGTTTATATATTTATTGACTTCCAAGCACCAAAAGTAATTCTCTAGTGCTGTGTTGACAATAATATGGAAAAGTCATTTGTTTAGCTGCTTTTACCTTGTTCATGACCAGATTTGCCTTGAATATATACAATATAACTTTAATTTTAACTGTACGATTGACACTGTAATTATAAATTATTTGTTTAAGTTAAAGCATATGACTTCTTCTGCACTTTTGTCCATAACTATTAAGCTAGTTATTTGTTGAGTTTATTTATAGTAACTAATTGCTTCGTATCTTTGAGGATATCTATCAAACTTATTTCTTTGTTTATATTTACGTATGCTACAAACTTTATTCTTATCTTTAAGCATACCTGTCAGAGTATTTTATTTGTCTATGTTTAATAATATTAAACCATTTTTATTAACTATATGCATAACTGTCAACGTTGTTTGTTCGTTTATAATTACATATGTTACATATTTTTTTGGTTTACTTGTCCAAAGTGTTTATTTGTGTACGTTTTAAAATAAAACGTAATATGTTGTTATTGTTAATTAAGTTGCATTTGTTTCATTTTTTCATTTTGCCTAATTTCATATTCAACGGGATTTGTATAGTTTTTACAGAAATTCAAAAAACATAGTGGCGCCCATTAGTTTTCTTCTCCTGGTGTTTCTATTCACCTTTGTTATTAAAGTTAAGGATACAGTAAGCACTTGGTGACAGTTTTCAAATAACTCCACATTTTTATCTGTCAATTAGCTTTCAGACTATTATCACTCTTTGAACTGAGATCTCTAAGCGGTGGCGAATTTCTTGAGCAATTTTTTTTATAATATAAATAAAATGTTACAATAGATAAAATTGTTATCATGTAAGCTATTAGTAATAATATATGTGGTGTGTCTTCATCTTGAGTTTATCAAGGAACAATAATAAGGATAAAGACAAATTGCAAAGACAGGGGTTAGAAGTCAATGTGATGACACCACGATGTAAAGCAGGTTGTAGGATGTCATTTTGTACTTCATATTTAATTAAAATTATTTATATGTGGCATATTAATATTTTTATAAATATTTATTTTGGATGGTGTCACGTAGTACTTGAGATTTATTTTTTATTTCTGTTTACTTATAAATATTACTTTACTGTAGCGTTTCTTCTGAATAATTATATGTTAGTTATTTAAGTATAGTTCTGTATCTATATATCTACATATTTACTTACTCAAATTTTCAGAAATGTGTATTTTTATATTATAAATAAACATATTATTATTATTATTTTAAACACCCGGTACAGCACTCCTTAGTAAAGCATCAAATTACTGCTCTACAAAATATGAAAACACATTTTGAAACAAACTTCCGCGTTAAACGAAACAAAGTCAATTAAGTATTTAAATTGGTTTTGTAACAACACTCAGTACCTTAAATCAGGTAAAGCGCGCGACTATTCTATTCATTATTTTCTATGTTATTGCGTTCCATTGCCCATAGCTACAGCAAGGAAATGTTTTCGTCAAATTAGCTGTAAGTACAGTTATATTATGTATGCCTCTCGTGATGCAAACGTGCTGTTTAAAGTCATAACCAGTCAGCCATTTTGTAAACGGCTAAAATTTCATGAGAGTAGAGTTTTCTTATTTATTAATTTCATATATTATATTAATCATATATTTTCAGTAGTAGAGTAAAGTAAAATTTTATCAATACTCAGGTTTTTTATCAAATTGCTAATAGTTTGGTTTTGCAGTGACCTTCGTCACCATAGTTTTTTTGTAGTTTTCTTGTATCTCTTTTTTCTCACCATTTTAAATTTTTTATATTATCAACTAGTTCTTTACATTCCCCTTTTTCATGTAAAATCCAAACCACCATTGAAGCAAGGCACAAGGCATAACTTGAATATTTAGAGTTATCCTAAAAGTATTGGATATCATTCCGACGTAGCATCTCCTGGAAATCAGCGTTGTCAGGACCTGAATATTACGTCCTCCTTCCCGGGTACCCGCGGCCATCTTCAGGAACAGATCTCGTCGGGATTCCACGTCTCCTCTAAGCTAAGTAGCCAAATTTACGTCCAAAATTCAACTTTTGGTCAGAAGATAACTTGTAAACCAGTTGATCGTTTCTTTTTGTAATTTTTTTGTTAATCTTCAAATTTAATTTTTTTATAACTAAATTTTTTGTCTGTTAATTAATTCAAATTTCACCATATTTGTAGTCATTTGTAAAGTGTTGTAAAATTTTCAATCTTTTATACTGTTAATATATTATTTGTTTTATATTTGATTTTGATTGTTTTCTCCCCCTGAAAAAGTTTGCAAGAGTGTTATTTGCTGAATACGCTGGCGTCCAAATTTTTATAGTTTATTAAAGTTTTGTTTGGTAAATTTGACAAGCAAATAATTGTTAAGAAGCAAAAATATATAACTCTTCTCGCCACCTAGTGACCCTCGACCAGCCCTGAGCTAACTGGTTGCCACGCTTTCATAGCTTCCTCAGCAGCCAGCTGAGAAGTTGTGGTTGCAAATTATTAATTGTCGGGCCTTTTTTGTTATTAATTTTTATGTACAGTCTATAGTATTTCCTTTTGTGTGTTTTCATGTAATTTAATTGAGCCTGTTTATGTTAAAGTAAGAATTCTTTGTTTTACCTCTCTAGCCAGATCGTGTTTAGTTTGGTTTAATTATTTGTCGTATACGGATTCTTATTGTGTACAGTTTTGCTTTGTATTTTGCTATATGTCGGCTGGAATTTTAATGATTTGTTTACATGGTTATTCTGACGAAAGTTTTTATAATGTTTACTCACAACCCTTGTGTCAATTGCTCTGCATTGTTTGTGTATTTTTTGTAAATCATTAAAGTAAGTTAAATTCAATGATTCGTTTTATTTCCACAAAAGAAATTATAATGTTTTACGGCATTGGAAATGAAAAAACCGTGGATAGAATAACCGCAAAAAAAGCATGGACGGAAAATCCAACGGAAACAAAAACGATGAAAAAAATCAAAGCAAAACAATTCTGCAGAAAATACAGAATACGTAAGAATTGACCTTAACAACTATTATAAGTTTTAGATTCAAGTTGTGAGTGCTAACAGGAACATTGAAATTATTAAATTCGATAGAATATATTTTTATAGCTTACCCTCGCTTAGTATTGTATCGTGAAAAATAACCCTCCGAGATTTCTTCAGATTATTACGTTTCAAACTAAGTAAATTACAAAACTTGAGATCTTCCAATTCCGTATGTCTGTCTATTTGTCTGTTGTGTGTCTTTTTGCACTCTATCTAGAAAACTAATTCACGGAAAACATTGAAATTTGGTTGGTAGTTAACGCTACTGTTAGTGAAGAAATGGTTATGCTTTCACTGGAAAATATATACGGGTGAACGGCTTAAAAAAATTAAATATTGAAAAGAAATGTGGCAGATTGCAATAATATTTACTTAATAATATAGTTAACTCAGTTGCCAAGGAAGACACTTAGGGGTAGGCGAGGTAAGCGTAGACTGGAGTAATTGGAGACACATGAAGTAACTTTTTAGTTAATAATAGAATTCAGGTAATTTATGTAACCTCTGACGTCATCAGTGCGGGTACGGTGACGTACGGTTTTTGGTGATAAAATTTAAATTCAAATTTAAAAGGGCTTATTTTAAGGAATAAATTGATTGCTTTGGAAAATTCAATTTTTTTTAACCATAACTAAGTTTTGACTAGACATTAAAGAACCAATTCACATTTTACTTTCAGGATCCTACGGTTTTGTGACGCAATTTGGTGACCAGGTGAAAAATTTGTAATAATCATTTTAACGTCAGTTTCTGCACGCTTTCACTATTTATTTTTTTCAGGCCCTTGTTTTGTTTAGCTAATAATTTTTTTGCTGCTCTAATATGTTATTTTACATGCTCTATAAGGGTGTTTTTTTTTCATTTCTGACTTAGTTAGAACAAAATAGGTTATCTACACATACCCGAACGTCTATTGAATTTGGGGTATGCGTAGACTATTTATTGGGGTAATTGTAGTAAAGTGGGGTAATTATAGACACTGCCTTTATATTGGTTATTTGTTACAGATCTAAATAACTAAGGCAATAAGAGTGTTTAGTAAAATGCCCCGTCAGTATAAACGCAAGAAGCCAGCATGTACCTACACAGTTTGGCAAATTGAGGAAGCATGCGAAGGAGGTCATTCTAGAAGAGTGACCTACCACCAAGCGCAAGAACATTATAAAGTAAATCGGTCAGTGATTTACCAAAGAATTTCTGGCAGAAAAACAAGTATGAATAAAACTGGCGGTGGAAGACCACTAGCATTGTCTAAAGAAATTGAGGACCAACTGGCCCAATGCATATTAGCTCGTGCTGAGTGTGGGGGTACCCAGTAGATAGAGAGGAACTTCTGGATCTAGTAAAGGACTCTGTTACTGTTAACAATATCAAGACACCGTTTAAGAATAACAGGCCCGGTGAAGATTGGTATTTGGCCTTTATGAAGAGAGGAGCCAACTTAAATTTAAGATAGATAAGAAAGTCACTTGTATGATAAAATAGACAACCTGCATTTAAGCTACGATTGTAGCATAACTGGGGGTCTGTATTCTGATGAAGATCTCCTATCGTCAACAAGCAATAAATATTGTCTAAATGTTATTTGTGGCATTATCTTCATTTTTTTCTTCTTCAATTAGGTGTTTTCACTATGTGCAAATTTGCTTTTCTGATATTATTAAAATGAAGTACTTGTTATACTAAAGCACTTATTGATATTTAAACAGCATTATATCATCCATCGAATTAAATTTTCAACAAATAAATAACATAAAGTTGTAGTAATTGAACGAGTACGTAAATCACTCAGTGACGTCATCGGTTATATTAGTTTCTTAAATCGCGTTTAAAAATTGTTAAATACAACATTTTGTTCACTTTATTTACGTTTTACATGTGATTAAATAAGTAACGCCTACCTAATACGGGATTTACAAATACTACTTTAGGAAATTTATCTGCAAAATAACTTGTTTATAACACAAAGTGACACTGACAATATAAGTGATGACGCCATGAGTGCGTAGTGAATTGATGTAGTGTTTTTGGCAAAAAAAATTTCAATACAAAATTAAAATGGCTTATTTTAAAGTATTATTCGACTGTTTTTCAAAATTCAAATGTTTTTAACTATAATAAAGCATTATCTTCAACAGTGAAAGTGAATTTAAAATTTGTGAAAACAACTAATTCTTTGGGACTTCCTGCCACATGTGTTTTTTCTTTTTAAGCGGTGCTCGGGGAATCTACAAAATATCACAATTAACCAGTATGTTACTGGTAAATAACCTCTACGCCTGTGACTTTTACGTCATAGAGAGGTTGCTTTTTTTAAATAAATAACACGAATAAGTATAAAAACTTGAAATTAAATAATTCGCCGACGTTTCGGAAATCATATCTGTTTCCTTTTTCAACTGTTAACTATATCAACAGTTCTATGTAAATAGTAAGTATCCATGGATATTGAATATAACAAACATTCTTAAAGCTGTGTATTTGTCATACACAGCAAAAAAGATTTTTCAAAAAAGCCCTTGAAAAAGGGAAACAGATTAGATTTCCGAAACGTCGGCGAAATATTTAATTTCAAGTTTTTATACTTATTTGTGTTATTTATTTAAAAAAGCAACCTCGAACTGATCCTTTGACGTAAACATCATAGGCGTAGAGGTTATTTACCAGTAACACACTGGTTAATTGTGATATTTTGTAGATTCCCCAAGCACCGCTTAAAAAGAAAAAACACATGTGGCAGGAAGTCCCAAAGAAAAAAAAAAGCAATAAAGACAGAAATATTGTTGTCCGCCATAATAATGAAGATAACCATAATGTAGCTGAGTATTTCAAATGTTTAATCTTTAGTCAAGTATTGACCTTACCATTTATATTGTGTTTCTGGCTGATTGGACTAGTTCCATAGTGCCACATAAAAAAACAAAAAAAAAGCTGAATATTCTAATGAAGACCTACTTCTAATGATAAACATTCCTAAAGTCAGTAATATTTTTGCCCGTGGGATAATGAACACATTCCTTGTGCTATTTTGATACATATGTTGTGGTATATTATGTGAAAAAATGGTACGTTGGTCGTATCATCGAAGATGGAGAAACTGAAGTTAAAATAAAATTCTTGGAACGTCTTCCCGAAAACAAATTCAGATGGCCCAAGCGAGACGACATTGATTCCGTATCTAAGACATTGTACTTTGCTAGGCCAATTAAGCTGGAAGGCATAAATATATTTTCAATATCACCCAGTCCATTAGAATTAGATAAAACATGGGCCAAATTTAAAAAGTCAGTGTAGTTACCTACTTGTGTTTTGTTTCCTTTATAATTTTGTTGATAGTGCCTAATATACGAATCAAATGTATTGACCCCTCACTTTAACCCCGAATATCTCAGAAACGGAGGAGCAGAAAAAATTGAAAAAAATATGTGTTCATTGTGAATATATTCTAAATCAATCACTGACTTATGAATAATGTACATTGAACACTTTTGAAGTTCTGCTAAGTTGTATTGAAAAATGTCCTACTTTCTAAGAAAATATTGACCATACCAGTTTTAAATCCATTATATCTTGAAAAATATGCCTACTACGTAAATAATATTTTAGATACCGATGAAGCACGGTATTTTTTGTACGATGAACTTTTTTTATAATTGCTAATTCTGAAATTTTGTTTATTCGGTTATTTATCAATGTATTTAAAGAACATTTGTTAAAATAGTTAATTATGTAAAATGTAAGCATTTTCAGAAAAAATGATTGGTATATATCAAACATTAATTTAATTATCAAATGTAATAGATAATATGAGTGCAAACTTGGAATGATATTATCCTTTACGCCTGATAACTAAATTAATATTTGATACTAATTATTTTTTCTGAAAATGCTTACATTTTATATAATTAATTATTTTAATAAAAAAAATTAAATACATTGATAATAACCGAATAAACATGACGTCACGTTTTTGAGAATAACTGCAAAATTTTTGAATAAAAGATTCTGAAAGAATTTCTCCCTACAAAAAATGCCTTGCCTTATCGATGTCTAAAATATTATTTACGTAGTATGCATACTTTCCTAGATATAATGGGTTAAAAACTAGTATGGTCAAAATTTCTTTAAAAAGTAGGACATTTTTCAATATAACTTAGCAGAACTTCAAAAGTATCCAATGTACATCATTTAAATTTCGGCGATTGATTTAGAATAGACTCATAATAAATACCTATTTTTTTCAATTTTTTCTGCTCATTCGTTTCTGAGGTATTCGCGGTTAAAATGAGGGGTCAGTACATTTGAATCGTATATTAGGTGCTATACCTAGATGTATATTTACAAGAATTTTATTTCTGTTTATTTTGTGGTGCCCAAGTAGAAACCTACTTAAATATATTCAAAATATGTTTTTACTAGATAACTATGTTGTTCTTAAGTTGATTACAGATTATGTTTCAATTTTTAAAAACGCTTTCGTTGCAATGTGTAGTTCCTCTATAACTATCCGAAAATTCACAGGAGAGAAATTGTCTACTATTTTAAATACGTTTTCTTTTGTGCCTCCAATAGCCCCAACTGATTTAATATCGGAAGAAGTACGAATATCCGACGTGTCTACATTAACCCCATATACCGGGGTAAGCATAGACACTTGCAGGATTTTAAAAAATTATATGTATTTTTTTAAATTTTAAAGCTGATCAAGAAATAATCATATTGAAGGATGGTACTGTTGTTGTATAAGATTCATGAAAAAATTCAGCTTGATAAAACTTACCATACTTTACTGAGACTGCATTTGTTTTTTCCCAGGGGTAATTATAGACAATGTCTACAATTACCCCGCCTTCCTCTGTTATTATTTTACAAAAAACATACATAATTTTATAGAAAAATAAAGAGAGAAGCCGTGAAAATACAATTACCAATTTGTATTATTTTTAACACGCTTTTATGTAACGTAACTAACTTTGTAGATTTGTAACTGTATGTATGAAAATCTTGTAACTCAATTTTCAACTACTTTCAGATGTCGTATTGACTTGACGTTTTGCGTGTGTATATGGTTCACATGACAATACAATTTTACATTTTATAGAAAATTCTAAGATGGCGTTTTCAAGATGGCGGACATTTTTTGTCATATAATATCCGATTCTACTAAAAATTGAAATTTGGGGATTTTTGAGGTCGCAGATTATAAACATGTGATCGAAACTGAAAAAATGAAAATGGACGGCAGATAAGTTTTATCATTTATCGTCTAACTCGACTGAAAATCGGTATTAGAAAGTTATTGAGGTTGCAAATAATAAATAGTTAGTCGAAATTGAACGATTCAAAATGGCAGCGTCAAAATGTGATGCATCTAAAAATATTGTATCTGAGGATTTTCGAGGTCTCAGATTATAAATATTCACCCAAAATTCCAAAATTGTGAATAGCGGCTTCAAGATGCTGAATAAGTTTTTTGTCATTTGTGCGTCAAGAATTTTATTAAGTAACACGTCAGATTTATGTATGTGATCTGTTGTACTGCTTCCGTACCGAACAAACACACTAGCCTAATTTGGACAAAACTAAAGAGCAGAGGATAAATAAATAATTTGAAAATTAAAAACACACTTTTAAAAACTAACTAAAACTATTAATGGTAAAAAATTACGCTAAATAGAAAAAATAATACGTAACTGATTCTCATTATTAAACGTAAAAGTGTGGGTCGCTCAAAACATTTCGAAGAACAACAAACTTTTCTCATCGCGCGCCCCACTCTTTTACGTTTATTAATTAGAACCAATTATACATTTTTTCTGGTTTTTAAATGTTTTTTTTACAGTTTCAGTTATTTTTAAAAGCTAGTTTGCAAATTATTTAAAATTATTTATTTATTTTATTTTTCGCATTATTTTATTAATTAATTTGCCATTTAATATAAAATATTGTAATGTGCTTTTTCCCCGGAGGAATAACAAATCCCGTGGGAAATTTGATAATGAATTGATGGGGCCAATAATTTTAACACATTCCTTATGCCTTTCATAATCATACCAGTTGCATTGCTTGATTTTGTGGTTGACGGCCTATACGACGTCATACATCCAGGATGGTGACCACCCTAGACATCATCGAAAGTTATCGATTAAAACTCTTGATAGGATCATCCTATCAATATTTTATATTGAACCCTTTCTATTTACAAGGAAATTCTCTATAAAAAAGGTCCTTAGGAATTCATCGATGTCTTTTACCGTTTAGGTGTTTTGTATAAAAACATTTTTATTTTGGTAACACTCATATCATTTAAAACATTTTTTGTTTCAGATAAATACAGATCGATAATTGCAAGCCGGACAGTTCCCTAGTAGCACAAAATATTGGACCAATATTGAACCAATATTCATATATTGGTCCTATATGGATTATATACTGTTGCAATATTTGTGCTACTAGGGTTTAATACTTTCAATAGTTTAAAATTAACTTTAGACACAATGTCTATTCCACCACAATTTCGTCTCCAACTATTTCTGCCTCCATCTGCAAAAGAGCCAAGTTGCAGACCAATTACCAGCTGCGTATTTTATTCCAAATCAAGCTAACTATTACATTCTTCGCCGTTTTACTGCATTTTTACTTCCACATCCACGAAGTGGATTGGTAATCGATAATCGATAAGTATAGTAATCGCAAAAAAATTTTCAAAAATATTTATTCGTGAAATAGGTTTAGAATGTCATGAAACGTCGAGATTTTATATTTGAGCGAAAACAAATTTTCTGTCTGTCGGTCTGTCGGTCTGACTGTCTGTCTGTAACTTTTTTTGTCCGCACGTTTTCTCCGGAACGGTTTAAGATATTGACTTGAAATTTTGTACACGTATATATCATAACGAGATCTGGAACTGGATTGTTTTTTGAGGAAATCCGGTGAAGAATGGGGGTTAAATAGGGGTAAATAGGGGGAAATAAGTAAAGCAAGCTTGTAAAAGTACAGAAACTTGAAATTCGGTGTATGTACTAGAAGTCAAGGCCTCAGATTTTTTTATATTATTTTTCAACCCCCCACCACCCCTACCCCATTAAAGGGGTTGATAAAATAAAGTTGAGATATTCATTTGAAATTTCGTACACGTATGTATTATAACGATGTCTAGAATTAGATTATATTTTGGGATGATTCCGTTGAAGGGTTGGGGGTTAATTTGGGGTAAATAGAGGAATATAAGTAAAACAAGTTGGTGAGAGTACAGAAACTTGAAATTCGGTGTATGTACTAGAAGCCAAAGCGTCAGATTTTTTAATAATATTTTTCAACCCCCACCACCCCTACTCCAATTGGAAAAGGGTTGATAAAATAAAATTGAGATATTCATTTGAAATTTTCTACACGTATGTATTATAACGACATCTGGAACTAGATTATATTTTGAGATAATTCCGTTGAAGGGTTGGGGGTTAAATAGGGGAAAATAAATAAAGCAAGCTGGTAAGACTACAGAAACTTGAAATTCGGTGTATGTACTAGAAGCCAAGGTCTCAGATTATTTATAATATTTTTCAAACCCCACCACCCCTACTGCATTATTAAAAGGGTTGATAAAATAAAATCGAGATATTCATTTGAAATTTGGTACACGTATGAATTATAACGACATCTGGAACTAGATTATACTTTGAGATGATTCCGTTGAAGGGTTGGGGGTTATTTAGGGGTCAATAGGGGGAAATAAGTAAAGCAAGCTGTTATGAGTACAGAAACTTGAAATTTGGTGTGTGTACAAGAAGTTAAGGCCTCAGATTTTTTTATAATATTTTTCAACCCCCCACCACCCCTACCCCATTAATGGGGTTGACAAAATAAAGTTGAGATATTCATTTGAAATTTCGTACACGTATGTATTATAACGACGTCTGGAATTATTTTATATTTTGAGATGATTCCGTTGAAGGGTTGGGGGTTAATTTGGGGTAAATAGAGGAATATAGGCAAAACGTTGGTAAGACTACAGAAACTTGAAATTCGGTACTAGAAGCCACAGCGTCAGATTTTCTTATAATATTTTTCACCCCAACCACCCCTACTCCAATATGAAAAGGGTTGATAAATTAAAATTGAGATATTCATTTGAAATTTGGTACACGTATGTATTATAACGACGTCTGCAACTAGATCATAATTTGAGATGATGCCGTTGAAGGGTTGGGGGTTAAATAGGGGCAAATAGGGGAAAATAAGTAAAGCAAGCTGGTAAGACTACAGAAATTTGGGATTCGGTGTATACACTAGAAACCAAGGCCTCAGATTTCTTTCTAATATTTTTCAAACTCTACCACCTCCGCTTCATTATTAATGGAATTGATAACATCAAATTGAGATATTCACTTGAAAGTTAGTACACGTATATATTGTAGTGACATCTGATTGAGATGACTCCATTGAGGTGGTAGGTTGTAAATAGTGGAAAATAAGTACGGTAAACTAGAAACTTCATTTTTAACGTATATGGTAGAAACCAACTCCTCAAACTTTTCTATGACATCTACCCCAAATATTATTAAAATTCTATGACCAATAATTTCCACATACTAGAGTGCAAATATAGTCAAGATGTTTCCTTTAAAGTGACTTGGACGAATAATCTGGATGTGGAAGTAGTGATTCCTTAGGCAGCGGTTTTTAATAATAATTCTTGCACATTCTATAGAATACTTTTCGCAGCTTTTTTGTAAATAATATTAGTTTTAGACACTTTTAGTTTAATTACAAAACATTATTTTCTTATTTAAGAAATTAATAACGTTTTTATTTATTGATACATTTTGTTCAAAAACAATAGGGTTCTTCTTCTGGCTGACAGTAACTTACAGTCCAAATTGCAATACAATCGGACTTTTCATTTTTAAGTTATCGTGCTTACAAGAAACGCGACGGGCGGACAGACAGACGAACAGACGGACGGACGGACATTTTGAAAGTTGTTCAAAATTCGATCATGAAAATGTTTTCTCTATAAGCAATATTACCTGTTTTTGAAATGTGCCTATCGAATGCAATGTACTCTTCGTTTTGTATTTGCGATGAGTATAATAAGAAATTTCACCATTGGTTAAACCTGTTAACTACGATACAGTCTTAGGGTATGTCAGAAAGAGAGCAGAATGGAGTTATAGTGAATACGTGTTAATTCGTAATCGATCAAGAAATGTGACAGTTGAGGAGTTGTTAGACGAAAACGCATTATGGCATATTAGCCCAGAAGTCCAATCAACGGAGGAAATATAGGGGAAATAAAAAGTCATACTAAAAGTCCTGACTAGTAGATAGTCTGCTGGGGAGGTTGGGGTGGTGGGGGCAGTTTAAAGGTCCCCGTTTCACGTTTTTTTGAGTAACTCGAAAACCACGCCCTCTAGCGAAAAAGTATTTATATATAATATTAAGATAAATGAAATTTCAAACAAATAAGTCCCTATGAATTTTTTTTAGGATCAATGCTTTACGAGATACAGAGGGTGGAAAAATCGCATACCGAAGGGAAGTATATTATCCGAGAAAAAGGCACCCTCCGAGATTTTTTCGGATTTTCATGTTTCTGATCATGTAGATTACGAAAATATAGTATTTTCAATTTCGTCAGTCTGTCTGTCTCTTGGTCTGTCTGTCTGTCGGTCTGTCTGTTGGTGCATTAACTAAAAAAACTACTTGGCGGAGAACAGTCGAATATGGTAGATAGCTGACGATACTGTCACCGAAGAAATTGTTAGATTTTTCACTAGCAAATATACAGGGTGTACCGCCTAAAGGGAACAGATAATGAAAAAAAAATTCTACTCAAATTTAAAATTTTCACGTTTCGTGACATTAGAATGTCGACCTATTTCAGTCCAGAATAGATGCTGGAAAATAATTTTGGAAAAAGTATTATTCCTAGAAAAAAATGAAAAGCAACTTATTTGTGGGAAATTTCATGTAGTTTAATATTGTATATAGACACATTTTCGCTTCAAGAAAAACGTTAAACGGAGACCTTTAAAGTACCTTACTGCCCACCTCCCGCAAACATACGACTTTTAGTATGTTGTTCAGGGCACTCCTCCCGACAACTATACAAAAATTGGTCTCTACACGAATTATTTCCTCTATTTGGCGTCACTAAATGTTACTTGGCTGAATTTTTCTGAATAAGTATTTTCATTGGGATAGAATACGATAAAGGAAAAGTGCGCACTGGATGTGCGTTTAGTCAATTATGGCATCATCAGAAGATGATTAAAACTAAAGTACAACTGAACATGCTTTGATATATAATAAAATAATGTCAAGATTGAACGAATTCAACCAATTCTGTCAACCCTACCAAAGTTTTGTAATACAAGAAATATTGACGGTTTTAAAAAAGTGCCTGGTAAAGCTCATATTCTCTTCGTTTTTGAGAAAAATATAATAATTTGAAACGAGTAAAATATTCTATATGATGTTTATGAGCATACGTGACTTATGTTGCCTACCCTAATTGAACATTTATTAGTACACATGTTATAAGCGTTCTATTCTGGTATGAAATAGAAACAATGCTATTCGTAAAATAGGAAGCCTAAGTATAAAAGTTCATATAGGTACTGTTGTAATTATGGTAATACGTCAAACTACTTATCAATTTAGGGCATTTTCAGTCATTACATTATTTAAAGGTATTTATTATTTCAGTTAGTTGCGACCTAATATGATAACAAAGAATGTAGTTATATTTGTAACATCATTATTAGGAATTGCAAGGTATCTCAATTTTATTCAAAACAACAAAATACGAATTCCGATAAAATCTTCAGGCCAGTACAAATATGTTCTTTAAATTGGCGGTTGAATGAACTTAAGTCCTTCTAAAACGCCGGGTAGGCACGATCACGCAAACATAGATATTTTTCTGAGCCTCTCTTTCAGTGTCAAAATCCTTCAAAATATGTTCAAAATAATTCGAATTGTTTCGCTCCTGTCACTCGAAAGTGAACATTGAATTAACTACGTCGCGTGTAGCTAAGGAACTGTTTCTGCAGAAACTACTTTTTTCGTACTTTTTGAGCAATTACAGCTCTCGGGAAATTGGTAAAGTTGGAGCTTGCCTCAATCAATTGACTGCGCCGCGCCGTTTTACTTCTGCATCCACGTAGTGGAGTGGAAGTAGAGCAATCGTGGAAAAAATTTTTTTTTTTTATTAGCTTAGAATGTCATAAAACATCGAGATTTTAAATTTGAGTGAAAAATAACGCGTTTGTTACGAAGAAAATTGACGTAAACAATTTTACAGAAAATTAAATTTTCTATAAAAATGTCGGTGGTAGCATATGTCTATCTTAAATACTTTTGGTGAGATGATGGTAGAAAGTTGCGCACTGGACAACTGTAAATTTTCTATTCAACTTTCAATCGCTCTCACGCCTAAAGTATTGAAGATAGACATATGCCACCACTGACTTTTTTATAGAAAATTTAATGTTTCATAAAATTGTCTATGTCCATTTTTTTCATAATTCTAACGGTATTGGCAGCGTTTCGAGTCAAAAGTTCCGGTGTCCAATTTTACTTGTGTTTTTTTTCACAGTAGCCGGCAATTTACCTATCTGGTAAGAGTACAGTAACTTCTGTTTTGATGTATATGCTAGGAGCCAAGTCCTCAGATTTTTTATATTATTTTACACTCTACCCTTCTCCCCACCATCCGCACTCCACTATTAAAGGCGTTGATATAACAAAATTGAGATATTCACTTGAAATTTGGTGCACACATGTCTTATAACGACATCCGGAACTGGATTATATTTTGCAATGATTCCGATGAAAGGTTGGGGGTTAAATAGAGGTAAATAGGGGAAAATAAGTAAAGCAAGCCGGTCAGATTTGTTTATAATATTTTTCCGATAGTACCCTTAAGCAAGTACTTTCAATGAAAATTATAACTAACACTGGAGCATAGGTTTTTCCTGTAAAAATGAAAACCCGTTCTTATCACCTAAACGGGGTCCGCATCTTAAAACTCCCCAGACTCATAACTTTTTTATAAGCTACGACGATATTCGCACATTAAATTGCAGATATTTTTACGGCTTTTAAATATGCATACATTGATTTTAAAAAAATGTTTTTGAAAAATTTGTTACGAAATGAAACTTAATTTCCTTGAATATGTTTTTCCCTCACCCTGTACATGAACTTTGTTAATGCTTTCTTATGAAGGCTTTAATTAGCTTCAACTTATGTTATTACGTCATGTTCGATATTCTCTTTCGTCTTAGAGAAAAAAATTTAAAACCATCTTTTTGGCTCCAAACAGAATTCTCTTAAAATAAAGAAAAAAATGTAAATAATAATTTTAAGCTTTATTTGTAAAAGGCGTATCATAAAAAATATTTTTTCTCCTCCCTGGAAAATACTGTATTGCTCCCTCATTTCAGGGAGCAAAGTAGAAAATACTTTGACTCCCTCTGGAAGCAAACAAGTAAAAACTTCAAATAGCTGTAATAGTAGTACATAGAGTTCTTTTATTGATACACAAACTTCCTGAAAATGTATAATTATGCTTTTCTTTGAAACAGATTTTATTACTTATATTCATTTATAAAAATTGAAAACAGTTTAAATCAAGGTTTAAATTAACATCAGTAACTAAATATTGTTAAAATTTATGGTACAATTAGTTAAATTACTAATGGAGATTCCCCCTGAAGAAATATTGGCTCTGCTGGTGGAAATCAGTTCCTGTTTGTTGTTTTCCAAAGTCTTGGATGCTGATGAAGTACTTACTTGTAGAAATAAAATTTTCAAAAACAAGACAACGTTCTTTGGTACTTGAAGTAGTATTTTCTCCTGTAATTATTTGGTTGGTTACCTCATATTTTTTAGAAATACAAACATCTAAGTACCCTTCTGCTACTGCGTTTGTTCGTCATCCCCCATGTCTTTTTAGATTGAGAATGTCACTTCCAGCATTGACTAATAACGTAGCTGAAGTACAGCGGAAACTGTGTCCAGTACTTTCGAATTGGTTTGTATATATCCCTTTAGCATAAGTTACAAAAAATCTAGAATGACATTTAGGGGACCTACAGTCCAGATATTTTCTATACATATCCAAGTAGTCCAGTCAATGAACTGGTTGTAGAGGACATGGTCGGGAACAGAATTTTTGACTTCAGGGCTGTGTTTGGAATACTTAGGAGGTAAACATACTAAAAGTCCCCGAATCTGCGAGGTGAGCGGAGTGCAGGGGGGGCCATTGAAGGTCACTTTTTTTGGATTTTCGCTGATATCTCGAAAACAGTGCATCATAGCTAAAGTATTAATCTATTCAAAATTAAAGCTGACAAAATTTCCTACAAGATTGCCGTTATTCATTATTCTTCTATTCCTAATGGCTTTCGAGATATCCGCTGGCGAAAATCACTAATTTTCGAAATACGCATTTTTGCCTCACGCTTCTTGACAAACTTTGAATTCTAGCGCCTTAGCTTTTAGTTTCACGGTAATATCTTCACAGTAGAGTATTAGTTGTGGCGCATTCATTTTTTTTTAAATTGAGTTATTATTAATACTCCTCCATTAGCTTGACCTGTAACATTCTAAGCAAATTTTACAACTCACTTTTCACACACTTCCAGACGTAGGATTGACTTGAAATTTGGGACGTGTATATGGTTCACGTAACAATACAATTTGGCAACTTTTATAAAAAATCCAAGATGGCGTTTCGAAGATGGCAGGTAGTCTATTGCCATTTAATATCCGATTCTACTGAAAATTGGTATCCGGGGTTTCTAGAGATCGCAGATTACAGACATCTAATCAAAACTCAAAAATTCAAAATGGCGGCGTCAATATGGCGGATGGGTTTTGTCATTTATCATCTGATTCGATTAAGCATCGATATCTGAGCATTATCGAAGTTGCAGAGGACAATTATATATTCTGAATTTCATAATTCAAAATGGCGGAGTCAAGATGCGGTTAAGTATTGTAATTTATAGTTTAATTCGCATGAAAATCGATATCTGCGGATTTTCAAGGTCGTAGATTATAAATATTAAGTCGAAATTTAAAAATTCAAAATGGCGGCTTTAGGATAACGAATATGTTCCGTCATTTATATCTCGAAAACAGTGCATCGTCGTGAACAGGTTATTCTATTCAAAATTAGAGGTGACAAAATTTCCTACAATATTCAATATTCATCTATTCCCAATAGCTTTCGAGATATCAGCTGGCGAACATCAATAGTCTTCGAAAAACGTTTTTTTGCCTCACGCTTCTCGACCAGCTTTGCCTACTAGCGCCTCAGCCTTTAGTTTTACCTCAATGTCCTCACAGTAGAGCATTAGTTGTAGAGCATTAAATTGTCGAATTGTTCCGTAGATGTCTGTACAACTTGATTGCCAATGTAAAAAGATGAACTTCACAAACTTAACATTGTATAAAAACTAAAAAAACTGTTAACTATATCAATAGTTCTATGTAAATAGTAAGTATCTATGAATATTGAATATAACAAACATTCTTAGAGCTGTGTATTTATCATACACAGCAAAAAAGATTTTTCAAAAAAAGCCTTGAAAAAGGAAACAATAGATTTCCGAAACGTCGGCGAAATATTTAATTTCAAGTTTTTATACCTTTTTGTGTTGTTTATTTAAAAAAAGCAACCTTTAACTGATCCTTTGACGTAAAAGTGACAGACGTAGAGGTTATTTACCAGTAACATACTGGTTAATTGTGATATTTTATAGATTCCCCGAGCACCGCTTGAAAAGAAAACATACATGTGGCAGGAAGTCCCAAAGAATTGAAGAAGGAAAAAAATACATTAATAATTTCAAAAACACGTATTTAAACCCCTGAAACTGTTAAAAAATGCCATAAAAGGAAGAGAATAATGTTAATAATTAAAATAGCTATGTTAATAAATGCAAATGCGTAGGACGCCTGTTGGCTAAAATTCTCTGTTCATCCAGATGCTTTGAGCTCCCCACGCCTTTACGTTCATTAACATAATTATTATTATAATTGGCATTAGTTTCTTCCTTTTGGTGCATTTTCTAACAGTTTCTGTTTAAAAGTGTGTTCCTGATTTTTTAAAATTATTTATTTATTATCTTCTTTTTAGTTCTGTTCCAATTGGAATAGTGTATCTATTCGATATAATTCCTTTTCTATAAATGACAAAACCTATTCGTCATTCTAAAGCCGCCATTTTGAATTTATAAATTTCGACTAAATATTTATAATCTGCGACCTTGAAAATTCGCAGATACCGACGAATGAAACTGTAAATTACAAAACTCATCCGCCATTTTGACGCCACCATTTTGAATTATTAAATTTAGACTAGATAATTGTACTCTGCAACCTCGATAATACTCAGATATCGGTTTTCAGTCGAATCAGACGATAAATGATAAAACCTGTCCGCCATATTGACGCCGCCATTTTGAATTTTTGTGTCTTGATCAGATGTCTATAATCTGCGATGTCAAGAAACCCCGGATACCAATTTTCAGTAGAATCGGATATTAAATGATAATAGACTACCCTCCATCTTCGAAACGCCATCTTGGATTTTTTACAAAAGTTGCCAAATTGTATTGTTACCTGAACCATATACACATCCCAAATTTCAAGTCAACCCTACATCTGGAAGTGTGTGAAAAGTGAGTTGTAAGATTTGCTTAGAATGTTACAGGTCAAGCTAATGGAGGAGTATTAATAACAACTCATTTAAAAAAAAATTGAATGCTCTACAACTAATGCTCTACTGTGAAGATATTACCGTGAAACTAAAGGCTGAGGCGCTAGAAGGCAAAGTTTGTCAAGAAGCGTGAGGCAAAAATGCGTATTTCGAATATTGGTGATTTTCGCTAGCGGATATCTCGAAAGCCATTAGGAATAGAAGAATAATGAATAATAACAATCTTGTAAGAAATTTTGTCAGCTTTAATTTTGAATAGATTACTATTTTAGCTATGATACACTGTTTTCGAGATATCAGCGAAAATCCAAAAAAAGTGACCTTCAATGGCCCCCCCTGCACTCCGCTCACCTCGTAGGTTCGGGGACTTTTAGTATGTTTACCTCCTAAGTATTCCAAACACAGCCCTAAAGTCAAAAATTCTGTTCCCGACCATGTCCTCTACACCCCACTTTTGAGAGTTCATTGACTGAACTAAAGTCAGATACTCCGTTTAAAATCTCATTTGTTATTGTAAATGTCCTTTTGATATTAGTTTTTGAGTCAGGTATTTGCACCACCAAAATATCGCCTTTATCACTGATATCCTCAAGCACCATATTAACTAATTCATCGCTACGGCATACCCCAGAAATTCCAAATATAAGCACGATCTGAAAAAGGAAAATGCACTTATGATAACTGCCTAAAATGTCACTTAGTTGTCATATATACTTTCTAATAAAAAATGCTGCGTTACGTTTTTATTTATTATTTAACAATAACGATCAATCTTACCTTCATATTATATAAGTAAGTTTGTTGCAGAGCTCCCAGATAAAAGGGGAATATATATGTAAAAAAAAAATTACTTTAGAGGCTGATATATCCGCAATACAGCAGGTCACCCTATGCCCTGAACAAAATTTTTATGTTTTACGTGCAGTCCCCTCTCTGCATTTAATTGGTGGCGAAAGAGGCTCACACGGCCGACTAGACAAGTACCTGGGGAGTGGCTTCGACCAAATTGGGGCTTTAAATGTACGCTGGTGAAAACAAATACGCTTCTTACTATAAAAGATTTAATAATGATATATAGGTACGCTTACAGCCAGAGATAATATTACACACAAGCGATATTCTTAGATTTGTGGCCCACACTTAACCTAACACAAAACATATGATAACTATAAAACTAATAAAATCTTAACTAATAATAGGCAAAATATGACCCCCAAAATATATTAGCTTAGACGGTTACATTAAAATACTGAAAATAACATGAAATGAACAAAATAATGTGAATTGAGTAAGTGACGTGGTGTTCAAAACTACAAAAGTTAATTGGTCATATGCAAAATATGTACTGATAATTTACATTTAATGTCTACCGTAAGAAAGCTGACGGGCACTCTACGCCTCACGTAGAAGGTGGTATGTGATATAAGGTCCCTCGTTAGGTAATTCAAAGACGCTTACCTCCAGCAGGTTTCAGAATGTAACCACTAGGCCTACCAGGGGAGCGTAGCTTCCAAGGGACCAGGCAGGAGAGTCTCACCGGTACACTCAGGATTCCAAATTTATCAAATATCTTGCCAACCAAGTTTCAGCAAACCCAAAGTTCACATATAGATGTACAAATCCAACAGGTAAGATGTGGGGTCAAACAGACATGATGCGATGCCAGTAAAAGTCCAAGATAAAATGAAACCAACAGAACAAA
Source organism: Stenurella melanura (assembly GCA_963583905.1). Lineage (NCBI taxonomy): Eukaryota > Metazoa > Arthropoda > Insecta > Coleoptera > Cerambycidae > Stenurella > Stenurella melanura. The sequence continues at coordinate 109,074,075 of OY757312.1, read as the reverse complement.
AGGTACCAAAAGAACAAAAAAACCAAAAAGAACAAAAACCCAAAAAGCCCTGCAATAAAGAAATAACGAATATTACAAATCTATTTTCTAAAGAGATTTCAGAGGTATACCTTAGATGTTGAGTGGGCTTTCAGAATTCCTTTACCATGTGCTTCCAGCAAGTTGATTTATCCGGAAAATTCCGTAGCAGTATTTCCCAACAGAAAATCATAAAAATATCAAAATAAAATACTGCTAATTTGTCACTACAGCACTAAATCCCATTAAAGGAGCAAATTAACAAAATGCTATCCACGTGCTCAGTGACACAACTTATCCTCCAGCCGGCAAACGGAAAAAATCCCCAAAAATGGCCCAGACGGAAACCTCTGCCAAAATCTGAGAATGACTAAAACTTTGTCCATGGGTACGTTCCGAATGAACACTATACAACATAACCCACAAATCTGATAAATCTCCCTTAATGACGTTTATATTCCTCACATAATACAGTATTTCATAATTCCATTAACAAAACAATAGGTTTAATTGATAATAACGGTCCTGAAAAGGTTATAACCGAGACGTTCGAAACTCGCTTCCTAATTAGGTACAGTTACAGTGCGTTGCTAGCAATGCGTTGCCAGCAACGCGCTGCTAACATCACTGTGCGTGGCTCACATGGAGCACGAACGGTAGGCAACCAGTTATGCTATATTAACATATTACGATATTCAAATTTAAATGTACAGATACGAAAATAGACTGTAACAAGTTTCATCTGGAGCTTCTGCAATAAACTTGTTGATATCCTTCCTTGAAAAAGCATTGGCTTTCTTGGCTTTATATCCAGCAGATTTCCTTTTTAAGAAAGCTACTAATTTAGGAAACTTAATGTCGATACTGTCTTTAATTTGGAGTGTAGATCGCAACATGCTGTATTTGCTCCATAATGTTGAAGGCTTCAAATCGGCGCATTTTTTGAAAAGTAAAATAGGACCAATTCTTCACATATTTTTCTTATTTATCTAGTCTCCATCCAACATTTAAATAGCAGGTACTCTTTTTCATATTTTTCACGAGACTTTAACGGTAATAGATTTAACGAAACCACGTTTGCTTCTTCCAGAATATCTTGAGGAACTGCATCTTTATATTCGGAATACATTATTATAAACTTTTTGGAAGTTTGTTTATTTTGAAAACAAGAAGCAACCTTAGCAACGTTCTATGCATCTACTTTGATTTTTAAAAATATTTACTTACCTAAATACCTATTATGACATTTTGACATATTTGGTTTTTTGATTGTCATGCATAAGAAAACATAAGAAAATATATGTAAAACCAATGTAAAAAAGCACTGTAAATGGTCGTAGAGAAATCATATGTATTACACAGGATATTAATCAAACTATCCGCGGGAGGAAATTATGCACTTTTCTCCCTTGTCATACAAATAGCCATAAAGTAACAAAGTAGCAACAACAAATAAAAGGACACAACATTTTTTTCTCTTTTGTGATATCACTTGATGAACTCATTGCTAATAAGTGCATGTTTTCATGTAATACACATTTTTTACTAATACAATTAGGTTACTCTTCTAGTGTCTCTACAGATGTTTAAATACAAATTTTTATAAGTACTTCTGATTCAGTTTCATGAACTTCCTTACTTTTATTCGTTTTATTTTATTCTTTCGACTTTGAAGTTGTTCAGATTTAATAAATCAAGCATAACTTTGTTATTAGTAATATTTCACATTTTCTAAGTTAACCATGCAAGTTTTAATGTCAAATTAAAACAAATCAAAGTAGTTATTGCCTGTTGAACATTAATTCGCTCGTCAATCTACTAACAATTCGACAAGGTTCAATTTTCAACTTTGGAAAAAAGTGAGTTTTTATTGATTTATGGACAATATAAAAGTAATGCTAGAAAACGTAATGCTCAACGGTTTCCTGGTAGACGCTGTCCTGACCATAAAACAATAAAATTGTTACTTGATAATCTTAAAAGATATAGTTCAGTTACCAATCCAAAGAGAAACAGAGAAAACCGGCGAGGAATGATATTCATATAAATGAAGTTGTCGCTGCCGTTAATGAAAATCCACAATTCTCAATATCAGGAATCAGTGCTAGCATAAATATTTCTTCGACTTCGGTCAGAAGAATCCTCAGACAAAAGTTAACATTCCTATAAAATGATTTTAATACAACAACTTCGCCAAGGAGATTATGACAGGCTACTTCATTTTATAGCACGAATGTCCGTACTGAATGAAAGATACGATTTCCTTCATAACATTCTTTGGAGCGATGAGGCGACATTCAATGAAATAGGTAATGTAAACAGGCACAATATGCACTATTGGAGTGATAGGAATCAAAGATGGACACGAGAAAGACATTTTCAGGTAAAATATAAAGTCAATGTGTGGATAGGTATGTTTGGTGGCAGATTAACAGGGCCACATTTTTTTTTTTTAAATAATTGAAATAGCGAAATTTACTCTGATTTTTTGCGAAATGATTTACCTAATTCTTTAGAAGAAATTCCCCTGCAAGTTAGAAGAAGTATCTGGTTCCATCAAGATGGTGCTTCTCCACATAATGCTCGTATTGTTTCTAATTATTTAAACACGATTTTTGAAAACCAGTGGATAGGAAATACCGGACCTGTGCGATAGTCAGCTAGATCACCAGATTTCAATCAGCTGGATTTCCTTTTATGGGGTTACCTTAAGGAATTTGTGTATAACACCCTACCTCAGAACATTGAGGATTTAAAAAATAGAATAAGAAATGGATGTAATTCTATTCGACGGAATACTTTATTACGTACAGTGAATGGTGAATTAATAAAAAGATTTAACTACTGCATTCACTTTAATGGGCAAAATTTTGAACAATATTTGTAATAAACGTTTAATTCACTCTTTGCCTGATAGATATTTTTAAGAAAACGTTAATGTTTATTGCAAAATCAACATTGTTTTATTTTTGGTATTCTTGTTAACATAGTTAAGAACTGTTTTGTTTTTTTTTAAATAATTTTGCACAATATTTTTAATTTTTAATAAAACTAAGTCTACCAGCTTATAATTTTTTTAAAAGCGTTTTTATTAAAACTTTCATGGCTAACTCAGAAAATGTGAAATATTACTCATAACAAAGTTATGGTTGATTTATTAAAGCTGAACAATTTAAAAGTCGAAAGAATAAAATAAAATGAATAAAAGTAAGGAAGTTCATGCAACTGAATCATAATCATAAATTTTTTTATTTAAATGTCTGTAGACCCACTAGAAGAGCAACCAAATTTTATTAATAAGAAATGTGTATTACATGAAAACATGCACTTGTTAGCAATGGCTTCATCAAGTGATATCACAAAAGAGAAGAAAAAATTGTTTCCTTTTATTTGTTGTTGCTGTTTTGTTATTTTAAATATTGTTTATGATATGCCTTTTACAATAGTACGGGAGGCCGTAACCAAGATTTTCGCCTGATCGCCTGATGAATCACGACCATATAGATTGATAGACTATGACATAGCCAACAAAAAAATCCCCGGTGACGAAAATTTTTAGTGGGGTGAAAACTATTTAATTATTTAATGAAAATGTAAAAAATACAAGCCCAAAAATGTAATTCCCTAATGTCCGTTTGCGTATTGTGTGTCATTATTTACATGAAAAATATACACAGAACATGGTAACAGAAATTTGTAGTGAGGCAGAACAATACTGGAGGTCGGAACAAAAAATGTATAACAATTTTTTTTGGGGTCTAATCGCCTAATGTCCGTTAAGAAAATTGTTATTTAATTGATAATATTTTAAGTAAATAAAAAATACAAACAGACGTTTGAAGTGGGGCGTTTGTCTGTAATTAAATTTTTAATATGAAGAATTTCTCGGTGTAATTTTGTTACCCTCTAATGTCCGTTCTCTATCGGAAACGGTTTTTGTTTGTTTAAAAAAGGGCAAAAATTTAACAACGGACATTTTCAACGAGGCTGGGCTAAAAAAAATCAATTTCCGTCGGGCTAGAAAAAAAAAATCTCAATTTTCACCCAGTCCCAAATAGGAATCGAAGGGTATTTCTTTTTTGCTCTAGCATTTAGTTCCAGCGAGATGGTTAGCTCATAGGTTCAAAGAATTTATATAAATAGAAGCAGATACATATTTATAAGTGTGTTGTCAACATCTCGTACTCAAGTTCAGACATTACATTTTATAATTATCTCTTTCTTTATAATGAAAATTACTATAGTCCCATCTTTGTTGCAGTACTACTGTTTTTAACATGACAAATAAATGTAAGACAACAGGCTATTCTTATCCTCAACTACACCACAAACAACACATTTTTTCACTATTTTTACGATTCAACGAGAATAATTGTTTAAATTTACAAAACACGAAAATAATTTTGAGGTTAGAGTAGTTTAAACAGACACAGTTCTTAAATGACTAAATTCCACATATGTCTTTGCTACACTCATACCACGGTCTTGGAGTACTTGCAACAGAGATATCGTTATAGGCAATATTGTATTTTAGAACGAAATGGTGAGAAAAAGATATGTTGGACATGATGGCAACAGTATCGTATAACTTTTACACTTTATCTCGGCTTCTATTTATATAAATTCTTTGCATAGGTTACGCCTTAGCTTATGGCGCGAAGGGTCCCTGGTTCAAATTCATATGCCCGCACAATTTTTTTTAAAATTCTAAAAAACGATTAATATATTTTTTTACAGATTCTTTTCTGATTTCCTTAGGTTTTCCTTCTTTTTATATAATAATTTTATTCTTTCGTGTGATTTCTTTAGGTTAGGTTAGTAGGTTTTTATTTTGAAATCTAATTGTTAATAATTATTAGCGCCGCAGGCAGTATTAGCGTCGCAGACAAAAAAAATGGGGGGTGCGGTTTTTTCCAAAAATAACAGGAAATATTTCCATTTCTCCACTTGCACGAATTTATTACACATTTACAAGGTAATGCGCATGCTCGAAGCTTTCGCATTTCGGTCTCTCTAGACTCTTGTCAAGATATTGGCTGTGTAGCGTCTTTCCAAGCATCAACCGCCGGGTGGAGTGGCATGTGCCAGAGCGCACGCACAGAGCACTAAATACAGATGCCGTCGCGCTGCATCACAGATCCCTGTACATTTCATTTCATGTGAATACGCCCCATGAGAAATGTCCGTTTAGCATTTTTTTCTCATGTATTCGGTGTATATTTCAATTTAAAACAAAAATTAGCCATTAGGGAGTAACTTTTTTACACGCATTTTCTTTACATTCTCCTTTCTCACTTTACCGATTTCGCCCCATGCAAAATGTCCGTTCTGTGTGAATTCTTATTATTTTATATATTATTTACAAGATTCCACTGAAAACGGACATTAGGCGATGAAAAAAAAAATAACATGATTTGTTACGGACGGAAAATTGTTTCCCAATTAATCGCCCCATTTTTGGGCTTTTTGTAAGAGAGATTTTCTCTTTGTTTTGTAAAAAACTACCCATTAAACCTCGTCATATCCATTAGGGAATAACAGGCTTTTTTGGTTACGGCCTCCCGTACTACAAATAAAGTTTAAAATTATTATTTGCATTCTTTTCAAATTTATTTTAAGAGATTTGTTTTTATTTTAATTCAGTTTGGAGTCAAAAAGAGAATTTTTAATTCTTTTCTCTAAAACGAAAGAGAATATCGAATATGGCGTAATAACATAAATTGAAGCTAATTAAAACCTTTATAAGAAAACATTAACACATCTCATGTACAGAACGAGGGAAAAAATATTCAAGGAAATTAAGTTTCATTTCGTAATAATTAATTTTTTTTTTAAATCACTCTGTATGCATATTTAAAGGCCTTAAAAATATCTATAATTTGATGTGCCGAACATGGTCGTAGCTTAAGAAATAAGAAAGTTAGGAGTCTGGGGAGTTATAAGTGGCGCACCCTGTATAGAACCAATAAAATATTGCCAAGGTGAAAGAAATAGCAGTTTCCACGACAAATTAAATTGCCCATTTTAATTCCGATGCGACTATGGAACCCTATTGTACGTACACAGCACTGGCCAGTATTGTTAATTTAAAGTCAGCGATATTGAACCCGCCATATTGGATTTTGAAATTTAAATATCACAATATATCATAAATTCAACTACTCAACTACTATAAAATCTCTGAGTGTATGTTTTCACTACAAAATTACCCAGTTTCTCTGACACGCATCATATTCAAAATATTATTAAGAAACAGTATTTCTTTGTATTTTTTAAAAATACAATAAAGCTGCATTCAATGAACAAAGTTTAAACTATTTTATCTCTAAATCGAAATAGCTTCAAGAAGATTACATTGACTGGAAATCCAAAAATAGTGAACTTTAGAGGTATAATAGCAATTTATTAAACGGTCTTTTTATCAAATTAATGTTTGATATCCTTATCTTTAATCATTTTCATAATCACTCATTTGCAATGTTTAACAACCAACACTTTTAATGGCTACAACAGAAAAGTTTCTGCTCCAAACAAATTAATTTATTTATTAATTGCTTTTATAAATAACTTTCATCGTTAACCTATTAAATGTTTAAAATGTTAATCATAATAATATGATGTATCTAGAAACCCAATAAAATCTGCAAAAGTTATTTTTCATATAAACGCATGTTTTTCTTTTGTGGATACACATATTTTGTGTATAATAAAGGCTATTATAAATAAATTTCAGTTCATCTCCCTGAAGCACTCTATATAATAAGGTAAAAGTGTAGTCGATTTTACAAAAAGGGCGCAGGTGTGGAAGCAAACAATGCTTTGCTTTTTCAGGAGCTGAAATTTCATTATATAATAAAGTTTGTTTACAAGTCACAAAGCTGGAAATGCTGCTCTGAACAATATTTCACATTTTATTTGGCAAATAAGAAGCTTTATGTGTACATCCAGTGGATGAAAAGTATAACTAACGAACTTTTATATTGCAAATCATTGACTATCACGAATGTATGTGTGTATTTACTGTTTCAGAAAGTGGAAATTATAGATAAAGGTAACACAAATTTATAAGTTTAGAATATGAACTCAAAATTAGTTAACACAATGAATAAAAATACATCTAAAAATGGTTCAGCTATAATGTAAATGGAATATAACTAATACCCAGTAGGTTTTCAAACTGAACTCAATTCAAGCATTTGAATATTAATATTGTAGGTCAATCAACACACATCCAGGAAATGGGAAAAATTAACAGTTATTTGACCTTGTCAACTAACCGAAACAAAAAAGTCGTTTACCAAAAAATATATAAGAAACTGCAAAATATTTGCTTTTAGGACGCCATAAACTATTACATCGTTATCTCATGAAAAAAAATAGAAATTAGGGTTTAAGGTACAAAATAAATAAGGCACAAGATAAAGAAATATAGAGAATCGTATAACAAATCATATTTCTGCTACAAATAGCTTTCACACCAGGTACCATACAAGAATAGTTTAATTTGTTAGACACTGATACTTTATGTTTAAAAGTGAATTATTTATTATTTGTTTGCTTATAGTAGTGAAACATATTCTTTATAGGATTTTGCAAACGGCGGAAAGAAAAAGTATATATGAGAACTAAAAGGAAAACTACCCCCTACGACTAGGCAGATTAAAGTAGTATCTACATGATCCCCTACGATATGTAAATTCAGTTAAAAATGGGAACAAAGGCCTGAAATCAATTTATTTACCTACCTTGTCTTTACATTTTTTTTCATTCTAATGAATTACATTTTCATAAAATCTCATTCAGTTTCTTGGAAATGCTGAGCCTTTGAAACGTTTTTCGTCCTTATTCTGGACTCATCAGAAAAGCCCAAAGCCACTCATAACGATGTTCCATGCAAAACCAAAGCAATATCCACGAATAAGTATGAAATATTTATATTTGACATTGACTGATAAAAAACAACAGATCTTCACCTATCTATTAGCTAACTAATATTGGAGCCTATATACTCTATGCATGTTTAAAAGTGAGTTATTTATTATTACTTTCCGCTGTTTGCAAAATCCTATAAAGAATATGTTTCATTACTATAAGCAAACAAATAATAAATAATTCACTTTTAAACATGCATAGAGTATATATAGGCTCCAATACTAGTTGGCTAATAGATAGTTGAAGATATGTTGTTTTTTATCAGTCAATGTCAAATATTAATATTTCATACTCATTCATGGATATTGCCTTGGTTTTGCATGGAACATCGTTATGAGTGGCTTTGGGCTTTTCTGATGAGTCCAGAATAAGGACGAAAAATGTTTCAATAGCTAAGCATTTCCAAGAAATTGAATGAGATTTTATGAAAATGCAATTCATTAGAATGAAAAGCTTTTTAAAGACAAGGTAGGTAAATAAATTAATTTCAGGCCTTTGTTCTCATTCTTAACTGAATTTACACATCGTATAGGATCATGTAGATACTAGTTTAATCTGCCTAGTCGTAGGGGACTATGTTGGATGCTAGTGTTATAATGAGAATGGCAAATAAGAATTTTTACTTGTTAGCATAACCAGAAGTCAGGTTATCGAAAGAATGCAAAGATTTCATTAATATTTTTACATATAGTTTTTCTTTTAGTTCTCATAGACAGTTTTTCTTTCCGCTGTTTGCAAAATCCTATAAAGAATATGTTTCATTACTATAAGCAAACAAATAATAAATAATTCACTTTTAAACATGCATAGAGTATATAGGCTCCAATACTAGTTGGCTAATAGATAGGTGAAGATCTGTTGTTTTTTCTCAGTCAATGTCAAATATTAATATTTCATACTTATTCATTGCCTTGGTTCTGCATGGAACATCGTTATGAGTGGCTTTGGGCTTTTCTGATGAGTCCAGAATAAGGACGAAAAAGGTTTCAAAGGCTACGCATTTCCAAGAAACTGAGTGAGATTGTATGAAAATGTAATTCATTAGAATGAGAAGATTTTTAAAGACATGCAACACGTCTCCTCTAGGTCTACTGGACGGAGACACGTGCAGAGCGCGACAGCTGATATAGTCGGGAGCGGGTTGTGGGTTCGTTATGTTTTTTACTTATGTGATTACGATTAGGTAAACCTAAATTGGGCGCCAGTCAATAATCCGATTGATTATTGACAAAAACAAAAAATGAAAACAAACAAAAACTTACAAATGAGGGGCAGAATAAAGAAAGGAGTAATAAAAAAAATGATCAGTTAGAAATAGGTTTAATAAGCTTAAACCTGGTAGATACAATGAAAATGTATACTACTATAATAATAAAATTAATAGGTATAAGTATATAAGCAATATGACGGTAAAATATATATAAATAGGTATATAAAAAATTTTAAATAGAGATTACGAGAAACATATTCCTCAAAAGAGGTTAACACTAAATAATAAGACATGGAAACACGCAGATCTACTCACAAAAATACTATGCTATTAACACCAAAGAACACTAAAATATCGATTTAATGTATTGAAGTTTTAACTAGTGAGAAATACTGTATTTGGAAATTCGCTCTCCTGCAATTCACCGTACTGACAAAACTAGTTTGACAGCGCTGTTTTGATTTAGGTAAACAGTAAACTAATATATTATTGTAACCTATCAAATGTACAATGCACTCGCAACGTTATAGCCTGAGGTAGGTGTGAGCACATCAAACTATATGTACATTACTAATTAATTAATTATTAGAAATGTAAATCACAATTTCTGGTGGTACCAGCAAATAACAGCTGTTTTTATGGAGGTTTACACGGTGCATATGCCTTGAAAGGAGAATTACTTTAATATGGTATTTATGACAGTTATTTTTGTTATAATTAGAGTAAACTACTAACAGTATCTAAACCATTACATCAAGCTTACTGTAAATTCACTATTTGCATGCGGCTGTTACAATTGAAATTTATTCTTAAGAAAACTACCCTCTTGTAGGCGATAACCAAAAGGACGTACGCATGTAGGGCTACCATGAGACGTGTAGTTCTTCAGTGCATTAAAGAATACGGCTCCGTTCCCACAAAATCTTCCGGAGATAGAAATAATAAAAAAGCATTTACTTACAGGAGTTTCTCGTTACGTGGCAGGACTACGTACACAGCACTGGCCAGTATTGTTAATTTAAAGTCAGCGATATTGAACCCGCCATATTGGATTTTGAAATTTAAATATCACAATATATCATAAATTCAACTACTCAACTACTATAAAATCTCTGAGTGTATGTTTTCACTACAAAATTACCCAGTTTCTCTGACACGCATCATATTCAAAATATTATTAAGAAACAGTATTTCTTTGTATTTTTTAAAAATACAATAAAGCTGCATTCAATGAACAAAGTTTAAACTATTTTATCTCTAAATCGAAATAGCTTCAAGAAGATTACATTGACTGGAAATCCAAAAATAGTGAACTTTAGAGGTATAATAGCAATTTATTAAACGGTCTTTTTATCAAATTAATGTTTGATATCCTTATCTTTAATCATTTTCATAATCACTCATTTGCAATGTTTAACAACCAACACTTTTAATGGCTACAACAGAAAAGTTTCTGCTCCAAACAAATTAATTTATTTATTAATTGCTTTTATAAATAACTTTCATCGTTAACCTATTAAATGTTTAAAATGTTAATCATAATAATATGATGTATCTAGAAACCCAATAAAATCTGCAAAAGTTATTTTTCATATAAACGCATGTTTTTCTTTTGTGGATACACATATTTTGTGTATAATAAAGGCTATTATAAATAAATTTCAGTTCATCTCCCTGAAGCACTCTATATAATAAGGTAAAAGTGTAGTCGATTTTACAAAAAGGGCGCAGGTGTGGAAGCAAACAATGCTTTGCTTTTTCAGGAGCTGAAATTTCATTATATAATAAAGTTTGTTTACAAGTCACAAAGCTGGAAATGCTGCTCTGAACAATATTTCACATTTTATTTGGCAAATAAGAAGCTTTAAATTTATTCTTAAGAAAACTACCCTCTTGTAGGCGATAACCAAAAGGACGTACGCATGTAGGGCTACCATGAGACGTGTAGTTCTTCAGTGCATTAAAGAATACGGCTCCGTTCCCACAAAATCTTCCGGAGATAGAAATAATAAAAAAGCATTTACTTACAGGAGTTTCTCGTTACGTGGCAGGACTTTGCGGATATTACTAGGCACAAACCTCCAAATACGGTTAATTCCCAAGACTCTTGGCGTATTAGACAAAAACAGGCTTAGCAGGTGGGTGCTTATTTCCAACATACAGTTATACCATCAAATTCCCATCGGTATTGATAACTATAACCATTTATGATATTTATGAGAGATGTACAGGACAAAAAGGTATGGCCAAAAACTGTGACGTGAAAATCAGAACTTAGAGTTTCACCAAAAATCTCACATAAAAATCTGACCATAAGAGCCTAAAAATAAGTTCTGTGTAAAACTTCGAGAATTAAATAATTTATATCTCAAAATATGTAAATAAAATTTGAAAAGAGTATTTACCTTAGGTGTTCTTAGGCTTAAACTTATTTAATTTAACACAACCAGGGCCTCACAAAAATGTGCTCATGGCTCCTTAGCTGGCACCAAAAAAGAGATAATTTCTTTTTTGTCACAAAAACTCAAGTCTACCAATCTTGATACCAATAATAAGATAGGGAATTTGATTTCAAATTACATGCTTGGAAAACACACACATATCAATTTTAAATAAATTGGTAAGTTATTACTCATTGTTTCAGAAAAATGGAAATATAGAAAAAAGCAAAGGGCTACAGAATTATTACCAGTAGGTGTTTTCAGTTGCCTATCCTAGATATGTTTTCAAGAAAAATTCACGCAATCTTTTACACAGTGAGCCAGTAAACATCATACACTGTGGTTCACTAAAGTGACGGTTACAGACAAGGTAGGTAAATAAATTAATTTCAGGCCTTTGTTCTCATTTTTAACTGAATTTGTATATTGTAGGGGATCACGTAGATACTAGTTTAATCTACCTAGTCGTAGGGGACTATGTTGGATGCTAGTGTTATAATGAGAATGGCAAATAAGAATTTTTACTTGTTAGTATAACCAGAAGTCAGGTTATCGAAAGAATGCAAAGATTTCATTAATATTCTTACATAGTTTTTCTTTTAGTTCTCATAGATAGTTTTTCTTTCCGCTGTTTGCAAAATCCTATTAAGAATATGTTTCACTGATGTTAAATATACTAACTGGTTCAGGTTTCGGAATTTATGGGATGTAATATAACGTGGTCGAAACTAGACAATCCACTTTTCAGACAATTTTTAGAAAAATGTGTTAGTGGCAAACATAGAAATGTTAAAGTGCCTTCGGAGTTTACACTAAGAAAAAACTATTTATTTACGGAGTGCGAAGATATTAGACAGAAAATTTCTTCTGAGCTTAATGGGAAGTACACCTGGCTTAGCGTCGACGAGATAATCAATGCTTCCACGTTCAAGGTAGCGAATGTTTTAGTGGGTGGATTGGACGAAAATTGCGCAATGAACGGATACTGATCGCCTCTAAAGTATTAGAACCTACCAATTCTCGCACTACAGCGAATGCTGTAAATTCAAGTTTACAAGACTTTTGAGGTGACAAATAGGCAGAAAATAAGGACAAGCTCTTATTATTTCTTACCGATGGAGTGAATTATATAAAAGCTGCTGGAAGAATTTTGAAAAAAATATATTGGAATATACTGCATGTAACATATTTAGCACATGTGCTTCATAGGATTGCTGAAACTAATAGGAAGTGATAGCCTAATGTCGATAAATCAATAGCTAGTATTTAGAAAGTTTTTCTTAAAGCATCAAGCCGTATAGGTACGGTTTTTTCACGAAATTTTACCAAATACTCCATTACCTCCAGAACGCGATGGGGAAATTGACTAAAGGCAGCATGATACTATTACTGTCATTTTCAAAATGTGAAATCAGTAATACAGCAGTTAAATCCAAAATATGCAGTTGCTATTTCACAGGCGCAACAGGCATTTATGGATACACTGTTCAAGAAAATAATACACGGATGTTTTTCACGAATTGTACTAGCCATATGGGACCTTCAAAATCAGTCAACTTCAGAACTTACTACCGTGGATGCAATAAACGTTGTGATCGATCTTCGTCAATACATTTTTCAATTACAGGGAGATATTGCTGCAAGGGTACAAACACAATTCCAGACTGTTTTTAAAAAAATCCCAGATATGTTACGGCGACAGGTGTAATAGACCTTTTAAACGGCATAGATGTAGACATTGCTACACCGTGCAAGAATATGGTGACTTTGCGAAAATTTAGATATTCTAAGTATGCCCCAGTTACATCTGTCGACGTCGAGTGGTCCTTCTCAAAATTTAAATGAATTTTCAACGAAAGAAGTCGAAGTTTAAATCCAAAACATTTGGAACAATATTAGTAATATACTTTTATTCTTGTAACCGACATTGAAAAATACTTGTGTATGTTAATTCAATGTCAAGTACGTCCCATTATACCTCCAGTTCTCTTCGAGTGTGTGTTTATGATAAATTGACTTTATCAGCTTTGGATAATATGGAATTCGCTAAAAGAAAATTCCAGGTACGATATTGTTTCACACATGCATGCAAATCTTTATGCACTGACACATGACCACCTAACGCCACCCCTCTTTTTTACCACATATTGAATAGGTAATTCCGACCTCTCATAATAATACTCATTAGAGTAACAGGTAATTTAAATAAAAGTTTGTAATGTATAAATATTATGCACAATTTGATTACCCAAATTCACAAAAATAGTTTTAGTTTACTTAGGGCCGGTTTTTCAATGTTCAGTTAAAAGTGCCTGGTACGTAGCTGCTAGTTACGCTTAGCTGGAAGTTATATCTATGGTAGTGTTTAACAACAGTAATTTAACTGCCAGATACATATCCATAAGTTCAACTATTTCTTAGCTATGTTGGCGCTACTGATTCCACCTGAAGTTTCTTTCAATTGGTTTAATTCAAATTGCGCGCGTGTTTTGGTGACAGCTTATCTAATTTAACCTCAAAATTCATTGCGTTCTGTAACGTGTCGATTGATGTTCTGTTTTTGATTTTGTGGTTTAGTCAATCAGCAATAATTGCAATGGAGAGCGTAAAAAGAAAAAGAGGTCCGTAATTATTGCAATTTCTTCATCTATCATCTCAACGATATGTAAAACAGTTTCTTTAGGCAGTCGAAATCTTACAAAAAAATCTTTACTTATTATCAAAATTAATTTCTCGTTCCCTTATGGTATAGGGTCTCCTTTCATACTTTATAAATTGTATAATGTCATGGTCATCATCACTGGTACCCAGAATATTATTATTATTATGCGTTATTGGCACTTATATAAATCGCAAATTAAAAACGAACACATCAATCAATCTCATTGGTTTTTAGGTTAGAATGTTTTAGAATTGTCAGAAACTGAACCAATTGCGCATGTACAAATCCACTAACAGTAGAATAAATCCTTAACTGGTACTTTCAACTCTCTGTTAAATTTACTTTCAGATAGTGAGTTTAACCCTTCGGTAAACTTTACCTGCACATTGAAAAACAGTTTATCTGCCAGATAAATATTATCTGACAGTTAAGCTATTTAACTGGACATTGAAAACCCGGCCCTTAGTTTGCAATATCTGGAACTTTATAGTTAATTACAGTTAGAGATAAATTTTAATATAAGGTCGAAACATACGTCGTCCTCTAGAAGCTTATATATGATCCTATTAAGGTCAAGTAAAAAGCTTTGGAGAGCCGATAGGTATAATCTACCATTCGGTGGCTCATCGCCAACAGTGGCTTGGTACTTAGTTGAGCACAACCTCAACTATTGTGCGTCAACAGTACGCTCTTAGCTATGTCAAAGTCAAAGGTTCTTTTTCATATACTTAAATTATAAAGTTATTTATTTTCTTCAAATGGTAAATGAATGCATGTGATGCATATGGTTAGAATCAAAAAATATTTTAGAACTAATGTTCTAAATATTAAAATCAGTATCAAGTACATTTTAAAATGTTCACTGTTCTGATATAACACCAAAGTCTACTGACGGAAATATGCATTGTTTAAATAAAGAAAGTGTATACATTTATTTCAAATATTTTACAAGAATATTCCATTTAGATATTTGTAAATGACAATCAATATTTTATTACACATTAAAGTTATTCAATAATGAGTCCGAAAAAACGTCAAGGTTAATAGAATGGAAATATTGTTTTAATGTGGTAAAAAATGTATACTATTATTTGTTATGTAATCACTTAGTCCAGTCTTCAGACCTTTTTCTTAAAATAATTTACGGAGAAAAAGCAACTGATGTATTTGGTAGATTTGGAGGTTCAAAATAACGCTCAGAATTTTACATAAAAAATCAGTTTTTTAAAAAAATAGTTATACAATGTGTCCACGGAAAAACGTTATTATAGGTGTAAATAATCAATTTTTTTTACTATGAAAACAATTTCCTGTATTCTGCTCTTGCTTGACCCAAAACCTCTTTTCAGTAAGTTAGAATTTCAAAAATTTGTAGAGCTGGTAGAAGTTTAATATTGCAATTCGATTTTTTTTTCCTGTGAGCACAATTTTATATATTCTGCTCTTGCTTGACCCAAAACCCATTTTCAGTAAGATTGTCAAAAATGCATAGACGGTGCTGGCGGCAGCTTAAAAATAAAATTCGCTTCAGATAAACTGCCATTTCTGCGCTAAAATTTTATAAGAAGAACTGAAAATTAAAAAATCGCTGCCTAAGGAATCACTACTTCCACATCCCGATTTTTCATCCAAGTCACTTTAAAGGAAACATCTTGACTGAATTTACATTATAGAATTTTAATAATATTTGGGGCAGATGTCATAAAACAGTTTGAGGCGATGGTGTCTACCATCTACGTTAAAAATTAAGTTTATAGTTTACACTACTTATTTGCCACTATTCACAACCTACCACCTCTTCAATGGAATCATCTGAATCAGATGTGTTACTAACTTTCAAGTGAATATATCAATTTTATGTTAACAGTGCCATTAATAATGGAGTGAAGGTGTTGGGGCTTGAAAAATATTAGAAAAAAATTTGAGGCCTTGATATCTAGTATATGCACCAAATCCCAAATTTCTGTAGGTACTCTCACCACCTTGATTTACTTATTTTCCCCTATTTACTCCTATTTAACCCCCAACCCTTCAACGGAATCATCCCAAAATATAATCTAGTTCCGTCGTTATAATACATACGTCTACCAAATTTCAAGTGAATATCTCAATTTTATTTTATCAACCCCTTTAATAATGGAGTAAGGGTGGTGGAGGGGTTGAAAAATATTATTAAGAAAGCTGGGGCCTTGGCCTCTAGGAGATATACCGAATTTCAAGTTTCTGTACTCTTACCAGCATGCCTTGCTTATATTTTCCTATTTACTTCTACACTTACCCCGACTCCTTTAACGTAATCATCTCAAAATATAATCTAGTTTCAGATATCGTTATAGTAGATACATCTACCAAATTTTAAGTGAAAATCTAAATTTAATTTCATCAACTGTTTTATTAAGGGAGAGGGTGGTGGGTAGATGGAAAATATTATAAAATAACAAATTAATTTGTTAGAAGCATTGGAAATAGACAAATACAATAATAAAGCTGATTTAATTTTGTTAAATGATCAATCTTTTTTTACTGCTACCAAAATGTAATTAATATTTCTCAGAAACCCCACCCTTAGATAGTTAGAATATCATAAACTACCTGTGTACTTTCATAATTCTCTAATCTGTTTAATTCTAAAAACACATTTAAATAGGTACGGAATCTTTTGTATTTCATAGTTTGAAAATGACCTAAAGGGTTGAAACTGCAGTCACCTTTTGTACAAATATAGTGGCAAAAAACATAGTAGTGTTTTACTCGATTTCGTTATAATTAAATCAAATTTTTCACCATTAATATTTTTAATAATTTGTAAAGTGTTGTAAATTTTTTGTTTTTATACTGTTAATATATTATTTGTTTCATATTTGATTTTGATTTTTCTCCCCCTGTTAAAGTTTGCAAGAGCATTATGTACCGAATACGTTGGCGTCCAAATTCTTTGTAGTTTATTAAAGTTTTGTTTGGTTAATTTGACAATCAAATAATTGTTCAAAAATAAATATATAACTCTTCTCGCCACAGAGTGACCCTCGACCAACCCTGAGCTAACTAGTTGCTACTCTTTCATAGCTCCTCAGCAGCCAGCTGAGAAAGTTGTGGTTGCATTCGAAGAATACAACCGCGTTGGTTAAATATCAGTCCGACCGCCATCGCCACAGGGCTTTCGCGGTGCTTTGTAAGAAATTGCCATTTTTGCAAAATGCAACGGTTTGCAAAGACTGCACGATATTTTGGATCGAAATTTTGAGGGTGGAATAATAGGGACTACTAAAACTCCAACATGTGCAAATTTCAGCCTTTAATGTTTATTACTTCCACATCCACGTAGTGGATTGGAAGTATAGTAATCGTAAATAA
Organism: Stenurella melanura; assembly: GCA_963583905.1. Lineage (NCBI taxonomy): Eukaryota > Metazoa > Arthropoda > Insecta > Coleoptera > Cerambycidae > Stenurella > Stenurella melanura. Next base: position 109,056,458 of record OY757312.1, on the reverse strand, counting down.
AATTAAAAAATTTTTGTTTCTTGAAATAGGTTTAGAATGTCGAGATTTTCTGCCCGTTTTCTCCGGAACGGTTTAAGACATTGACTTGAAATTTTGTACAGGTATATATTATAACGAGATTTGGAACTGGATTGTTTTTTGAAGATATCCGGTGAAGGGTTGGGGGTTAATAGGGGGAAATATATAAAGCAAGCTGGTAAGAGTACCGAAACTTGAAATTTGATATATTTACTACAAGCCAAGGCCAAGGCCAAGAGTTGATAAAATTGAATTCAGATTTTCACTTGAAATTTGGTACACGTATGTATTATAATGATATCTGAAACCAGATTATATTTTGATATGATTACGTTGAAGGAATGGGGGGTAAATAGAGGCAAGTAGGGAAAAATAATCAAAGCAAGCTGGTAAGAATACAGAAACTTGAAATTCGGTGTATATCCTAGAAGAGAAAGGCCTCAGATTCTTTAATAATATTTTTCAACCCCCCACCACCCTTACTCCGTTATTAAAGGGGTTAAATCAAAATTGAAATATTAACTTGAAATTTGGTAGACGTATGTATTATAACGACATCTGGAACTAGATTATATTTTGAGATGATTCCGTTGAAGGGTTGGGGGTTAAATAGGGGTAAATAGGGGAAAATAACTAAATCAAGCTGGTAAGAGTACATACATTTGGGATTTGGTGTATATACTAGAAACCAAGGGCTCAGATTTATTTCTATTATTTTTAAAACCTCCACTACCTCCGCTCCATAATTAACGGAATTGATAACATAAAATTGAGATATTCACTTCAAAGTTAGTACACATATGTATTGTAATGACATCTGATTGAGACGATTCCATTGAAGGGGTGGTAGGTGGTACATTGTGAACAGGGGAAAATAAGTAGGGTAAACTAGAAACCAACGCCGCGCCGTAAACTTTTCTATGATATTTGCCCCAAATATTATTAAAATTCTATGACCAACAATTTCCACATCCTAGAGTGCAAATCTAGTCAAGATGTTTCCTTTAAAGTGACATGGATGAAAAATCTAGATGTGGAAGTAGTGATTCCTTAGGCAGCGATTTTTGAACCGGTGTTATGAATTTTTGAAAAAAAGAACGTGCAAATTTAGTTGTTTTTTGCAATTTGCGTTGAAACCAGTGGGCCAATTGAGTTCCAGTGGGGCTCATTTTGTTCGTTATTTTATTGCGCACGTGTTTTACCTGAAACCTTTTTTTCGTATACATTCAATTTTTCCTTTAAAACGCGAAAAACCGTTTTTCGCGACCTTTCGCAATTTTTTTGCAAATTGCACCGACGATTCTTTCTCGAAAATAATATCGTCTTCTTCCAGACATCGCAAACTACATATAAGTATTTTTTTTGCCTGAGGTTGCAATTCGTCTGATGGTAAAACCTAGCTCGCCTACGCTAGTAGTGATTCCTTAGACAGTGGTTTTTTTGAGATATTTCGAAAAACTTGTATTTTAAGACCGTTTTTAAAATCTGCAAAACTATGATTTTTTATTCACAAAATTTGGGGCATTATTTGGAGCTTGGGAATCTACCAAATGCACTGTCTACTTATTATTTCTTCGTGAGCTTTCTTTAGACCATATATTTTCATATCAGATAACTGGACTATTAGTCTAAAATACTATCATTTATATTTTATCAGTGCTGTTAGATTTCGTTATCCCCGTTTGAGTATAATTAGTAAACAATTCATACTTCAATGGAAAAATAAGAGCTATAAAAAATACAGTTAGACTGATTTTTATTGCATTTATTAATTTAATTTCTTTGTTTTTTCCAATTATCTTACAGATAAGTAATTCGATCTGTTTAATAAAGTAAAGCTCCCATATGTCGCTTATCTAAATTTTGCTACAATCTGGTGCAAGGGTACGATTCATCAATTAGCATCATAAGCATTTCCATTATAATAAATTACAAATAATACACTTACCTTTTTCTTGCAAATTAACAACTTCCACCCATGAATTCTTATGAGACTTTCCTGAAGTTGCTGAATTGTAGTCCGTCGTCGTATTATGTAAATTATAATAGATGTCGATCAAAAGTTCATCAACCAAAGCAGAGGCCCTTCTTTTCTCATGTTCTAATATTGATTTTTTCACTACCGAATCTGCCGATGACCGTCTAAGTGCTATGGGGTACGCCACGGATTGTATGATTTTTTTAGGCATAACGTCCTGAACAGGAGTTGGACAAGTTAGCACCAAATCACCGAACATTTCGCGATGGCAAACTTCTAACTGCTCGATTCTGTATGTTGACATTGTGCACATACAATGGTGGCTTAATTTTATGCGATAAGAGTTTCCGCTGGTACTTTTACGATATGCAGTCGCGATATTTTGTGTAGTGTTTCACTTTCCGTATCTATAATAATAATTAAAACATATCATAATAACAATACGGTTGCGGTACGATTGCTTCGTATCGAATTGTGATAAGCAATCCGTCGTAAACGATGTATTTTATAAATCCTAATATTAAAGTGGAAATAATAATTATCAGTAGATATTTATGACAGTAATCAACTGTCACTTTAAATGAGATTTTTAGAAAAGTACACTGCACACTTTTATAGGTGAGTTCGATCTGTCAAACTGGCTGAATACAGGGTGTACCATAAGTGGCCGATAGGTGATAGCGAGGTGAAAACGAAGTGATAGGGGAGGTCATTTTCAATTCAAATAACCATACGCCATATGGATATTCAATAAATGTTGACGGTTTAAAAGTTATTAAAATTTTAGTATTTTTCCTGAAGTCGCATAGTGAGTTCTTTGAAACCTAGTAATTTAAAAAGGAATGAGTAGTGTTTACAGCCACTTGCATCGTTTTCATTTAAGCGATGAATAAATAATAATTTTTATACCAAGATTTTTCATCATACTCTATTGTTGCCGACTTGGTTAAGTATTGAGGGAAATTTGGTACTCTGCTAACTACTCTTTGTAATATTATAACCCAATTTCTCTTGACTAATGTCAATATTTGTTCCGTTCAGAGACAACTATGTTTCTGTGTGTGTGTGTATATACTGCTATTTACCTTTTTATAAATATGAAAAACAATATTAGTCCGTGGAAATTACCATTTTTGTCGATTTTTTTAATGCAACGATGTGACCTATACCAAATTGAAGGTTTTTACATTAGAAAAAAAAAAAAAACTGTCACAACCCGCAGTCATAAAGAAGGGTGATTTCCGAGAAATACATACATATATGTATATAATGTTTGATGTCTTTTCGCATTTTTTCACATTTTACTCTAAAACTATGCATTTTAAAGAAAATATTTAGGAGACAAAAATTGTAGAGCGAAAAATTTCCAATCAAAATTTTCTTTAGTAGTTGGTTTCCTCGCAAGAGAGCGCCGTCCTCCGATTGAGATCGCTATAGGTGAAATGGACAAAAATGTTTCGAATTTTTTTTTCATATTTGGGGGTTCACCCCTGCTTATCTGAAAAGTTATTTTGGATGTACTTTTGTTTTTTTTTAAATCACGTAGGCCATGACAGTTAAGCAAAAATGAATTTCTTGTTGGATAAAGTACCTGTTCTATAAAAGATACAGCAAAATGCCATTAAGGAAAGATCTTCGGATTAAAAAGTTATAGTCCTGTGCAACATTTCAAAAATATGCGCCTATTTTGATGATTTTGATTTTTTAGTATGTCGGTTTAAAGTTTTACTCGATTATTTAATCGATAGAAAATTATTTAGTTATTTATGTATATTTTTATCCTACGTGTTATGATTTATTTCTAAAGTAATCCCAATACTTTACCCAAATATGATTTTCATTTACTTTGGCATAGCTTTTGCGGTATTTTAAAAAAAATGGTGAAAGATATCAAAATATACACATATCCCTGGAAAGAGCAACCTATATTGACAGTAATTCTTGAAATTTTCATCTTTTAAAACTTTTAATGTATATTCATCAATTCATCCATGAAAAGCAAATGCGTGTATGTGCTTATCTCTCAAATTAATAATAATAACTGTTTCATGAGCATCATAATTATTAACTAAAAATCATGCTTACAGTAGAGCAAAAGATATTCATTGTTCAGTGCTACGGATTGGGACATACATATTCCTATAAGGCTGTCGTAGAAAAATTCAAAGAACATTCGCCAAATGGACTACTAATAGATAGGGGTGCTAAAAAAATAGTCGACAAATTTAAAAGAACTGCTAGTGTATTAAACATAAAGAAAAATAAGAAGGAGTTTAATGAAGATGATGCTGGCACTTTAATTGCGATGGATTCGTTGAACGAGTTCCCAAAATTATCTCTGAGAAGAAGAGCAATTCAAACTGGGATTTCTAAAAGTGTGATACAAAAAATATACAAGGCCATTAAAATTCATCCGTATAAACCAAAATTTGTACACACTCTTGAACAAAATAACGACACTAACAGATTGGATTTCTGTTTATGGGTGGGCGAGAATATTTTAAGTGGTAGACATTTTCACGAAAATATTATTTTTGCTGACGATGCAACGTTTTCCACTAATGGTACTATTAAACTAGGTGAATCAGAATGCGGCGTGGTTGTAACTTGTTTTATTAATATATTAGAAATACTTGCTTATTACACAATATATGTATTACAAAATTCTTGACAGCATAACTAAATTCAACTTTACAACAACAATTAGCTACCATTTTCAGTGTAACCATAGACATCAGTTCATAAGCTTGCTTAATATTTCAATACTCCCACTCTTATTCATTGATTTATGAAGGTAACTGAAAGTGCATAACAATTTTTATCAAATTTATCTTTAGACAGGGGTTTGGTAAACATATACGCTAACTGTTTATCAGATGAAATGTAAGAAACGTAAATTGTACCATCTAGTACTTTTTCGCGAATAAAGTGATTTACATCTATATGTTTTGTCTTTTTGTGTTGTTCGGTATTTTTCACTAGCTGGATTGCACTTTGGTTATCCACAAACAGATCTGTTGGACCGTGCAATTCTATGCCCAATTCTTGAAAGAATTTTCGGAGCCAGATGATCTCCATAGTTGTGTCAGATGCTGCTATGTACTGTGCCTCAGTAGCTGATCTACTTCCACATTTCTGCTTGCTCGAGGACCAAGTAACAGGACCACCAGCCACTACGCTAACATACCCTGTGGTAGATTTACGGGTGTCAAGATTACCCGCAAAGTCTGTGTTTGAATATACAGAAAGTTCAACTACACTTTCTGCATATTTAATTCCTTTATTTTTAGTGCCTTGTAAATATCTTAATATACGCTTGATTGCTGTCCAGTGCATCGGGCCGGGGTTGTTCAAAAAAGGACTTACTTGGCTTACAGCGAACATTACATCCGGACGTGACAATGTAGCCAAGAACATCAAGGATCCAATAGCTTCACGGTACAGAGCATCCTTCATTTTGGTAATCTCCTCATTGTTGGTAATCTCCACTGTGAAGTTGCATGTTTGGATTACAAGAGACCGAATTTGGTTTACAGTCAATCATATTAAATCTCTTTAAAAGACGTTCTATACAACACTTCTGACTAATAAAGATCTCTTTCTTGTCTCGGTTGCGATTAATCTCCATTCCAACGTAACAAGTTGAATCTTCAATAGTTATGCCAAAATGAGATTTGAGTTCTGCTAATATTTCGCTTGTAATCGACAAGGACTTGCAAAGAATAAGACCATCGTCAACATAGATAGTCAAGAAAACAACTTGGTTCTTGTAATTTGCGTGAAATACATACCTATCGGCGTTAAGCTCCTTGAAGTCAAAGAGCTTCAGAAAACTGACAAACTTCTGGTTCCAGCAACGAGGTGATTGCTTTAAACCGTATAGACTTTTCTTTAGCTTGTAGATTAATTCGGGTTTGTCGGTGGGGTTGAACCATGTAGATTTCTTCATCTAATTCACCATTTAGAAATGCGATTTTAACGTCGAATTGTGTAACGTCAAGATCTTTTACTGCAGCCAGTGCCAAAAGAATCCTAATTGATTCGTACCTCGCAACTGGAGAAAACGTTTCACCATAATCAATTCCTACTTTTTATGAATATCCTTTTGCCCACAGTTTGGCTTTAAAGCGCCCGTTGCTTCCATCAGGTTTGCGTTTAATTCAAGGCCCACTTGAATCCTATGGCTTGACGATCTGAAGGCAATTTTACCAACTCCAATGTGTCCTTTTCAAATAAGAATAACATTTCATCTTCCATTGCTAAAATTCAATAACTTGATTCTGCTGATGACATAGATTCTTCGAAGGTCTGTGGCTCGTCGATCGTTGCTGAACATGCTGTAAAATTAGGATTCCTAAATCGAGGAGGCTTTTGAATAGAATTACGATTTCGAAAACGATGACTAGGCTCATTGGATTCATCTGGACTATCCGTGGCCTCACTTTCCTCTGCAAAATATCCTTTTTCTTCTTCGAATGAATTTGGCAATGGCGCATCATTTTCTTCGCCTATTTCCAAGACGTTCCACTCCTTTTCTGGTTCCGCATTGGACAGCATATCATCTTCATTGAAGACAACATCTCTTGAAATAGTGATCTTCTTACTAACTGGATCGAACAATCTATAATTTTTACTATAGCCGTCGTATCCGACCATTATAACTCTCTTTGATTTCGGTTGGAATTTAGTACGAAACTGTTTTGGCGTATGTACAAATGCAACAGATCCTAACTTCTTCATATGCTTAATTGAAATTGCTTTGTTAAACCATTTTTCATAAGGTGTCTTGTCATTATTGGGTTTAGTCAGTCTGCGATTTAATATATAGGCTGCAGTATTGACAGCTTCTACCCATAATGTTTCTGACAATTTAGACTCCAGCAGCATCATACGTGCACTTTTTATAATGGATCGAATTTCACGTTCTGCTCTCCCATTTTGTTCTGGGGTGTATGGAGAACTTGTTTCATGAATGATACCTTTAGTTTTCAAATAATTCCGTAGATTTTCATTTACATATTCGGTTCCATTGTCACTTAGAAGTACTCTAATTCTATTACCAGTTTTTCCTTCAACCAAACTATCAACTTCTGGAAAAATTGACGCAACATCGCTCTTGTTCTTCAGAAAATATACGAATCGATATGAGGTGCAATCGTCCTTGAAGATTGCGAAATAGTTAGATCCTCCAATCGATGACTGCGGCATTTTCCCCACACAAATCAGTATGTATAACCTCGCCAGGTTTGTTTGCACGAGGTTGAGAATTTGAAGTAAATGGCTTTCTGTGTATTTTTCCAAGCTGACATGATTTACAAAAGAATTGATCTGAATTTGTCAACATTAAGTTTTGAATAAACTCTCTGTCAGTCATGTTCTTTAGGGTGTTCAAATTGACATGACCAAGCCTCTCATGCCATAACACTGCCGAACTAGACGATGAGAAGTTGGCTTGTTCCATTTTGGTTAGCCTGAAGATCATCTGATTACACTGGTTTGACAACTTTGTATCAGCTGCGACTAGTTTCGTCCTGTTAAGGATTTCAATCTGTCGGTTATCGAACGTGACCTTCAAATTCTTGCTAGTTACAGCTCCCACTGAGAATAAATTCTTCTTCAAATATGGTACATAAAAGGTATTTTCCAGCACACGCGGTTCCAATTCGCCATTCACCAGAGCCATCACAGCAATAGAACCAATACACTCTGCGTAAACAAAAGAATTGTCATCAATTTGAATATTTACATCTTTATTTGGTAACTGTTTGAAGTTTGAAAACCATTCTTTATGTGACGTCATGTGCTTTGACGCTGCACTATCCGCAAGCCAGATATCTTCACAACCAACAGCTGAAATATTTTTTATTTCTGCACTTAAAGCCTGACGAACCTTGGAATCTGGATTTTCTTCCAATTTTGCTAATCGTTTTCTACATTCAGATTTAAAATGATCCTTTTTGTGACAAAAATAACATTCGAAAATCCTTTTGTTGTTTTTCTTATATTTGCCATTTTGATTATTTTTATCGCTCATACCTTCAAACTTAGACCTACCTTAGACCTACCCGCAGCAAATGCGGAGGTAATTTCGTCGGACTGGTTTAACTTTTGTTCTTCTTTAAGTAGACGTATTGTCAAATTATCAAAGGTTTGTTTCTCTCCTGCATATGAATCCCATGCGGTGACAAAAGAACTAAACTTTGCTGGTAAACTACCCAATATATTTGCAGTTTTGTCAGTGTCTCCCACTGGCTCATCAACGTCTGCTAATGCTTGTGCCAAGGATTCAATTTTACTTATATGTTGTGCAATCGAATCAGATTGTAACATTTTATAATTGAAAAATTATTGCTTCAAAGTTACTTTGTTTATTGCAGAACGCTGTTCATGAATAGACTTTAATCGAGTCCACATCAATGTGTCTGTTTCGCATGACATTATTACTTGCAACTGATCAAATTCCATTGAAGTCGAGATAAATAACATTGCTTTTGCATTATTTTCGTCCCACTAATTTTGCAGCACACCTGTCTGTTCTGGACGACCCGTCGTTCCATTGACGATTTCTGACAACTTTTCCGCTCGAAAAATTATGCCAATTTGATACTTCCATAACTGGAAATTACTACCGTCGAACTTTTGAATGTTAAAGCTCCTGAATTTGTCCATGTTTTCTTTGCTTCTTCAATACACAGTATCCTAAGATGGACTACCTCAATATGGCAGATAAATATATAAGAAAAGTCAAAATTCGATACTTGCAAGTATTTATTTATCTTCACGCTCTAACCGCGATCCTGGGCCCATAACCTATTAAACTAGGTGAATCAGAATGCAGCGTGGTTGTAACTTGGTTTATTAGTATATTAGATATACTTGCTTATTACACAATATATGTAATACAAAATTCTTGACAGGAACAGAAAACAGAGAAGTCGTGTTGATATGACGCATAAAATATTGACGCTATCTCTCGGACTATTTTAGCATCTTGTAAAAAGATAAATAGCAGTAAATATACACACAAAGAGTTGTCTCTGAACAGAACAAATATTTGACATTAATCAAGAAAAATAAGGTTATTATTTTATAAAGAGAAGTTAGCAGAATATCAAATTAGCCTAAATATATACGTTAACTTAAGTAAGCTGGAAACAATTGAGCCCGGTACAACAAAACGAGAGGTAATCTCGATATATGAATTAAAAAAAAGCAGTTCAGGCTAATTAACAACAATGAAATGCAAACGCTTGAAAATTAATTTTTATAAGGTAAAAATATTCTTTGGGCGTTTCGTATGAAGTATATATGTTTCAAAATGATACAGTTCAAAAACGTTAGCCAAAAATAGCCATATGTTAATTAACAATTGGCCAAAATGCTAAAAGATATACAGATTCGGAAAATGCAGTTTAGGGTATAGGAATAACGATGTAATTGACCACGCCCCGCTAGTTCCATAAATCTTGAAAGCAGAGGCACACAATGAATTGACTTTAGTACGGCATGAACTAAGGATGGATGCGGACGTAGGTAATAATTTCTATAAGAAACGAGAAAACATCTTCGTCAAAAGCGAAGAAGTTATTTGTCACATTATTGACAAATAATTTCTTTTATTGAAAGCATTTCTACAGTTTCTTTTTTAGCCGTAAATGCTATGGGAATAAAATAATAATTTTTATTAAAACCGAAATGAAAATAGAACATTAAAAAAAAATTAAATAACTCGGAAACTAGAATCAACTAATATTTATCAAAAAATAAAGTATCCTTATTAAATTACAAAAATAGAACATTAAAATAAAATAAAATAACCCTCAGAAACTAAAATCAACTAATAATTATCAAACAATAAATTAATGAAGTAAGGATTCAAACAAACCACCTTCTTGTGCCAAACAATAGCCAAACCGATTATACAATGAACCTCTCATATCATTGAGTTGATTTGGAGTAATGCTTGCACAAAGTTGGATAAGTTTTTCCCGTAATTCAACTAAATTATTGGCTCGTTCAAACGCATGTTTGCACGCGGTTTCCTTTAAAAAGCCCTACAGAAAGAAATCATAGCGTGCTAGATCAGGTGACCTGGGGGGGGGCATTTTATCATTCCCCTCGGAGCTATTAAACGATTGGGAAATGTTCTTTCCAGAAAATTAAAAACAGTTAAGGTATTGTGACTTGGGCAGCCGTCTTGTTGAAACGAAATGTCGTCAAAGTTGACAGGAAGATTTTCAACTGCAGGAATTATTTGGTTTTGTAAAAGCTCTAAATATTTATTGCCATTTAAATTGCCATCGATTAACAGTGGGCCTATAATATGATTGTCTAAAATTCCCGTCCAAACGTTCAACTTTTGAGGATACTGATTTTGCACAGCAACACTCAAATGTTTACTTTTTCGAGACCGATATCGTACTACGGATGGATTGTGTTTCCTATATAATGCAAAGGATGATTCATCTGTAAACAATATATTCTTTAAGAAGTTTTCATTCTCATTCACTTTATTTATCATGATTTCACAAAATTCCATCCGTTTGAAATTGTCCTCGGGAAATATTTCTTGTGTTGTTTGAACTTTAAAACAACTGTACCCATTTCTTTTCAAAATATTTCTTACAGTTCTTTCCTTCATGTCAACTTCATCAGCAATTTGTCTGCTAGAACAAGGTTCACTAGTTTCAACAAGTGCACAGACATTAGTTTCGCGAATTCCACGTTCTTAGCTCATTTGTTGATGACGGGGTTCGTGTTGACAGAATTTTTTACAATAATTCACGACACACCCGAAATTCTCAAATGTTTTAATGACGTATGAAATTATGCTAGCTAAGGGGGATCGGTCTGTCTAGATATGCCACAGTAAATAAATTTATTGTGTCATCTGTGGAATGGCCCCCGAAGTACCACTTCACAATTTGCACTTTTTCTGCAGTTGTATAAACACACGGCATTTTAATGACGAAATTGAGATTAATTTATTGTATTTCCACACGTCTAAAGAGCTACGCTATTAAAAGCAGAATGGGTGCGCTCGCGCTGTTCTCAACTCGTCGCGGTCAAGCGATGGCGCTATTGTTCGATACCAATGCCCTGCATTGTTCTACGACAAGGCGTGGTTTATCTGCGTTTACGTACCTAAAACAAAATTTGCTGAATCTGTAATTCAGATGGACGAAAATTCACTTTTTTTTTTAAAGTAAAGTTCTCGCAATTATCTTCCTTTTCCGATAAGAAATGTTTTCAAAATGGCCGAGAAAATCTATTTGTTATCATTTGGTTTATAAACAAATCCCAAGAAAGCTGGCGTCCAGAACTAGATTTAGAAAAAAAAAATGATCCACTTTGGACTCAATGGCACAAAATGGCGGGCAATTCAAATTTCAGATAACAAATTAATTTGTGTCCACAAAGTTCAATATTTGGGCACCAACATTTCAGGATGTTTTGCTTTCAACAAAAGGTATATTTTCTGAAAGCTCCAAGCCGATCGGAACTCTTGACGTTAAAATGAACAATAAACGCTTTTTAGGCAGTTTATTTAATTTTGCACGTTATGTACGTATTCAGATGACTCAAAATCAACGCAGATTTGTTGTAATTTTAATTGCGAAGGTTTCTGGTTTTGGTTTGTTCCAATCGGACCTCTAGAACCGGAGATATTCACATTTTTACCTAAACAAACGTTCTTCAAAAACAAGATTGTTTATAAAAGAAAACGCAATAGGCCTTGGAAGATCAAAACTCAGATATATATACTCCTGGTGATCCCAACTAGCACAATTAGTCGTGGGAACGTAGCAATGACTATTGTAGGCACTTTAAAGTGTTTTGGTACTAGTCACAGGCACGTAATAGGAACGTTCCTAATACGTGTTTATGACCAAAATGGGGAATATTTTTTGGTGACGATAACGTTCCAGCCACGTTCTTGGAACTTGTCTGGCTACGTTCAAATGACGTTGTTGCTCCGGAGCGGCGACGTGGCGGCGTAGACGCAGCAACTTTCAGAAAACTTTACCACTCCCTACTCTTTCAAATCGATGTTGCCCTTTCCTTGTCTTGCAACCGATTTTATTATATTTATGTTTCATTCTTACATATGATTATTGTTCTTGTTCATTTCCCTAACTCAGAAATTTAATAGAATATCAGAAGGTAATATTAGACAGCAAAACTTGTGCTATTTTCCAATGGTCTAAGGGTCACAATTAATACGAATGCAATTTTACTGACAAACATAATGATAAAACGTCCGAATCTAACCACGCGCCTTTAAAATTTGCATTTTTTAATGAAAATATTGTGTTTAAAATATGTAATGTCATGCGAGAATATGACACACTAGATGCCGAAACCTATTTTTTATTGTTCTTCGGAAATTAACACTACTTTATATGTATTCATTTGTTATATTTGGTGAAGAAATTGCGATAAATTAAATTTATTAGTCAATTGTGAAATTATGGTTCATGTGTTATAATAATGGCGTTCATAATTTTGGCCATCAACATGGCGTATTTCAGAAAATATGACTTTAAGGTCGTTTTGACCAAGAAATGCTACTTGAAAGTAATTGCTACTTGGCGATAGTGACGAAAACTGCAAATACGTAACTTTAAAGTTATATTTACCACAAATCTGCGAATGGAACTGTAGCATCACTTTAAAGTCGTAACAAAGTTGTGACTACCACAAATTACCTCTTCAAAGTTGCCGTTGCTACTTCATGGTTACATTTCTCCCGCTATTGATTCGGAACGTACGTGTTAGCCGTACGTTGAGGTCTAGACTGGACGCGTTCCTAGCTTTTGCTGTTTATCATTTACCTAACTTCACATTGAAAAACCTATCAGCTGTCGCAATTTATTTGTATGCAGCCATATATCAACGACTTAATAAACATAAACGTTGTTGGTATAATATACTATTACAGTGATAGATAACATAGAAGAAAAGGTAGGTGTAATAAAATTGTGTTGAAATATTAAATTTTGTTGCCTTATATTGAACATAAAATGTTGCATAGCACGAATATAGCAGCATATAATTCTAGTCTAGGTTAGGCAAATATATTATATAGGTTAGGTTTGTTGCATTAACTTTATCTATTGTCAACATTGGGAACTAGATGGTGAAATTTACTTCATGGTAAATTTCAGAGGTGATGTGCACTTTGTAGTAGCCGTACACAGTTCTGTAGGTAGCAGTAATGTCATTAACACTTATGAATATTACTTACAAGTTCCACTACTTTAAAGAAATAGTGAAGGTTCCCAGAACGTCGCTGCAACTATTAAAGCTACTTGAAGGTGATTGCAACTTTGAAGTCACATTTCAGTGATGCAAGTTAGGCGCTGCTACTATAGTTTACCACCTTCAAATTCTGAAAACCTGAAAGTCGTCCCACTGGTAACTACCACGTTCCCATGTACCACGAAAGCTACGTTGAAGTTGCATAACTACAAAGTAATCATTAGAGGTAGAAACTACGAGACAGGGACTGTAGACTTGTCAAATGAAGTTATTTTTACACCAAAGTCGTAAATTTAGTCGCAATTACGTAATGGTTACTCACACGAAGTTCCTATCTCAGTTACTGTCACTTTGGTGCTAGTTGGGATACCCCAGAAAGTATGAAATCATAATATTGCTGTTACAAGGCTATGCATATCTCATCGTTTATTTGGTCTTTCTCTACTGCACTGTCATGAAGATTTCAAAGAAAAATTCTAACTTATATAAATTCTACGTAGTTCGGTGAACAAGGAGTATTTTATTGGATGTAACATAAGTGAATATTTTCCTATAGTATTATTTCCATTTCTTAATAATTCATAACTTTCAAAGGATACGAATGTTTGTTTGTGATGTTATTTACCACGCAATTAAGTGTTCTAAGAATATTTAAGAGTTACAAAGAGACCGTCGCAAGTGGCAGGTCTCTCACTGATGACTTTCAGATAATCGTGTATTATAATTTCAGAATGTCATTGTTTTACTTTAGTAGTATACCAGGTCAGACGTAGATCACCAGTATGCATAATTAATAAGTAAATTGATTGAGGAAGCCGTTACTCTGTGGTAATCCATGACAATAACGAAATTGAGTAAAACACTACTATGTTTTTTACCACTATATTTTTTAAAATATAGTTTTAAAATATAAATTTTTTAAAATATAGTGGTAAAAAACATAGTAGTGTTTTACTCAATTTCGTTAATTAATAAGTAATTTGTTGTTTCTCATATTAATAATAATAGATGCAGTCTATGAAAGTTATCTATAAAGTGCCCAAAAATATGTTTCTCAATGTAATCATTTTAACTTATAAATAAAGAGATATTTTAGGAATGTAACTTTTTCCCAAATATTTATGCCCTCTCTAATAATTCCACTAAAATATTTATGATTTAGAAGTGGTTTGTTATTTATTACAAATGAATTTAAAAACAAGAACATATATTTTTACAACGCGATTAAATTGTATTGTGTTTTATAATTTTATAATCTCAATATATCATGATTAGGGACACTTTAAAGTAAAATATCTTTAAACGCAATAGGTAATACGATAAATAATATAACATTGTTGCGGTTATACATTTTTCTTGAACTGCTCGGACAGTAGATGATTTCCAGATTATTTTTCTGTCAAGTGACGAAAAGAAAGAATGTTTCCAATTTTATTTTAGACTGCGCAGTAAGGGGTCTAGCAGGATTGGATAGGCGAAACGGCTCCAAAAAGCAATTTTTGAAATAATTTATGTCATAATATTGGCAAGTTATGAGAACGTTGTTGGCAATATTTGAACCCCTGACCTCTATTGGTCCTTGAGATAATTGGCAAAACATGCGCCGGCACGACTATTTTTACTTCCACATCCACGTAGTGGATTGGAAGTATAGTAATCGTAATTTTTTTTTTTGAAATAGGTTTAGAATGTCATGAAACGTCGAGATTTTAAATTTGGAGAAAAAAAATTCTGTCTGTCTGTCGGTCTGTATGTCGGTCTGTCTGTAACTTTTTTTTGTCAACAAGTTTTCTCTGGAACGGTACAAGATATTGACTTGAAATTTTGTACGTATATATTATAACGAGATCTGGAACTGGATTGTTCTTGGAGATATCCGGTGAAGGGTTCGGGGGTTACTAGGGTTAAATAGGGGGAAATACGTAAAGCAAGGTGGTAAGAGTATAGAAACTTGAAATTTGATATATGTACTACAAGCTAAGGCCTCAAAATTTTTTATAATAGTTTTCATAACATGAAATTTGGTACACGTATGTATTATAACGACATCAGGAACTAGATTATATTTTTAGATTATTCCGTCGAAGAGTTGGGGGTTAAATAGGGATAAATAGGGAAAAATAATAAAATAAGCAATGCAAGCTGGTAAGAGTGCAGAAACTCGAAATTCAGTGTATGTACTAGAAACCAAGGCCCCAGATTTTTTAATAATATTTTTCAACCTCCCACCACCCTTACTCCTTTATTAAAGGGGTTGATGAAATAAAATTGAAATATTCACTTGAAATTTGGTAGGCGTATATATTATAACGCCATCTGGAACTAGATTATATTTTGAGATAATTCCGTTGAAGGGTTGGGGGTTAAATAGGAGTAAATAGGGTAAAATAAGTGAATCAAGCTGGTAAGAGTACAGAAATTTGGGATTTGGTGTATATACTAGAAACCAAGGCCTCAGATTTAATATTTTTCAAACCCCGCTACCTCCGCTCCGTTATTAATGGGATTGATAACATAAAATTGAGATATTCGCTTGAAAGTTAATAACGTATGTATTGTAACGACATCTGATTGAGATGATCCCACTGAAGGGGTGGTAGGTGGTAGGTTGTGAATAGTGAAAAATAAGTAGGTAAACTAGAAACTTCATTTTTAACGTATATGGTAGAAACCAACGTCACAAACTTTTCTATGACATTTGCCCCAAATATTATTATAATTCTATTATCAATAATTTCCACATACTAGAATGCAAATCTAGTCAAGACATATCCTTTAAAGTGACTTTGATGAAAAATATGGATGTGGAAGTAGTGATTCCTTGGCAGCGGTTTTTAAACTTTTAAACGTTAAAAAGACTCTGTTAGACCATTAGTTGGTCTATATTATATATTTTTTAAATAATTTTAATTATTGGAAAAAATGGAAATAAAAATTTAACAATAATTTCTTTACAGTTACAGCCGTGATACAATCGCCAAAAAATATATAATATGAATAATTATACTTACTATTACTACTAATTGTTTCATTAAACACAAAGGGGTGGAACACCTCTAAAAAACATTAAGTTCGTTTATGATTGGTTTCACTTATCTCTTATTTAATGCAATTATGTCATATAAAGTTACATTAAAAATTCACCTTAAACTAGGAGGCCCTAGGGCATTTCGCTTGCACTAAAATGCCGATGGTTGGCAAACCATATGGTGTTAATAGGGGTGACTTCCTGTTCACAAGAGTCCATCTTGCCACCCCCACCCCCGCGCCGTTCTCCCCGCACCTTCCCTTAAATTATCAAAATTTTGATCATCTATATCTCAGGAACGGAATGACCTAGAATCAAAATTACCATTACATGGAGAGTATCACAGAGAATAAAACACCTTATAACAGTTTTTGTAATATTTCAAAAACTAAACGAGATATCTTTACCCGAAGATAACATTAGATTTTTTTTAAATATTTTTTTGATCATTTTGAAAACCATGCAAACAATTAAAAAATGTTTCAAATCAACCTTTTTGCATTTTTTTTAGCTTTACAAAAAGGAATATCACTATATTACATATCATCCCTGTCGTTAAAATTTTTCTCTTTGCTTATCTCCTCTCCACATTTCCCCTATTCAACTATTGAATATATAATTGTATAAACTATTAGAAATGTACTGTCATATAGTGAGCAATAGCTTTTATTGATTGTACCCACCACTGCGTGTCCACCTTGAAGTCAAAGCAGCTTCAGTTGGAGGTAACTGCCCACTCTCCATTTGCCGTTTTGAGAAACAATACCACTGTAGACGAGCCAAAGTTGGGATTATTTCTTTAGGAGCATATACTAGGCAAATAAACCTTTCGAACTCTTTAGATACCTCTTTTATATCAGTGTTGATGTCTCCCAGAGCAATAAGAGCTACTAAGATTTTGTCATCAGCTTCATAGAAGGCCTTTAGATATGTTAAGTTTACCTACAAAATTTAGTACATGTGAAACAGGTGAATTACTGCTTATTAGCGTCACGCCTACGGTCGGTCGGGAAGAGACCGATTAGATTAGCTCTTATGTAGGATGACGTCAAAGGACACCGCGGCACACGCGTTGGCATCCTAAGAAGTGGGGGCGATCTTATACCATACTCATATACCTCTCTGAAAAGCTGAGAAAATGAGGCAAAAGTTTTGTATGAATTAATTTTGGATTTCTTTGGTTTTTCACAAATAAAAAATAAAAAATAAAAATTTGTTAAAAAAAGTATAATTTTCCACGCTTAGGTCGTTCAGTTTTTGAAATATGGAATAAAGTAATATAGCATTTTTTAGTGTTTGATCTCTTCTAGACAACGATGAAAGATTTTTTTTGTACGTGTTTCCGTTGCTCAGATATGACCGAGTGTTTTTCATTTATAAAAACGGGTGGTGGGGGTAAACGATGCGGGGGTAGGGGTTGCAAGATGGATTTTTGTGAACAGGGAGTTACTCTTATTAACTCCATATAGGTTCCAATCATCGGCACTTTGGTGCAAGCGAACCCATTTTCTCGCCCTAGGGCCTCCTACTATAAAAGGGAATGGGTGCAAGACCTAAAATAAATAGAAAACAAGCACCGGCATGACGATTTTTCAAACTTGTTTTTCTCGAAAACTTCACCTAGACGAATGAAACCAAAAGGCTGTGTTAGACCATTAGTGGGTCTATATTATATATGTATTTTAGATTTTTTAAATAATTTTAATAATTTGAAAAGTGAAAATTAATTTGAGAATGAATTTTGTTACGGCTACAGCTGAGGTACAATCGCCAAGCAATTATATAATATGGCTAATTACACTTACTATTTCTACTAACTGTTTCATTAAAAACAGATGGGAACACTCCTAAAAAAAATTAGGTTCGTTTATGTTTGGTTTATGTATCTCTGATCTAATGCAAATATGTTATATACACTTGCATAATAATATATGAAGTTATAGCAAAAATTCACGTTAATAGAAAGACTCAAAAAAATACTTCTAAATTAATTTTATTATAAAACATTATTTAAATATAAATCGTTACTATGGCGCTTTGTAAGTTTTAAATAAAATTTTTATTCTTTATATATATTATTTAGTGTTTGCTATACTAAATATGACGATAAAGAAACATCATACAATTAGTTTCATATTGGTGGTTAACTGCGGAAAGCAGATGTTTCCGCGAACGGGTAATTGCGGGAAGCAGGCAGCTCACCTAGTTGACACAGTCGCCGCTGTGAAATGGGTGGTGAAATTGGATGCAACACTTAAAAAAAATTAAATTCATGTATGATTGTTCATAAGCATCTACTATTATTTCAGTAGTATTTATGACCAACGATCGGGAATTTTATCTCGGTGACGTAAAAGGCAGGGTTGGCTCTGCCGGCGCGGAAAGATTTGTATGCAAGTATGATACAATTTATCTTATCTTGTACTTTTTTAAGGGAATTCCATAATATCCAAAGTTAACATGATTAGTTTATTACAAAGACTTATTTGAAGAGGAGGTATTTGGGTATGTAACGTTGAACTAACATTATCCAGTTTCGACCAGGGTATATTACATCCCACCATCACTTCCACTAAATTTAAATTAAAACTACGTTGACTGTCGCTATCAGTAGAGGCACTAGCACTAATATGCTTTTGTTAGTAAATGTGCTTATTAACATTTGTTTTAGATGTCCAAGAAATTATTTTGTTGCAACTACTACAATAAAGATCTGTTCCATCAAATTGCAGTTCTGGCAAATCGCGAATCCACAAGTCTACTGAGGCCTGTGAAGCACTAGACATTTTTGTATGCCGCCGACTATAATTATAATTTCACACTAGGTTTATAGATACATATGTACATACATATGGCTAGATTTATACTACGGTTTACAAAACTGCGATTTGGGATGGTCTACCCTTTTCCTTTATTAAATGTTGACGTAAATACCAATAATTGCCACAGTGTAGGTAAAAAGCGATTTTGAAATGTTTCACAATTTTGGCTGTATCGTATAATTAAAGGAGATAAAACGCGTAAGTAAAAAAACATAAAAGTACCTCCGTACATTGGAATTTAATGCTGACACTCGATCGGGGTCGAATGCCTTCAACAATGAAACTACGTTTTTAGATAATAATTGTCAGTACGTTTCACAAATGTAGTAGATCTCCGATAAAAGTAGGTTGTACGTATTAACATTTTTAATGGTTTATTTTATTGGGAAAAATGTTTTATGTTGTCAGCAGTTAATTGAGTTTTCATATTTAATTATTATGAAAATAAACAAAATAAACACGCCACACATTAAACAGAACAGGAAAGTGTTGAAACGTACCCCCCCTACGCCTATTATTTTTTTGTTAAATTCTGGTTTGATTAATTACCAGTTACCCTCCCCTCTCCCCTGATTGTCTAATTATTAAAATAATTAAACTAATTTGGCTGTGTGATCGTCTAGTTTAGTGGTAGGACTCAAATTTACGTTTGTGATTATGTAGTACTTGTTACCATAGTGCTTTTTCAGGTTTGATATTACTGTTTCTATTTATTTATTGGTTTAATAAAGTTAATGATTAATTACGACAATTAATGGTTCTTTCTTTACATTAAATATTGATTAATTGCTATTAAGTTATCTGGCAAAGTTCTAATTATAGTTCTTTATTTAATTGTCCAAATTGAATACTGAATATTGTTTTGGCACTTGTTTATTTAATTGATAAAATAATTAAGTATTTTTATAATGCCCTGTATAAAGTTCAAACTCAAAATTATCCTTTTTATTTAATTTACTGAATTATTTATTTTATCTTTTATGTTAACTTTTGTTTAAGTTTTTATCATATTTTAGATTTCATTTTTATTCACTATTGTAATGCTCAAGTAAACCTTATGTTTATTTATATTATTTTAAATATTCGTTTTATTTAAGCCCAAGTAAATCTTATATTTACTTGTTCACTTTTACTTGTTATAATGCACTTTATTTTCAATTTCTGGTAAAGGTAAAATAATTAAAAACAAGTAACGTTTTTATACGTATAATCAGACAATTGTCAGAAAGGATCAGTCATACAAATATTGATGTGGCAATGGCCAGAAAATAGTTGCTTACATATAAATCAAAATGTGAATGATTTAACCACAGATTTATATTACAGCAACAGATTTCGTTGGGACAACAGTCACGTGTAAGGTTTATCGAATGGTCAAATAAACAACTCCAATAATCACTAAAAATAATAATGATTATAACGAGAATACTCGTTCAAAACTGAAGTAAAAAATGTTGAATTCGGAACATGTAAAGTTCATACTTGGGTGGCGAAAACTCGCAATAGTTTATTTAATTGAATGCACGGCAAGTTGAAATCTCAAGTAATTGCCTATTCAAACATAGTTTGACGTTACGAAGCGTAGAATGATGTGATCTGATCAATAAAATTGATACAGAACCAGCCTATTGGCTACCAATTGGTTTTTGTGTTACGAAGATTGTAATTGTTCAAACAATTGAATGAACAAGCAATTTATATCAATTTCAACTCGCCCATGACATAAATATGTCATCGTGAATGAATAACAGGTAAAACACCCAGTACAAAGTTTAACATGTGATAATATTTAAAAGTATAATTATGTTAAACTAGCAGGGGGCAAATCACGGCCTTATCAGTGGATGACCCACAAAAGTCCAGTGACAGCATCCCTACAAGTAGGACATAAATAAACCGGCAGGTCCGAACAGCTGTAAAACCTTTCGTACCATCAAATATTGTAGAAGTTCATTGACCACACGACAAAACAAACCGCAACGGAAATTGTTTACCAACAAAAATCGGCCGCTGTTGAAAAGTAAATATTAAAAGTTATTGTTTTAAATAGGACATGATTGAACATAGTCTGAAATTCAGCAAACAGCTAATTATGCTACAAATAAAATTAACATTATAGAAATTTTCTAAATAATAAAATTCTAACCAGTCAAAGTGCCACAATGCCAAAAACGCGATACCGTGAATTTAAGTTCCGAAATATAGAGCCGAAATGTAACAAAATTAAATTAAAGTTTTTCCCGGTCCAAGTTCATTTGATTTTGTAATTATTTAACGAAGTTAAAATATACTTCTCTCTTTCAGCGACATTAATTATTTATACCTTGTGTATAAATCGCGAGGTGACCCGGGTCACTGTTATTTGTCTCGTCATCCTGCATTTCCAGCATTTTCGTTAACCTGACACTTTTGTGTGTCGGTTACAATGCATAAACTGACCAATGTCCCTTTTGCGTTGTGTAGGTACAATAGAGATCGCGAGTTTTGAGGTCGCTTCGTAAAAATCTCTTTCTCAGTCGCGTTCCCAGTTCTGCTTGGTTTTAACAAGTATCTGGTGGACAATGGAAAATACAGCGGATGCTGTGGTCAGTTGGTTCGCAGCTCCCAGTCTTATTTCAACGAACACTATGGCGAACAATAAAGTCCAGTGTATAATCTTAGCTAATAGCTAGTTATATACAAATAATTGGTCAGCGGAGTAGTGGTCAGTCTTATTTCAACGAGCACTATGGCGAACAATTGGATTCGGTCAATGATAGATAGCGTCTGACCCCGATATAAAATTCCCTCGCGTATTTATACTTGAAAATACCCCCAAAAGTCGTGACGTTACACACCAAATGTCTCTTACTAGCTCGGTTCCCGTGAGAAGACCGTACACCTGTGTTTATGTTATCGTCGAATGTTGATGTTCACTCTATTAACTGAAGTGTCTTATCGGTGTGAAACATTCTTGCTTCGCCCGGGATGTACGTTTCTAGAGATTTTAAAACTACACGAATCGACTGTATTTTAAAACTTTAAATTTTACTGCCAGAATATACGTGAAATATTTTTATGAGAATACTGGGTGATATTTGGTTTCGTACCGAATCGTGTACAATTTTCGGAAATATGTAAATTTTGATTAATAGACGCGGGAATAAGTTTTCGATTAATATAGGTGGGTCCGGTCCGTTTCACTCTCCCCTTTTGTTGATTATATAATGACAGCGAAGCTAGTTATTTTATAAGCTACAAACTGCGCGAATTTGATCAAAGTGGCACTTATGATTTACAAGTTTTCCCTAACTCTGACTGAAAAAAAAAATAATACCTAATCTAATCCTGTAAGAAAATTAAATTAGAAATTAAAAGCTGTGACCCTCAGTTCCCCGTATTTATCCCCATATTCCATGCTGCACAGAATCCTGTTCCAGCTTTCCCTCGTTGCGGAATACATATGATAGCCCGTAAACAGCCTTAGGACAAAAATCCGTAACCAAGCCAGTCACAGAGTTCTATCCAGGAGAAAGCTATTTTAAACCGAAACTTAAAAATGATGTGAAATTAAAGTTCCACTGTAGTCAAAGATACCCCTGGAGAAATTATTGCCAAGCAACAAAAATGTCTCTATGTTAAATCATATTTCTGGTGCAGAAGAAAAAAAATTAAAACAAAATTAAGCAATATTAAAGTTGCCCTCAACTTTCTTGTCCCTAACTGGAAAATTATTTTAAATTGAAAAAGAAATTGAAAAGAACCCTATCAGCAATTTAAAAATGAATTTTTATACCCTGTCGACATCCCTAAGTACCCGACGCTGCGATGAAAATCTAGCCTCCTCTTCGTATCGGCGGTGCTCTCCCCTGCTTCGGAAACCACTCGTAGGCCTCGGTGCCGCCCTCCCCTGCGATGTGAACCCCAGTAGGCCTCGATGATGACATCCATTCAACACCTCTCGAAGTAACCATCCATATTCCAGCTCGCCTCTGATACCCATATCGCCCCCATGTAGCTTAATGTTTTGCGTGACGCCTTTTCCTTTAGTGCAAACCAATTTCGACTAACATTGCACGTAGTGGTAATGTGTACGGCTGTCCAGGTGAAATTTTGCCTAAGTGTATCTTCTTGCAAATAATATGGAAATTCTCAGCCAGTGTCCATTAATGTAGTACTGGATATTTCATCATAGAGTAGTTTAAATTTGCCGACATCATGATGTGCCGCATTGTAGAGTTACGGGATTGCAGCTAGCTGGTCAGCAATACGGTCAAGACAATAGGGCATTGTAATTAGAATATTGCTTGTCTGTAGACAGGAAATTAATTTTCTTGATTGTTCCTTTCTCCCCTATCCCATCGGTATCGTTTGTTAGGACTGTGAGGCAGCTTCGTCGGCAGCTGCGTTGGTATATTCGCCATGGAGGTAGACATTCTCCTGGTAGCGGAGAAATTCGGCAGCGCCTGATATGGACTTGTTGGTTTTGAGTTGCCACAGAGACTGGATATTGGCAGGAAAATGTTTCATCAGCTCGTTCACAAGAGTAGACTCTGGGAGCGGTTCGGTTAGCAAGCGTGCCAACCCAACATAATGAGCAAAATGAGCTTCCATGTTTCGCCCATCTTTGCGTGACCATCGGTGCGTAGATAGGAGGCGGCGAAGTTTGTTTTGTTCTTCCTCAGACCAGAAGCAACTGAGGAAGTCTGCCTTAAAGTCGTTGAAACTTTCCCAGCAAATTTTGTAAATGGACGCCCAGTCTTGCGCCTCGTCGGTCAGGGATTCATGTACCACATTCAATTTGTTTTCTTCAGGTACATTCATTTTTTGTAGGTAGGCTTCCAGTTCATGTAGGTACTTTACAGGATGTTTGTTTTTGCTTTGGAACTTTGGCATTGGCGGACTCGGCGTTATGTAAATGGGACGGCAGTCGTTGGAGGGAAATTGCGAGACAATAGAAGTGGTTGTGTCTCTGGAGGCGGCAATTCCTTGGATTTGCCGTCGGATATTGGCGGTGGAGGCTTGTCGTTCCCTATGCATGGCTACTATGCTTTTTCCCAATTGTGCATGTAGGCGACGTTGATTTATTTGCATTTCTTTTACTGTTTGCAGCATGCGATCAAGTTTTTCTTCCAAGGTGGGAGGCGGCGGAGGCCGTACGGCAGTTTCCGGGTCGGTGGTAGGTAGGCTGCTGTCTCCAAGGGATTCTATATTTAAAACATAGGCAGTATCAGATTTATCTTAAAATAAAAGGAAAAAAAAACCCTATCAACGATTCTATATTTCGGACTCACGGTAACATTGTCTGGTGTTTGAAGAACAAAAGACAATGCTAGAATCTAATGAAACAAAGTAATATCAATTTAAAACTCTAATATCCTGGTCACGGCACCAGTGAAACGTACCCCCCCTACGCCTATTATTTTGTTGTTAAATTCTGGTTTGATTAATTACCAGTTACCCTCCCCTCTCCCCTGATTGTCTAATTATTAAAATAATTAAACTAATTTGGCTGTGTGATCGTCTAGTTTAGTGGTAGGACTCAAATTTACGTTTGTGATTATGTAGTACTTGTTACCATAGTTCTTTTTCAGGTTTGATATTACTGTTTCTATTTATTTATTGGTTTAATAAAGTTAATGATTAATTACGACAATTAATGGTTCTTTCTTTACATTAAATATTGATTAATTGCTATTAAGTTATCTGGCAAAGTTCTAATTATAGTTCTTTATTTAATTGTCCAAATTGAATACTGAATATTGTTTTGGCACTTGTTTATTTAATTGATAAAATAATTAAGTATTTTTATAATGCCCTGTATAAAGTTCAAACTCAAAATTATCCTTTTTATTTAATTTACTGAATTATTTATTTTATCTTCTATGTTAACTTTTGTTTAAGTTTTTATCATATTTTAGATTTCATTTTTATTCACTATTGTAATGCTCAAGTAAACCTTATGCTTACTTATATTATTTTAAATATTCGTTTTATTTAAGCCCAAGTAAATCTTATATTTACTTGTTCACTTTTACTTGTTATAATGCACTTTATTTTCAATTTCTGGTAAAGGTAAAATAATTAAAAACAAGTAACGTTTTTATACGTATAATCAGACAATTGTCAGAAAGGATCAGTCATACAAATATTGATGTGGCAATGGCCAGAAAATAGTTGCTTACATATAAATCAAAATGTGAATGATTTAACCACAGATTTATATTACAGCAACAGATTTCGTTGGAACAACAGTCACGTGTAAGGTTTATCGAATGGTCAAATAAACAACTCCAATAATCACTAAAAATAATAATGATTATAACGAGAATACTCGTTCAAAACTGAAGTAAAAAATGTTGAATTCGGAACATGTAAAGTTCATACTTGGGTGGCGAAAACTCGCAATAGTTTATTTAATTGAAATCTCAAGTAATTGCCTATTCAAACATAGTTTGACGTTGCGAAGCGTAGAATGATGTGATCTGATCAATAAAATTGATACAGAACCAGCCTATTGGCTACCAATTGGTTTTTGTGTTGCGAAGATTGTAATTGTTCAAACAATTGAATGAACAAGCAATTTATATCAATTTCAACTCGCCCATGACATAAATATGTCATCGTGAATGAATAAAAGGTAAAACACCCAGTACAAAGTTTAACATGTGATAATATTTAAAAGTATAATTATGTTAAACTAGCAGGGGGCAAATCACGGCCTTATCAGTGGATGACCCACAAAAGTCCAGTGACAGCATCCCTACAAGTAGGACATAAATAAACCGGCAGGTCCGAACAGCTGTAAAACCTTTCGTACCATCAAATATTGTAGAAGTTCATTGACCACACGACAAAACAAACCGCAACGGAAATTGTTTACCAACAAAAATCGGCCGCTGTTGAAAAGTAAATATTAAAAGTTATTGTTTTAAATAGGACATGATTGAACATAGTCTGAAATTCAGCAAACAGCTAATTATGCTACAAATAAAATTAACATTATAGAAATTTTCGAAATAATAAAATTCTAACCAGTCAAAGTGCCACAATGCCAAAAACGCGATACCGTGAATTTAAGTTTCGAAATATAGAGCCGAAATGTAACAAAATTAAATTAAAGTTTTTCCCGGTCCAAGTTCATTTGATTTTGTAATTATTTAACGAAGTTAAAAAATACTTCTCTCTTTCAGCGACATTAATTATTTATACCTTGTGTATAAATCGCGAGGTGACCCGGGTCTCTGTTATTTGTCTCGTCATCCTGCATTTCCAGCATTTTCGTTAACCTGACACTTTTGTGTGTCGGTTACAATGCATAAACTGACCAATGTCCCTTTTGCGTTGTGTAGGTACAATAGAGATCGCGAGTTTTGAGGTCGCTTCGTAAAAATATCTTTTTCTCAGTCGCGTTCCCAGTTCTGCTTGGTTTTAACAAGTATCTGGTGGACAATGGAAAATACAGCGGATGCTGTGGTCAGTTGGTTCGCAGCTCCCAGTCTTATTTCAACGAACACTATGGCGAACAATAAAGTCCAGTGTATAATCTTAGCTAATAGCTAGTTATATACAAATAATTGGTCAGCGGAGTAGTGGTCAGTTGGTTCGCAGCTCCCAGTCTTATTTCAACGAGCACTATGGCGAACAATTGGATTCGGTCAATGATAGATAGCGTCTGACCCCGATATAAAATTCCCTCGCGTATTTATACTTGAAAATACCCCCAAAAGTCGTGACGTTACACACCAAATGTCTCTTACTAGCTCGGTTCCCGTGAGAAGACCGTACACCTGTGTTTATGTTATCGTCGAATGTTGATGTTAACTCTATTAACTGAAGTGTCTTATCAGTGTGAAACATTCTTGCTTCGCCCGGGATGTACGTTTCTAGAGATTTTAAAACTACACGAATCGACTGTATTTTAAAACTTTAAATTTTACTGCCAGAATATACGTGAAATATTTTTATGCGAATACTGGGTGATATTTGGTTTCGTACCGAATCGTGTACAATTTTCGGAAATATGTAAATTTTGATTAATAGACGCGGGAATAAGTTTTCGATTAATATAGGTGGGTCCGGTCCGTTTCAGTGTGTATTTGATTCAAAATTGTCTTTTTATTTGCTAGACATGTTTTACATGTTTTTGTAAGAGCTATTACAGTTTTTAAGTTTTTATTACCAAAAATGCAATGCAGCTGGCAATAATAAATATTTCACCACTTCGTCGTTTTTCTGTCAGTAAATATTTGCAATATAATATTACGTCTATATGAGAGCCGTTTCTGGCACCGAGATAAAATGCCCGATCTTTGCTTATGACTTAATTTTTTAGTGTAACATTCAATTTCACTAATCCTTACATCGTGGAGCTCGTTTCGACTGTGTGAGCTACCTATACGGCTGCGGTAAGCGCTCTCAGAAAAATCTGCTTCCCTCATTTACCCGTTCGCAGAGATACCTACTTCCCGCAGTTAATAATTAACATTATATTAATTGGATTTTATTTTCTTATTTTTATTTTCGTATAGCAAACTCTAATAACACATGTTTAAAAAAATAAAAACTGTATTTAAGTTGGCCATTCCCTAAAAAGAGACATCCGATAGGCTAATTTTTTTTTCTTAGTACGTATATTTAAAAAAACTAAGAGAGTACCAAGTAGAACCATAACAAGACTATTACTATGAATTTTCACTCAATAAGTTCAGTGGTTTTTAAAATAGCTAGATTTAAAACTACGAAATAGGCAGATTAACATAATTTTCAAATTTAAATCTAGCTATTTTGCAAACCACAGAAATTACTGAGTGATAATTCATGGTACCTAATAGTCTAGTTGTGGTTCTACTTAGGTACTCTTATAGCTTTTTTAAATATACGTACCAAGAAAAAAAGTTATGGCCAAAAATAATAAATATTTCCCTATCGGATGCCTCTTTCTAGGGAATGGCCACCTTAAATAAATAGACAATATTATTCTCAGGTACACAAATTGCAAAAAAGCTGCTTGAAGAGTAGTACTGACGTACAGAGCACAAAACGGTATAGTGCGGGAGACGATTTTATCCTGTAGTAATCAATGATAATAATGACGATGAACAAAATATGAAGCTTTTATAATAAAATTAATTATAAAGCATTTTTTTAGGTCTTCGCACACATTTCCTTTCAACATGAATTTTTAATGTAACTCTGTATATTATTATGCATGTGTATATGACATAATTGCATTAAATAAGAGGTATATGAAACCGATCATAGCCGATCTAATTTTTTTTAGAAGTGTTGCACTCGTTTGTTTTTAACGAAACAATTATTGGTAATAGTAAGTGTAATTATCCATATTATATATTTTTTTGGCTATTGTACCTCGGCTGTAAGCGTAAGAAAAATCATTCTTAAATATCTATTTCTACTTCTCAAATAGTTAATATTATTTAAAAAAATCTAAAATAAACATATAATATAGATCAACTAATGATCTACCACTGCCTTTTTGTTTCATTCCTCTAGCTAAAACAGTTTTAGAAAAAATCGAATTTGAAAAATAGTCGTTCCGGTGCATGTTTCGTATTTTTTTTAGGTCTTGCACCAATGTTCTTTCAACGTGAATTTTTAATGTAACTTTATATATTATTATGCATTTGTATTATATGCCATAATTGCATTAAATAAGAGGTATATAAAACCAATCATAAAGGAACTTAATTTTTTTTTAAATGTTCCACCCTTTTTTTTTATTTCCTTCTTCAATTCTTTGGGACTTCCTGCCACATGTATGTTTTCTTTTTAAGCGGTGCTAGGGGAATCTACAAAATATATCACAATTAACCAGTATGATACTGGTAAATAACCTCTACGCCTGTGACGTTTACGTCAAAGGATCAGTTAGAGGTTGGTTTTTTTTAAATAAACAACACAAATAAGTATAAAATTAAATATTTCGCCGACATTTCGGAAATCTAATATGTTTCCTTTTTCAAGGCTTTTTTGAAAAATCTTTTTTGCTGTGTATGACCAATACACAGCTCTAAGAATGTTTGTTATATTCAATATCCATAGATACTTACTATATACATAGAACTGTTGATATAGTTAACAGTTTTTTAGTTTTTCTACAATATTGAGTTTATGAAGTTCTTCTTTTAACATTGGCAGCCAAGTTGTACAGACATCTACGCAACAATTTGACACGCAACTATCCTCATTCAATAATATTATCGCGGATTCTTTAATTTTTCTTTTTTTTAATTTTTTTGCTATCTGCCTCTTTTATTAAAATTTTTGCCGAGTTGTTTATTTAAAAAAACCAGCCTCTAACTGATCCTTTCACGTAAATGTCACAGGCGTAGAGATTATTTACCAGTATCATACTGGTTAATTGTGATATATTTTGTAGATTCCCCTAGCACCGCTTAAAAAGAAAACATACATGTGGCAGGAAGTCCCAAAGAATTGAAGAAGGAAAAAGAAAATGAAGATAATGCCACAAACAACATTTAGGCAATATTTCCACCCTTTTGTTTTTAATGAAACAATTAGTAGCTCTAGTAAGCGTAATTACCCATATTATATTTTTTTTTTGGCAATTGTACCTCGGTTGTAACCGTAAAAAAAATTCAATCTCAAATATTTATTTAAATTTTTCAAATAATTAAAATTATTTAAAAAATCTAAAATAATTATGTAATATAGACCAACTAATGGTCTAATAGAGCCCTTTTGTTTCATTCGTCTAGCTAAAATAGCTTTCGAGAAATACAAATTTAAGGAATAGTCGTGTCGGCGCATGTTTTGCTAATTATCTTAAGGACCAATGGAGGTCAGGGGCTGAAAATTTGCCAATAGTGTTCTTATGTCTTGCCAATATTATAACAAGCTATTTCAAAGATTGCTTTCTGGGGAAGTCTCACCTATCTAATCCTATTAGACCTTTCGTCTGTTCTGTTTTTACCGATAAACCATCCTAACCTAACCTTCTGACATCTGATAAAAAGTGGCAGCTGACAAACAGAGCGGTCAGCAACTAGCAGTCCTGGCAGCAATTTTGCAAAATGAAAATAGTTATTATTAAACATCCAAATTGATGTTAAAGGTCACGCTAAATTTGATATTTTTCATATTTTATTTCTGTGAATTAAATCTATTTTTTTTTAATGGTAATTTATTTAAAAGAGTACTTGCCAATAATGTAATGAAAAAATTTCACTGAAATAACTCATTATACATTGTCATTCAATATCAGTTGTGTGTGGTGTGGAATAGTACACAGGTCTACAAAAAGAAAAGGTCTTATCCCAAGATTCTGATCTAAGTTTTTTGATATGCCGAAGTCAGATTTGCAAAAATTCTACCGCGCCAGCTTTTTTCTATCACACCCTTTTATCCCCTAAAATGTGCAAAAATTAGGGTTTCCTTCAAACGTCAACAATAGATAGACAATATATATTTTCATTTTGTTGGTGTTGGGGAGGAATGAAAACTCGTATGATAAGGAATGTAGACAGGCAATAGGAAAAAAATGAAGCGAGGCTTAAATACTTGCAGCAGGATACAAGTGCGAATAGAGCACATTACATAGATCTTGGGACAGAGGCAACAAGAATATGTAGAAGAAAGAACCGAGAAATGATGAATAACAAAATAGAAGGAATAATAGAGCATAGTAATAAAAAATACGCCTAGAAAGTTCTATAGGACTGTAAGCAAACACACGAAGGAATTTAGGTTGAAAATCAACATATGTAAGGAAGAAACAGGAGAGGTGCTGACAGATAAAACCAAAATAATGCAGAAATGAAAAAAGTAATTTGAAAAGCTTTTAACCACGAGAAACGAAAAGGGGGATAAGGAAATAATAACGTATTATACTGCGGAGACCAAGGAAACAGAGCCAACGTATGAAAAGGTAGAGAAAGTCATTAAATGTGCACCTGGACAGGATGGAATCACGACCGAACTGATAAAACAGGGGGGTGCCGCACTATGGAATAGAATATACATAATGATTTTGCAGACAAACAGACAGGGAGATGCGCTCTGTTGGTCTGTCTGTCGTTGGTCTGACAGACAGAATTAAAAAAAAAATACGTTACTATTATACTTCCACTCTACTACGTAGATGTGGAAGTAAAATTTATTGTTTATCAACTGAACCCCATTTTTGTGCTCTTTACGAGATAAAAGTGCGTCTTAGAGGAAAACAGACACGATGGAAATATTTAATTTTCCAAAATAGGCTTCAGCGTATAAAAATAATTCAGAAAAGCTAGATCATAATCTCAGGGCAAGACTTTTCTTTTTTGTAGACCTGTGTTATTAGATTTAAGACTAAGACTATCATAGTTTTGAGATTTTTAAATTTAGTGATTTTGGAAATACCTAATAGATAATAAATCAACGAAAATATGAAAAGCTCGTCTTGAAATTTCATTATTTAGAGCAATAGCATATAGTGGGATCATCGATTGCAGTTATGTCTGACATTTGGTATTTGGTTCCGGAGTTGAGTTCCAAACTCTTTTTCTTCTACGAAATGTCTTGGGAACGGGCGAGGGGGAGATACGGAGGGGGGTGGGGTGGTAAAAATCGGAAAAAAATATTACGAACGATACTGCGGTATTATGAAAGTACATCAACTCCACATCCCCTCACAAAAATGCCAGGCGGCCCTTTTTTGGCGGGAACTTTTAAAAAGTAAAAAAAAAATGTTACGAATGGAAGTTAGTTGGTTAGTTAGTTACTAATTGAATTATAGGCAACCTTCGTCCTGTGAATTTTTTTCGTATAAAGAATAGGAAAAAGGTTATCGACATTTTTTGTTATTGCGAAATTTTGATTAATTGCGATATTGACAGATTTGCTAATAATTAGTGAATCAAGGTAATTTTATTTTATTTTTCTTGTCCTATAACATTTTTTCATACGAGCAACGCAAAGAGAGTTATTGGCATTTTTTGGTGATTTACAGCCGATAAGGGATGTATCTGCGCATTAACCCCCACATGAGGGCTTGCAAATAGTTAATTATGATAAAATATGCAGAAAAATTGAATTGGGCAAACCACTAAAAAAAATTGTGTAATAGTATATTATGTAACAAGTTTTATAAACGTCATTTTAGTCACGAGTTTTATTAATCGCGAGCGACGCGTAGCGGAGCGAGTGTTTAATAAAATGAGTGACTAACAAGTTTATAAAACGTGTTGCATACTATACTTTTTCTACGACAGCAAATATCTAAATAAAAAATTTGGAAGTTATTTTAATATTTCATATATTAACGTATCAATAACATGGTAACAGAAAAAAATACTAAACTATTGTTCTACTTATTGTGCTTCACTTTCACTGTCGTTTAGGCTCATTTTTTTTCCAAAAAAATACAAAATTACTTGTCTCTTGTCACAACGCGTCGATTTATTTTGACAGATTGATGACAAGAATTAAGGAAAACTAACTTGATTTTTGCCATTAAAATATCTAGAATTAACCTCAGCCGTGACTAATATCTCGTTGCTAAGTTCAGCCTGTGACTAAAATGCACGAAGTCACGGTTTGTCGAAAGCGTGTTTAAAGGATTATTTAGCGTCATGGAAACGTATACGATAAACGCCATTTTAAAGATGGAAGTAGAAAAAAGAAATAATAATACCTTACTTACCGCATTTATTGTACATTTAGCACCTTTCAATCCATATTACGGGGGTTGAAATGCGTCAATGTATACTACTGCTAAAATTATGATAATTTGAGTGAAATTTGGTATAAATATCATCTTTATATCAGTTTCGAAATAGTTTTAAACGCGTAATAGAGTCAAAATCTGATGACCACTTTAAGGGTTGCATAAATGGGATGAAAGTAAATGAAAACGTCTGACACCGAAAAGCATATTTTTTGAACCCCTTAAGAACTTTTAACCCTTATATCTCAAAAACCGCCCATGGAAAACGTCTGATATTATTCTTCAGACTTACGGACGTTGAATAGAACAAATATCCAAATTTTAGTCCGTAAGTACCAACTTTTTTTTTATTTTAAAAAAATTCCCGCCAAATCTTTTGTCTGACATTTTGGTGGGGAGATGTGGAGTTGATGTACTTTCATAATACCGCGGTTTCGTTCGTAACTAAAAAAATGTTTACTCCTGCTCCAAATCTCCGCTCTCGTCCATTTCTGAGCCTCTTCATAGAGGAAAAAGAGTTTCGAAGTCAATTAAGTAAACCAAACACCAAATGTCAGACATAACTACAATAATTGATGATCTCACTTCGTGCCATTGCTTTAAATGCATCCAGGTATTTCCATTGAATTCTGGAAATTTATTATTACATACAATCATACAAAGAGAAACATTAAACAAGCTAACCGTTATACTCTTCGCCGATTTACTGCACGTTTTATGTAATTGTTGTACATTATATAGGATACTCTTTGCAGTTTTTTTGTAAATAATACTACTTTTAGACATTTTCAGTTTAATTACAAAAACAAAATAAAAATTATGTATTTTTTTTTAAATTTATAACTCTTTTATTTATCGATCGATTTTGTTCAAAGATAGGGTTCTTCCTCTAGCTAATACTAACTTACTTTCCAAATTTCAACACAATCGGACTTTTCGTTCTTACGTTATCGTCCTACAAGAGAATTGACGGACTGCCGGACAGATGGACAGACAGACGGTCACACTTTCGAACAGACATTTTGAAAGTTGCTCAGAATTTGATCACCAACACAGTGACATGAAATTTTTTTCTCTACGAGCAATAGTACAGGTTTCAGAAATGTACTCTTCGTTTTGCATTTGCGAAGAGTTTAATAACAAAGATAATACATCTTTACCCAACTGACGTTTCTCTTTCTCTCTTGAATACAGCTTAATAGAAATAGTTAGCCAGAAAATATCATAAAAAATAATTCATCATTGTCGATTTATATAGCACACAATATTTTATAATTTATTGTAAGAAATAGTCTAAAGTTTGTATTGTCATGTAGATTAATGCAAGAATATGCACTTTCCGGGCAAAGTTATCTTAAACTTTAATCAGTTCTGATATTAAATTTATGTCGAAAGCGTGTTCGTGCATTTATTACAAAATTTAAAATCAAATTTTTAAGATTGATGTAAAATACACACTACCATTAAGCATAAGAAATACTTATAGTAATTTGCGATATACTTGCAGGTCTCTTTTTACTAAATTAAGAAAATGGTCACGAAAGAATTGCAATATACCGAAAAAATAAAATCACGAGAATATTTACAAACCGAGGAACATGCAAATATGTCAAGGAGCGGCGATTTTAAATTCAAAAAAAGAATGATTCATATGTGTAAGGCCAGGTGTTTGTATCTTCCACATCTTATTTGTAATGAGTCCGTTCCTCTCGATATTATAAATGTTGATTCACAGTTTAACGTCATATTATTCCATCACGCATCATATTTTTTCCTTGTAAATCAGTGGAAATCTTAATCATGATTGTTTGTCATCAAAGATCAAAGCCAAGCATAACTAATTATGAATATCTCATCATTACATCTTCGAATTTCATTAAATGAAAGTAATAATTCTGTTTGTTGCTTATTATAGTGCGTGGATAATCTATATGTTCATCTAATTCATGCAGAAATTTTAAATATTTAATACCAGAGACAAGCAAGGGTCGACACTCCTTTTATTGAAAAGTTTGTAATGATGTATTCGTATTTTCAGTTATCAAATACTTAACTTGTTTTATTTTTATAATATTGTTCTAGTGGAATTATTCTTCATATTTCATAACTAATGTTTTTAATGGTCGTCGACCTCCCATTTATGGTCCTCGTAAGTCTAGGAAGTCTGAAGTTGTCTGAGTAAAGGAAGTGGGGCCCTATAGTTTATAGTAGAATTCGAACCATTTTGTTAACTAGTCAAAGATGGCCATGGAATTAAAAACTGCTGCCTTAGCTTATGTTATCTTTTTGTAATGATTATGTTATTCATATTTTGGTGTTCAAAATATGAAAATCAGTTCTGTCGAAGTTTTCTTTTTTTCTAATCTTAAAACAAGTTGTTGAATAGTTTTAATTATGGTTTTCGTCACAGAGTATAAAGCTTACACAATTGAAGCTTTTGTAATTTTATTATACGAACCAACATATTCCTAGGCAAAGAATCACTTTACTAAATACCCACACAGTTTTTTCAAGGGATGATCTACCTCTACTAAAGTTTTTTGCATAACTCAATATATATCTAATGCTATTGACAAGTTGATATAGTCTACACAGAGTTCACAAAAGCATTTCACAAACCTGAGCACAATATTTTATGATTAATATTCAAAAAATTTAGTTTCTCAAGAAATTTGTTGTTATTTTCCAAATCGTATTTGGAAATAGACACCACTATATTGAATACTGTGGACAACATTCGAGAGTATTTGTATCTACCTCGAGTGTACCCCAAGGCTCTGTGTTGGGCCCATTACTCTTTAATATCCTCGTTAATGACATCACAGAGGAATTTTAAGTCAATTATATTTTATATGCAGATGATATGAAGTTATACAATAAAGTAAACAATGTAATTACTACATTAACACCATTACTAATGAAAGTCCTAGGGATTGTCAATACACAGTGTATTGAAAATCCCTGGGACTCTTGCTATTTTAACAGCATTAATACACAAACTACTGTATCAATTCAATCTAAATTGAAATATCTGTGAATTACTTGGTCTCCGCACTATGACATTCAACTAAGAAACATAGAGAGAATTCAGAGGAGTTTTTTTACAGCCACTGAGTTATAAGGAAGATGGTGTCCATACTGCTATCGGTTTTCCTCGCGCTCTACTGTTAAACAGATTTTTACTATCGAGTCTGGAGACTTGCAGAACCATTTCACACCAACTTTTTTTTTTAAACATTACATAATATAACAAATTGCAGCGCTATTTAAGTGTGCTAAATTTTCAGACATCTAAATCATTATTCTATCAGCCGACTCCCAGAATTAAGATCCAGATATTGTTGCAACTATCCAAAATGTGTGAGAATTGTAATAATTTTCAAGGTCAGTTCGATATCTTCCACTGCAATGCAGCTGCGATAAAAAATTAACCGCACAATTTCAGTTATCTTTGCTTTCATCTGTATTGTTGCGTATTTCCACCCCTTTTGGGAAACACCCTGTATAAATCTGTGGGTTTCATATAATTTCAACAAGGGATAAACACTAACACTTTATTTAACACTTTACTGGAAACTAACAATACTTACTTAGACTAAAATACACTGTATTTACTTTCGGATTTCTAACCCCACTGTTAGCTACCAAACTTCATTTCAATAAAACTTCTCCTTACCGAACTTTGAACTTCCCGCCATGGATTTCGCCTTATATCCTTCAAAGGCGCTTCCAGAGTCGTCTAGAACCAAACCGAGAATCTTTTCCTACCACACTCTAGAAAACTCGATCTCTTTCTATACACTTCTAGAAAGCATACTACTGTCTCAGAAATGGCGTGCATATGAGTCCAGGGTTTCTATTACTGGTTACCTAACCACTGGTACTTAAATTCAGCTAGTAGTAGTCATGGGCGTAACAGTCTCCACTTCCTAGGGGGTCTAATGCATAACACTGTCCCCTCCTTAAGCCTGATCGTCCCAGTCAGGCAAGTCAGAGTCATCAAGGTATTTCGCCAATCTATCCAAATGCACGATCTTCATCTTGGACTTTTTGCTCCGTTGAATCCGACAGACGACGTCATTAATTCGGGTAATAACAATGTACGGTCCTTCCCAAGGTGGTTGAAGTTTCGGTGACTTTACTTTTCTTCGCTGCGGGTTGTACAGCCATACCAGATGTCCCACCTTGAATCCTTCTGAACTACCTTTACAGTCATATCGAATCTTTATTCGGCCACTGACTGGGGATGTATCCGCTATATCGTTAGCCAACCTCTTGAAAGGAGTTTCCGGCGTTGAGCTGCTTCATTTCGTCGTCCCTTACTGGCTGCACAAATCTTGCATTTGCGACACCAGGCCTCCACATCTGACGACTTTTTATGCAATAAAATCTTTCTCGTATTTTCTTTTCATGGTGCACTTCCTGAAGCACCTTCGCTACTCGACACCTTGGAATCACTAGACGCATAACCACCTGCTCCATCCGGGCTTTGCCATGCTCTCCTCAACAACCTGATTACGAATTTCAGTGAGTCCCACTGCGCCCATAGTGCCTTCAGTCCCACTATTTTGTCTGAAACATCCTTCCATTTTGGACGAGTTCCCCCTTCTTTGGCTCAATTTCCGTATCGTTCAATTACTCTTGTCTGAGCTCTTCATCTGTCCTGTCATTCGGCACCTCCGCCTTGACAGTGTTGACTGCTCCAGTGATCTGCAGTTTTTCCTGGTGGCAGTACTTGCAATCTTCCTTGTATGCCCTTCCAGATAAAATGTCACCATCTTTCTGGGATTCAGTTTTATTCTCATATCCTAGTAGTGGTGGACTTCTCGGAACGCTTCGAAGGTGAGAAATCTTTACTTCTCCAGGGGCACCACGTTCTCTATCCGTCACAGCCTCTCTGGTAAAGGCTTTCCCTAGTTTTCCCCTCGGCTTAACAGCATCCCCGGTCACTCTCTTCAATTTTCTCTGTGGACATTCTA
Source organism: Stenurella melanura (assembly GCA_963583905.1). NCBI lineage: Eukaryota > Metazoa > Arthropoda > Insecta > Coleoptera > Cerambycidae > Stenurella > Stenurella melanura. The sequence goes on along the minus strand of OY757312.1, from coordinate 109,018,702 downwards.
ATTGGATATGTCCTAGTTCTCCGCAGTGATAACACTTCATACGTTATCCACTTGGCCCTCCACTGCTTTATTCATTTTGAGTCTCTTCCATACTTGCAGAATTCATTCTTCTCGAGTTTCGCTGTCGACAGTCTCGTGTAATGTGTCCTACCTTGCAGCAGTTGTAAGATTTAATACTCCCGCTTGGCTATCCTTTGTTTTCTTGTGATCCTTGTCTTCCTACAGTATCCAATTTAGCCAGTATTTGAGTAAACATTTTCTCCATCTTGGTCAACGTAGGGTTCTGGTTCTCCTTTTCTGGCTGGGATCTTTCGAGACACACAGCAACACTATCGGTAATGGGACTGTCCAGAGAAATCTCGAAACAGCACGAAAATGTCTTATCTAGAATCTTTGTCACTTAACCACTAATGTCCAAATAGGAAAGTTCTAGAATGTCTTAAAAATGCACTCAACACTATTTTCTTGTTCGAAAATAATACTCGAACAACGTCCAATAAATCAGTCCTCTGTGTTAACACTACTTTCCGAGAATACACTGTCCAAACCTTCTCGAACGCGTCCGAAAAATCCTCTTGTTAAAATTCCGCTTCTGACACCAAATTGTTGCGTATTTCCACCCCTTCTGGGAAACACCTTATATGAATCCGTGGGTTTCAAATAATTTTAACAAGGGATAAACACTAACACTTTATTTAACAACTTACTGGAAACTAACAATACTTTCTTAGACTAAAATACACTTTGTATTTAGTTTTGGATTTCTAACCTCAGTTTTGCAACCAAACTTCGCTTAAATAAAACTTCTCCTTGTCGAACTTCGAACTTCCCGCCATGGATATCGCCTTATATATTCTAAAGACGCTTCAGAGTTCAAAAAGTTGGTGTAAGGAAAGCACTTTTACGTAGAGGAATAAGTTAACTTTTAATACAGAGAGGTACAGCAACAATATTTTGTCTGTATTTGTTTAGTAACTACACGATGATAAATAAACCCAGTATGGTTATTTTTAGCACATACAGCAATAGAAAATATAGATTTCCTTCGTGAGTTTTTTGATAACACACTGATAAGTTTACATACGCGAGTTGAATTCCCTCTATGATCATCTTGTCTGTTCATTATAGACTATTTTGTTATCCTATCCATTACTTGAAAAATAAATTTTTCAAGACTCCTCTAGGTACCTAATTTGCAAGAACTAGAACAATGAATCGTTGAAGAATGTGCAACCATAACGCCTTTAATGCCACATAGTGCTTTTGGTAGCATGAGGGGGCGCAGAAACTGGTGCATTAAAGATGACGGGGGACGATTTCAACAACACCGTTAAATTAAATTTTTTTAAATAAAATCGTTAGTAGTAGGCCAGGCAATTGAGGTGAAAATAAACAGACTTTTTCATTAAACTAGTAGCCGCAATGTTTTTGCAAAATGGCTTTGGGAGAGGTAATAAGAGAGACTTTCTGGTGAATAAGAAAATTTCATCAGCATCATCGTCTTTTATCAACAATAAGAGCGGAGAATCAGTTTTCTTAAAAGGCTGGAAAAACTATCGATCTTAGGGGAAAGTGAAAAATAGGTGATTTGTGCCCAATTAAAATCCCTACGTTATGAGACTTTCCAAATTAAATTCGCTCCAGCGTTAATAATGCTATTGCAAAAGAACCTGCAATATAGTAGTTTTATAATTATTATTAACATAACTTTTTAATTTGTTGTTAAAATTTTATAAATATTTCTTAAATAAATGTGTTTTATAGTGCTTTATAAGTGTGCACAAGATGGGTGCTGTCGGTGCAACAGTATTTGCACAATTATTCTATTTGTCTACCCAACCGCGCACCGAGGGAAAATAAAGATAACTTTGATCTCCCAGGAAGCTCGCAATTTTCAACTAAAATTGATTCATAAAACATTTTTGTAATGTTCAAAATCTAACTAACCTCTTTCCAAAAAAGAACAACCAATTTCTGTAAAGCACAGCTGTGAAACATTACCTCAAAAAAGCTTGATTTTCGCTAATAAATAAAAGGCATAACTTTTTCTTGAAAATTAAACCAATGAAAACTTGGTTAAAGCACGCACATTTTCGAAACAAGTAACGAAGTTGAAAGTATGACAGTATGATTTAATACTGAGACCTCATAAAATTTAATTCATGCACAATGCAGGTTTTTTTGCAACAACTGTTTTACCTCTGGAGCGATATTGACTGAGAAAGTCTCATAATGTAGGGATTTTAATTGCGGACAAATCATCCATTCTTCACTTTTCTCTACGACCAACAGTTTTTCCAGTATTTTAAGAAAACTGATTTTCAGCTCTATTGATAAAATACGATGATGCAAATGAAATTGTTTTATTCATAAAATGAGAAACCTCTCTCATTGTCATTACCTTATTTTAAAGCGGATATGGTAAAGCTGAAGTTATTGCTGTAGCACGACATGGTGAAGCTACCCACAAACACGATGACTTCACCCCCTTCGAGGAATGAATTCCGATGAAAACGGATAAAATGTATAACATAAACTAATTGAATGTTAGTTAAAGAGAAAAAGAATTAATAGAAGTGTTTCCAAAAATTATCACAATCTTCTTTCATGTTTTCGTGTTTGGTAGTTTAACCGTTGGCAGAGATTGTTGTTTCATCAAAACCGGAGAGAAATATTTGTCATGACTTGAAATATTTAAATATCTTATTTTCAGAATTATTAAAAATAGTTTTGATTTTTTTGATATTTTGATGATTTCACCTCCTTTGAGGGCCTATGGGTGAATTTTTAACCCTTTTTGATAGAAAATACATAATTTCGCTTCCTTAAGAGGGAACAACGCAAGTAGATCAGTTACAAATTCTACGCGGGTGTGACAATGTGACAAATGATTACCACAGCCGGCTCTAGTTTGTCAGGTCCTACTAAGTACGTACTTTCTTTGCAATTGAAGAATACGTACACATATTATGAAAGATCAAGCATAATCAAGACCCGAGAGATGGGTGCAATCCGATTGATACCTATAATAACTAATTTTCATTATAAATGCGACATGCGTACTTTTAAAAATTTCTAAGGATTTTACTATTCTATGTGCTTATATTGTATTTTTTATATTATCTTTAAATGTCTATTATACTTGCATTATTTGCATTTTGTATTTATTTATATTGCCTAAATACCTACCTATATAATTACTCCTTCAGATTCTGGTATTTAACTACTTTCTTTTATATTTTAGAAAACGGTCCACCTAATGTTAGATGCAAATAATAAAAAAATATATACAGACTGTTTTGAATTTGTTTTTGAATTACTGTATGCGGTTTGGATAAAATAAACACATTATTTAAGTTTAAGATATTGACTTGAAATTTTATACACATTTATTAGGTATAACGAGATTTTTAACTGGATTCTTTTTTGAATTTATCCGGTGAATTTGGGGGGCAAATAGAGGAAAATAATGAAAACAAGGTGGTGAGAGTAACAAAGTTTGGGATTTGGTGTATACAGGGTGTTCCTTAATGACGTGCTAATATTTCAGGGTGTCATTCCTTAGGCCATTTTTATGAAGAAAAGGTCATATGCCCGCAACGGCTTAAATTTATTTCTACAGGGTGTTCAATTTTTTTTTCTAATCGTTATTTTTTAATATCTCAGAAAGTATTTTAGACATTATTTTCAATTTTGGTATGTGTTATTAGGATATAGAACCACATATTTCAATCAGAAAAATGGTTTTGTCGCTCCACCAGTGGCGTCCCTGCGAGCATGTCCTCTGATATTTTTTACCAAAAAAGTGGTACGCCAATGACATATTTCCATATGGATATTTTTCCTGATTAGCCTGATCAATTCTACATAAAAATGGTCTCTGCCCTTTTTCTCGTTAGATACACAGTTCTTGATTCAAACAATTAAATTCATGTTGAAACTAATTACACAGGCGCACACACCCACACACACACACAAAACAAAATTGTTAGTATATTAGACGTCAAGGCCTTAGATTTTTTATAATATTTTCCACCCCCCCCCCCCCCATCACCTCCACTCCACTATTAGAGGGGTTGTTAAAATAATATTGAGATATTCGCTTGAAATGTGGTACACATGATATATATTATAACGACATCTGGAACTAGATTATTTTTTGAAATTATTACTCCACCCCTTCAACGGAACTATCTCAATCAAACGTCATGCCTCATTACAATACATGTACGTGTACTTTTCAAGCGAATATCTCACTTCTATTTTATCAACTCTTTTATTAATGGAGTGGAGGTTGTGGGAGAATTGAAAAATAAAATAAAGAAATCTGAGACCTGGCCTCTAGTATATACACCAAATATCCAGTTTCTGTACTCTTACCAGGTTGCTTTAGTAATTTTTCCCTATTTACCCCCCATCTCTTCAACAGAAAAATTTCAAAATATAATCTAATTACAGATGTCGGTATAATACATAAATGTATCAAAATTGAAGTGGAAATCTCAATTTTATCCTATCTACCCTTTTAATAATGGAGTGGGGGTGGTGGAGGGGTTGAAAAGTTTTATTAAAAAATCTGAGGGCTTGGCAACTAGTATAAACACCAAATCTCAAGTTTCTGTACTCCAGCTTGCTTTATTTATTTTCCCCTATTCATACCTATTTAACCCCCAACTCTTCAACGGGATCATCTCAAAATATCATTTAATTACAGATGTCGTTACAATACATACATGTACCAAATTTCAAGTGAAAATCTCAATTTTATTTTATCAATCCTTTTAATAATGTAGTGGGGTAGTGGAGGGATTGAAAAATGTTATAAAAAAATTTGAGGCCTTACTCTTACCAACTTGCTTTATTTATTTTTCCCTATTTAACCCCCAACCCTTCAACGGAATCATCTCAAAATATAATCTAGTTCCAGGTGTTGTTATAATATATACGTATACCAAATTTCAAGTGAATATCTCAATTTCATTTTATCAACACCTTTAATAATGGAGTGGGGATGGTGGTGGAGGGATGGAAAATATTATGAAAAAATCTGAGGCCTTGGCTTTTTTTTCCCTAACCGTTCACCGGAGAAGTTCGGAAATCAATCCAGTTACAGATTTCGATAAAGTTCATCACTTACTCGACAAAGACTGCCATAAGGCTTCTCGAACTCGAAAAGTCCATTTTAAAGCTGATAACAGGCCTCTTGACAGGTCACTGCTCCTTGTGATATCATCCTAAGAATATGGGCAAGGCAAACAATGATATGTGCAGATAATGTGATACTGCAATAGAAACTGCGGAACATATTCTTTGTTAGTTCGCACTAGGCTAAAGTACCTAAAAAAGGTGGAATTAACGCCTAAAGACATAGGGAAAGTAGACCCCAGGAAAATCAGACTCCCAGGCAACAACTAATTGTGGGATAATTCACAAAAAATCTTTTAGGCCGATGTGAGAAAGGGCTGGAGGAGCCGAGCGACAATCTACAATCTACAACTTAAAAGTTATGAAAACATATTCGTTGTATACACTTTTTACAATGAAATTTTTGGCTCACTAAGGAGGTCTGCAAAAAAAAGAAATCACGGTTTTTCTCGAAAAAAAAATAGAGAAAAATCTTTTTGGCCTGTGAAAAAAGGTAGTTTTCAAATGGCTGCCAAAAGTTTATTTGTGGTCAAATTGAATTGGAATTTCGACTGTAAGTCAAATACCCCCCCCAGATGCTATTATTCATTACACTCCCTAGAAAGTAGAGACTGATACGCCCATAACTAATAATGACTGTCCTATAAATTAGTAGAAAGAGATCGAGTTTTCTGAAGTGTGCTGGGAGGAGATTCTAGATTGTGTTCCAGACAACTCTAGAGGCAATTTCAGAGTATATAAGGCGAGATTCCCGGCGGAAGAAGTTTAAAAATGGCAACTGTAACAAGTGAGAGGTTAGAAATCCGAAATACAAAATGGTGAACATTGTAAAGATTATTTAAGACAGTTAAAGTGCATTTTAGTAGATAATAAAAATATTGTGTAATTATCAGTAAGTTATTAAATAAAGTGTTAATGAAATTATTTTCAGAGGCGAAAATACGTGACAGTACCAAATTTGGCGTACACTTGAGCCCTTATTGTTACGGTCTGACAACACCCTGAAGTAAATTAAAAAAAGAAAATTTAGGGTACATTTTCTTCACTGTTTTCCGAGAAAAGGCGTGTGTTAGGATCCGCGCATTTTTCTCATACGGTAGCTCCCCGACTGCATAGTTTTTATTTTTTTAACATGTTTCATTTAGTGGTTGCTATACCAAAATAACAATAAAGAGAGAAATACTTAGGATCTGTTTGACTATTAATTGGTCTACGTATTTACCAACTAATATATATCTGTTCTAACAGATCCTTTTCGTTCCATTAGTTAAAATGGTTTTCCAGAAGAACGAGTGCAAGAAATAGTCTTGCCGGTGCACATTTCGTCAATTATCTCAAGGACCAATGGAGGTCAGGGGCTGAAAGTTTGCCATCGAGTTTTTATAACTTGCCAACATTATAACAAAAGTTGTAATGGTTTAGAAAAATGTTTCATTTTCTTGTTTGAAAGAAACCCAATTACTAAAAAGCACTGTATTTTAAATTTTGTTTTACTGACGAAAGCAACACTCAACACGATGACATACTCGTCAAGTAGATAGCCATAATAGTCCGTTGTTTTATTCCAAAGAAAACTTTGATTTTGAAGAGGCTAGAAAAAAGTGAACGGAAAGACTTTACTTATTTATTGTATTTCCATCAATATAACACTATACAATATGCCCAAACGTAACTCATTACATAAGCTGATCTACTACACAACCTCAATTATTATAGTTACCTCCACTCAACTTACAAAAATACTCACAACAAATACATCTACGTTCTTAATTATACTTAGGTAACTAAAGTATGCACAACATTTAATATTATTTTAATAAGATATCGCTGTGCTATAAAATTATTATTCGTAACTGATATGGTAAAATTTATTAAACATTAAGTCACAATCATTATTATAAAGCAAGTTTCCAATATACACTATTCAACTGTACAAAACAATTACCTATTAAATCAACATAATAAAGAATCTAGATTTATTTATTTAGATACATTAACAATAAAGACTCCTATACATTAAAAAGTAAAAGATCGTAGTTCACTGAGAATTAGGCAATCAATTACACAGGGCTTTCGGTAAAGCGATGTCGACCCTTAAGAGAGAGGTACCTATATAATTTGGCATCTTAATGAAAAATTCTACTTTTCTTATAATGATAATATTGTACTTTTTCTAAATCCTCAATTATCATCATTTATGTAAGTGTGAGTGTAGGTCAACGTTTTATATTCTGAAACTTTTGTTTCATCATCCGAAATAAATAAACAATGAGCATAAAAAATTAAGTGTTTATGTCGGATAGAGAAAGAATAAAAATATATTTACTGGGACAAATTGTGATGGTAATTTAAGGCTTCGAATTTTAAAGTTTCATAAACATATTTAGAGAAATCGTCTAGACGTTACAATTATTTTGAATACTTCTATATTTTGTCGTCTATATATATTATCATACATACCAACAAGGTTTACCAGTTACTAAGAAAATACAAAAATTTTTCAGTTAATCAAAGTGTATAAAGTATGTGTGGTTTTTTAACAAAAACAAGCCCATCAGTTGAAATATTTCTAACGCATTTACCTGCTCGTCTTCTTGATTCAATCGTTTCAGTTCTTTCATCCTATCTCACTCGTGAAAGTCCATTGGTGACAAATATGGGGACCTTGAGGGTCACATAAGTGTGCGTGCTGACAGCTCCTCAGAGGCAGGATAAAGTCTAGCAATGAATAATGAAATGAGTCATAACTCACGCACTAGAAACTACCTGGAAACAGATGCTCACAAGCTGCGGGTTTGAATACGTACAAAAACCTCGGGCGGCTACAGTCCTCACGCTATCCTGCTGTAACTAAGGGCTTGTTCTGACCTGCTCTGTGTCAGAGGAACGGCGAGCGTGGTCGCGTGGTGAAAGACGTAACAGCCTTCTGTTGAAAAACTCAACATACTTCTGTTCATTTCGAGCAACTGGTAAACCTTGATGGTATGTATGGCCACACCACATAACGGCGATAAAATAGAGAAGTTTGTAAAATAATTCCAACGTCTTGACAATAATTAAAAAGTATATGTAAGTTTTTGAAATTCGTCATAATATACCAATTTCTGTTGTATAAATGTATTTTTAATTGTTTCTTTGTCAGCAGAAACATTTAATTTTTTTGTTGAAAGTTTAATTATTTTAGATAACGAAGAAAAATACTTCAGAATATCAAAAGTCAAACTAAATGCTTTATATTCACATAAATGATGAAGCTTTAAAAAAGTACAATGTAGCCACTATAAAAAAAAACGTAGGAATGTTTGGTCAGGTAGATGACAAATGGCCTCCTATATTTTGTACATTTTGCATTGGGATATTTTTGGGACAATAAATATATTAATATATTATACATCCCCATTAACAGTCAGTATTGCTTTACCAAGCACCTTGTATACATGTAATAATTATTGTACTATTTATCTTACCTAACAATTTAAAGAACATTTAAAAAAATTAAACATTTACAAAACGATGATGGAGGCAACCTTTTACATCTAAATTTGCTACGCTACATATCATGTAAAATCTATAATTATCAATACTGTAAGGCCTATTCGTATATTGACATAGTTCAGTGTGTTCACAACGCTACCATCATTCACTGTAACTGTATCACTGAGAATAAACCTGCTGTAGGAATCGTTTTGGGTACACTGATTAAATACTGTAGCTATCTCAATACAAATCTACAAAGGCACAAAAATATTTATTTTATGCATTAGTTTTGATACAGTTTTCCACGCTTTGGTACTTATCGAATAGCTGGACTGCAGCGCCAGTGTCAAAAAATTAAAACATCCTGTGAAATGATAATTTGACTTTTACGAAATATTTAGCGAAATATAAAGTAAAAAAATATTGATACAGTTAACTTATCTAAATCCTTTTGACCTTATGTACCCGATTAAGAGACTACATTAGGAAAATCTTAAAGAAATTCAATGAAATTAGTAATATTTGCTTTTTGGAAGATTGCTGACCATTTATGATAATTTACTTAAATGCACGATATAGTGTCATTGACATTACTTTATAGAAAACAAAGGTTTTTCTTTCTTTTTTATAACTTCACGATAGTATTTCGAAGTTCACAATTGTTGGTAGTTTCTACAAACAGCAAACCATTGGAACACTATACTCAAGGCGCGTTTTGCCAACTATACTGACATCATCTGCGTATGATTAAAACTAAATAAATTGCTGTATTTATATAAATTAATTTCATGACACAACCTACTAACCAATAAAGGTTATTTAGGATAAAGCTTCCATCACTATCCGTACGGCCTTTACATTTTACAGGTATCCTGATAATTATTATTATCAAAGGCATGTCCACACAACACCAGACTTTTTAGTTTTTCTATTTTTGAGGTGGGCTATATGCTTCCTGAATCTGGTTAGAATTGAACATTTCTCTGTCCAACATATTTCAAATTACAATCCTTAAAACAAATTCTTATCTAGTATCTTAACAGCCTTTTACTTCGATTCAATTTTATCATTTGGGTTTCCTATGATCAATAATGTAGGTTAATTGAGAATGTAACGAACTATAGGTAGCGGGATATCTCTGAAAGCATAGAAATTTCAAACTATAGCGACAGAATAGTGACAAAAGCCTCACCTCAAATAATTCGCTTTAGTTGGTTATTTCGTCGAACCGACACTAGATCAGTAATTGAATCAGAGTAGGTGTACAAGTCAGCAGTGCAAGGGACCACCTCGCCCTTGTTCTAAGGGGCAGGGAATCGATTGCAATTGGTCCTGGAATTGGAAAATTGTGCTAACTACACCTAATCTTGGTTTTCGGGTAATATCGCAGGATGGTTGGTTTGTTGGGAACATTTGTAAGATATATGACGAAGGACGCGGGGGTAAGTAGGGCCAACGAAGGGGTAACAAAAAGGTTGAAACCATGCCTTTGGTGAAAAAGTCGAGCTGAGTCGGTTTCCCTCGCGTTCTTTCAAACGGCATCTGGTCGGAAGGTAGTGGAGGAGGCATCATTTGGGCTTCTCGACCATCCACCACCGATATCATCCCCTCAAGGGATGGAAGCGACCCTCTGAACAAACTGCCGGTCTTACTCATCTTTCTGCGGGGTTTCTTCGACGCAATCAAGTTGAGGGGTGGTCAAGAGAGGGTAGTAGGGTCTTTCACTCATCCGCCCAACTCTTCATCCCATTAAAAGGTTGGATCCCACCCCCTTCTGTTTACCACCTTCAAATTCGATTCCGTCCGAGAAACCCAAGGAAAAGCGATTCAGCTCGATTTTTTCACCAAGGAGGTGATTTCAAGCCTCCGTTTATCCTTCTCGTTGACCCTACCTACCCCCGCACTCTTCGGCTTCGATCTCAAAAATGTTCGTTCCCAACAAAATTCCTCGGCAACAAACCAGCCAACCTGCCATATACCCCGAAGACCAAGTATTGAGAGTGATTCTTGGCTATTAGGGGTACTTAGGACCATTTTTCAACCCCGGGACCCATTGTAATCGATTTCCCGCCCCACGAAATGCCGAGAAGTTCCCTTGCTTAGAAGTGTCCACCAACCCCGCTCCATTTACTGGTCAACACAGAGCTTAGGTGGGAATAGTAGGATTGGTTGAATTCGTTGGATTACGATGTTGGATTATGACAACAGTTTGGGATAAATATATATCATATCCAGATGATGCGAACATTGGAGAAACGCTCGTCAAGTAGAGTACTCGAGTGTAGTCGTCTAATATTACAATATAATTACTTCATCGCCTATAAATTACGTTGCTATTATTGTTAATAACTTTCTTATCCCGAAAGATAAGAATGGTACATGTCGCGCAATAAGTATAGTATCGTAAAACAATTTCAATCCTTATGATGTCAGTTTGTATGGACTTATTTCCATAGACATTCTTTGCATTTAGTTTATATGACTGGGCTATGCCATCCTTGTATAGTATTTTGTACACAAAGATAACATAATGAATTTGAGGGGTCAAATTACTAAAACTTTTTTTAGGAGGTTATGAAAAGTTTGAGTTTTATTTAGAAATTTCGTGCGAAAAGAATTTTTTTAGAATATAGTGAAGGATCCTAATACTGAATAATCTTGATATACACACTGTAAGACACATGTGATTCAATAACTGCAAATTTACAATTTTTGTGTTCTGTTCGGAAGAAGATGTACATGTAGATTAGTTATTTATGAGGAAGGGCACTTATAGGCAGTTAACAGCGAGAGAAATCATACTGATGCTAATGTAATAAATCTGTACTCCCTTGTATATGAAGCCGCAGCAAGACAGCGGAAGCTGAGTATGTACAACGAGAAAAGAGCCAATTGTCATGTTACAGTGAGCCTGATATCTATTTTGGTATGATAATGCTAATAAATTCTTCAGACAATTTCAAAGCAGACCCCGCTATACCATTAATAATAATAATCTCATTTCCCGCTTATGCCCTGGTAAAAGCAAGTCATTATTTGGACGTTCTCTTTAGGTGATTATTGATCGGCAACGTCTATGATTATTGAATGATATATCTGTAAAGTTTTCTTTTTAATGAAATTTTGTCCTCAGTTTGACATACTTGTAACGTCAGTTTTTCATGTTGGATGATATTATGCATTACCACGTAGTTTATTATTATGGAATTATTTCTAGATGACGCCACATATAAACTAATGACAATAAGCAGTCACGTCTTGTCTTGTATTCTAATGAATTTATAAATATTAAATAATTTGAACATCAAAGTTCATTTTCGTTAAAAACCATCGAATAGTGATTTGCCTAGATTATGCCAATTAAGCAAATACCTTATACCTTATATAATACTAGAGCCAGATAAATATAACAAATTGTCAAAAAATTATGTCACTCTGTTGGGACATAATCACGTCAGTTTTACGTCGGTGAAGAGGTCAAAGAGACGTATGGTCTGACCAAAAATAACAACAAATTTTCAGTCTAGTGCCTGCATAATTTCACTGTCTCTGCCCAAAAACATAAAACAAGACTGCTACAAGTACACTGTAATTTTTGTCAGGAAACAAGTTCATCACTACCCACCGATTATATTACGTCTTATGTATGAATTCATCTTGCAATCACCTCACTATGAGCTCGGACTAGGTTAGGCGCTCACTGTGTTAGTAGAATTAAGTAGAAAACTACTACTCAAGGTATAATATGCGTAATTGCTAATAGGCCAACTATTAAGGGACGAGTGAGACGCAAGATGAGGTAAAAGGCAGAGCCGGATTACCGGTATTGTTGAATTAAAAATATCTACACGCGCATTAAAACACATCTAAGGACTAACTGCTGCCAGCTGCCACGTTCCTAACTATTGTTTGCAAGCCATGACCTTCTGTCTCGCTTTATAAAGTAAGAGGTGAAAGACGGACGATGTCGTCGGCGTCTTTTACCTCGTCCTGCGTCTCTTGCGCCGACTTTTTACTGGTTACGCATACTATACTTCATGACATTTTTTATGAATGTATCTATTTGTCCATCCATTCATCAGTCTGTCTCTTCGTCTGATCCACTCGTCCTTTCAGCGCGATATCGTAAGCAGGAAAAGTCTAATTGAATTGAAATTTGGATAGTAAATTGGTGTTAGCTAGAGAAGGAATACTATTGTTTTCTGAAAATAACTGATAGCTTAATATGGAAGATTAGAAATCCTCTCCGTTTCTTCTGACCATCTAGTTAGGTACTCGAGTCTGAAGACACCTGTAGACAGAGTCACTTGTAATACTTAGTCAAGCACTTTCTCCGTTTAAAACCTACGGTTTAGATTAGAACGCTTTGTATGTTCATACATTACACTTAAGTCAAACATACCTTTCAGTGACTCTATATTTGTAGTACCTTGATAACGAACTACTAGCAAAAACAAAAAATTCTTGTGCATCTGCAGATATAGTATTAGATAACTTTGAAGTAAAACAATTTCGTTGCTTCATTTTATCGATAACACAGGACACGATTTTTAGATATTTGGAGAATATGGATACATATTAAATGACACAGAAGTGCAAAGGTAAGGATACGATAATATTGTCATCTTATATATTTTAAATGCCTACTGATAAGGGAAAGAGTTTATATTGTAGCCTTTATAAAGTTTTTTTCAATCCCATTATAAAAAAACTTTTCTAATAACTTTAACGAACACCAAATGACTGTCTTACATTCAGATCAACAACTATGCTAACATAACAGAGGTACCCTTAGTACCTGGCCCTAGGCAGTGAATAACAAACATACCACTGTTCAACGTATTGCTTGACAAAAGTACGACCTCAAATGCATTTTTCAATATTGTGAGGTATTTTAAACCTATTTTAAATATGTACAATTACTGAATTATGTTTGTACCTACATGAGGATCGCAATATCAAGTTGCTAAATTTCCCAGGTCTTACAATTTCAATGTATACTTTAAAATAGGTTTAAAACGCGACATTTTTGTAATAGTAACATTGGTGTAGATGTAGAACACATTGACAAATAAACTTGGGCGTGACTTTTTTTTACATGTCGCCAAATATTCCCGCAAATGTTTTTCTAAGGTTTTTCATTGTATCTTCGGTATCTTCACCGGTGGCTTGCGACTGGCTTCCTTGTCTCTGGAATGGCCTGGGTGGTGGATCTGGAAGACGGCCCACACTTGGCGCGCTACTTACTGTGCTTGTTTGGGAAACTGGAAGAAGTGATTTTTAATTATTTTAAACGATTTGCACGAATTATTAAGTTTTAATCTAAACACTAACACAAAGTTGAAAATATTTAAAATGAAAAATATACCGATTTTTTTTATGTGGAACATAAGTTTTGTCGCATTATCACCACACATTTGTTCACAATATTTATTAAATATGAAGGTCATATTTCAACAAGTGTACCTACAATAGATTAGCTAAAAAAATCGAAATAATTTTTTTTGTCTCACCACCCAGATTTCTTCGAAAAAATTCCCAGATTTCGCAATCCTTACAACTATCAGGACATTGAAAATGATAACACCATCCATAAAACATAAACTTATTCCGACTCGGCTTCGCCTTGTCCGGCAACAGCTACGATCCGCCCCAAAAAACATAATTTTAGGTACTTGCTAGAAAAATAACTATTAGCTATTTGTCAAACTTTGTGAATCCGTGATACGATTAGTGCTGACCACAACCGCATTGTAACTTCATGTTCTCTACGAACATTAACATTTCCAATGTTAAAATTCTTTAATCGTTACAAAATAAAAATAAACATTCGGCGTACCCAGGAGTTGACAAACAGCACTATAGCATGGAAGAAATAGTTGAACAAGCGGTACAATATCGATCAGCGCTGACTACACCGCATCGCCTCCCACATGTCGACGGCCTTGGAAAAAACCCGTAACTTTTGTCCTATACGCGAACATTAACATTTTCAATGTTGAAATTATCTCCTTTTACAAAAATAGGTTTATATTAATACGTGCCTTTGAGAGTTCTCCATGTATTTGTTGTGGATAAAACACATGTTTTCGTTTTGCGATAAAATCATTAAAATGTGGTGAAATACAAATTAAGCATAAGAACCCTTTTCAAAATTGTTCAGAGAATACGAATTAATAGTTCTTTTTTAAATTGAACTCTCAAGGATACCATCCTTGTATGATCTCAAAGTGACCTAATGAGGGCAAAATTAGAGTACCACGTATGTTTGACGTTTGTTATTATTCATTTGTGTTTTTTTTTTCACATATTGATTAGTCACATTCTAGATTGCGTTAATATTTTAACATATTTCAAACTGATTAAATAATTATAATTCATTTAAATAGTTGTGTTTTGCTATACATTTGCAACATTTTCACCCTTTGTAAAACTTAATTTTAACAGTGGAAATGATAATGTTCGCGTATAGGACAAAAGTTACGAGCTTTTTCTAAGGCAGTCAACATGAAAGAATCAAGGGCAGATGATGTAATACTGAGCAAGAGCCTGTCATTATTTGGGAAGCGATGCGGTGTAGTCGATCAGGGCCGATCGATATTGTACGCCTGTTCAACTATTTCTTCCGTGCTATAGCGCTGTTTGTCAACTCCTGGGCACGCCGAATTTTTGTTTTTATTTTGTAGCGATTAATGAATTTCAACATTGAAAATGTTAATGTTCGTATATGGGGTCAAAGTTACGAGTTTTGTCCAAGGCCGCCAATATGAAAGAGTCGAGATCAGCAGGTG
Organism: Stenurella melanura; assembly: GCA_963583905.1. Taxonomy (NCBI): domain Eukaryota; kingdom Metazoa; phylum Arthropoda; class Insecta; order Coleoptera; family Cerambycidae; genus Stenurella; species Stenurella melanura. Next base: position 109,003,289 of record OY757312.1, on the reverse strand, counting down.
TGCACAGTATGAGTATGCGCGGAGAACATGAAGTTATAATGCGGTTGTGGTAAACGCCAATCATAGTCGCCATGGATTCACAAAGTTTGATAAATAGCGAATAGTTATTTTTGTAACAAGTACCTAAAATTATGTTTTCTGGGGCGTATAGTAGCTGTTTCCGGACGAGACGAAACCGAGTCCGGAGTAAGTTTATGTTTTATGTATGGTGTTATCATTTCCAATGTCTCGATGGTTGCAAAGATTACAAAATTTGTGAATTTTTCGAATTAAACCCTCTAAAAACTCTTGGGCCCAAAATGAGCCCATAACGGCAGAAGTAGAGTATCGCGTATATTTGACGTTTGTTATTATTTATTTGTGATTTTTATAACACAAATTAATTTTAATTAATGGCATTTCAATGCGTGTTAATATTTTACTGTTTTTCAAATTGTCAAAACAATTATAATTTATTTAAACAATTACATTTTCCTAGAGATCTACCTTTGACAGTTCTACCATTTCTTAATTTCACAAGTTACTTATTTAATTTTGTTGATTAAGAGTTTGCTAATGGAGACGTAAAATTATTTAAAGAAATTATTATTATGTGTCACCTTCTTTCTTCTTAGTGAAGCTAGGGAGTTGTATTTTTTTAAAAATGTGCTCTAGTTCTCCGACTTTGTACTCATATTTAATACAAAAAAACATTTTTAAACAAGCGATCACTGTTGAAAAAGTTATAGGTTCTTCATCGATTAAGTGTTCTGTATTTTCTGATTTGATCAGAGAGTCGACGAAGAGGTTAAGAAACTACTACTCTCTTCGTATTTATAGCGAAATATAATTGTTTAAATAAATTGTAACGGTTTGAACAATTTGAAAAACATTGAAATATTAACGTAACCTAGAATGTGACTAATATAAAATAATTTGCGTAAAAAAATCGCAAATAAACAGTAATAAAAATTAAAAATACAGGATATTCTACTTTTGCTGTAAGATCCTGTAAAAGGATCTTAGGGGGGTTTAATTTAGAAAGGAATTGCTTCGGGGATTTTCATAAACTGGACCGTCGCGTCGGCGTCGTTTCATTTTAAATATTAGTAAACATCACGTACATGGGCCTCTCAAAGACGAACATAATTCTACAGGCTGTTCTCCACGATAAATCAATGACTCAAACTTTTCAAATGAAACACCCTGTAGGTTTCCACTTAAAATGTTTCAGCAATCAGTTCGCTGACTCCTCATAGTGACTGCTTTTTTCCACGGGTTTAGAAATTGTTACACCGCATAGAAAAAAAATGAAAAAAAAAAGATTAATAAGCCCAATGGAGTAATAGTTAATAGTAGGGTAATATTAAATTCAAAATAAATAAGAGATAGTTAATAATTGATTAACATCTGCAATAATATCTGACAATATCTCTATTTAATAGTGATGCAAAGTGGGGATTTATTGAAAATTGAGAGTGCACTAGGTGTAGCAAATTTGTTTTGAGTGCGCCACCCCAATGGCTCTCATCCACGAAGTGGCCCACTGCACGGTCTAGCTCGAGCTGGGGTGGGTTTCCTTGAGCCTTAATGTCGTCGGAGAGGGTCTTGGTTCACACAACACCCACACAGAATTAAAACTCGGGTTACTAACTATAAAGTTTATTATAATGTGCAATAAGGCAGTGAATAATTAATTTATATCCAAAAAAAAATGTGGAAATGTATATAATGTATATGATATATTTACACATATATATATTAGAAACAATTGTATCACACGCGGATAATAGGATAGGCCTAAACTGTCCCTACTTCTTAAAAAAAATATGTATTACTTTTAAAAGGGGGCGTTACGTGATCATGTAACCGCGAGTACAGTAAATAACCAATTATAAGAGACTTGTTAAAACGAAAGTAAAGCTGCACACGGCACTGGCCTACACAATATAATGAAATATAAGGGGAGTATACCCCCTTGAGATAAATACAATAAACACTGATTAAAACATTATATTAAAAAAAAAAAATATCATGAGCTGTTACTTATCTATAACGGTGGTGGTAGTGGGCGTCGGGACGCTGTAGCTTCCTTCACAACGATGACTAGGCGGGAGCGGTGGTTACGACTGGCGAAGACGGGCACATGGAGCTCTGACAGCTTAATAACACCTCGCAATAATCCCAAATAAGTCCTCCAATTGACTAAGGGGGTGGCAGGTTGATCCGGGGGTTCCTGATTAATAATAGAACCCGGAACAACAGAACATGTAGCCGGAACGTGCAGAAAGGGGTAGGTTGCCAGAGAATGGATGCCAAAATATGAGGTAATAAGAATAAGACAAAAAAACGGAAGAAGAAAAGAACCCTGTAAGTAGACAAAGAAAAACTCTATAAAACGTGTCAGAAAAATAGGTACAACACTTACGCATAAACTGCGGTTCTCCTGTTTTATTCTAGAAATCCAGCCGTCGGCAATCTCCCGAGCTCCAGGGAATGACGTACACTATAGGGAAAACTTATGTAAGACACGAAATGAAATTGGAGAACACGTGGACTTACCAGCAGCTCGAGTTTAAACCACAAATCCGACAACACAGTCGACAAGTTGATCCGCATAAACAACACAAGACGGACACAACTTAAAACACCTCGAGGTATAGATCCCAAGAAAATATTTGGACGTTTTATATAAACAACGTTTGCCCTCGGAGGTGACTAGGCATAAACTGACCTCCCAAAATGGCCCACGGGCCTTCCAGAGCTCAAGTCGAAGTTCTAGAAGCAAGAAAAAAACAGGAAATTGAACCAGCTGATATAAGCAACTCATGCGTATAAGTGACAGTACATTTTCCGTCGAGGGAGAAATGATCCAATTCGCCCAAGGAAATACCTCCTGGGACAACCCACGTAACAACCAACATGCTCTACCATTTCCTACATGCATATTATCTAACCTACGAGTTTCGTTGAGTAATAATTCAGCGGTTGTGCATAGCCCTCTCTTTCTCTCTCTGTAGGTAGGTACCGGCGCAGTCATATTTTACAGAGCGCTCTAGAGTTACACTGTGACGTTGGGTGATATTCTATTCGCGAGGCGGGTTGTAAGCAGTTTAATTTTATGCTTGCCTACCGACACCAAATTTTCAGGTGGTTTAATTTTGTGGTATTTTGAACCGTAACATTCCCCCCTTTTCCTCCAAGAAAAAAAAATTATAATAAAGTAATTTTTTTTTTAACATATATACCATCTTTTCTCCATCCTCTCTCGCGGACGGGTAATTATTCTACATCGGACTCCCCTGAAGTATTGGAAGTATCGGGTTTTAGATCTTTTACATGCCACGTGCCTGAACATTTCCCGTTGAGGCTCTTAAGGTTATAGATGTACGGAGATATCCTCTTTGAGATTATAAATGGACCAATAAACTTAGGCGCCAACTTTGCAGAGAAATAATTTGCCGCGTCCGATTTGGCGTAATTCTTGCGCCAAACTTTATCGCCAACATTATATTGTACGGGACGTCTACGGAGGTTATATCTTTTTGCGCTGTCCTGCTGTGCTTTATTTAACCGAGCTCGTACATCCTTAAACACGTCCTGCAATATTTCCGCGCGACATTCTGGGCTCAGGTTCTTCTGTTGTACCGTTGGATCGTTAGCGACACGTGGAGGGATATGATCTGAACCGTTCAAGATCATTTCTCTACCAAAATTAATAAAGAATGGTGTTAGCCCTGTACTTTCATTTACTCCAGTACGCATCGCACACGACACTTTTGGTAGCAATGTGTCCCAGTCTCTGTGATTGTCTCTTACAAAAGAAGACAACATAGTTTTCAATGTGCGGTGCTGACGTTCAACCGCATTGGCTTGCGGGTGATAATAAGCAGTAGTGGTATGGTTAATGTTGTACTTTTGAGTCAGAGATTTTAATTTATTACTGACAAACTGCTTGCCATTATCAGTTAAAAGAACCCTCGGGACTCCAAACATTAAGAATACCTCGTCCTCCAAGAGTTGAGTGATTTTCGTATCAGTGGCAGCACGCATTGGGAAGAAAATACAGTATTTGGAAAAGTAATCCTGGACACTCAGGATGTAAATAAAACCACGCTTAGATTTTGGCAGAGGCCCAACTATATCAACAGATAGTAGTTCCCATGGCCTGGTAATTTCGGAACGGCTAGACATATGTCCAGCAGGTGCCTTTTGTTCTGGCTTGTGGGCCAAACACACTTGACACTTCCGAATATATGTAGCGATATCAGCCTGCATCCTCGGCCAATAATATCTACGACTGATACGGTGAAAAGTTTTGTGAACTCCTGCATGACCACTGGCTGGAGTATCATGCGAATCAGAAATTATTTGATGGCGATACTTTTTTGGCACTACTATTTTCCAATCGAACCGAGGATCCTCCAAACCGGGATACGCATTTCGGGACATTTTAAAGACCGTAGTTCCGTCAGTACGCCACATAGGATATCGCAAGGGGTGTTCTTGGATATTGGTCAGTAACTTTGTGTACCAAATATCCCCGTGGTTTACAAAAGCGTTAGGTTGTAAGTCAAGTTGAGCTACTACCGGGACCGATCGTGACAGTGCATCAGGGACGATATTCTCCTTACCTCGTCGATGTACCACATCGAAGCTGTATTGTTGCAAGCGAACGCTCCAACGTGCCAGTCTACCCGATGGGTCCTTAAGATTATGCAACCAAAGAAGTGCAAAATGGTCAGTCACAACAGTGAAATGCGTCGCTTCGACGTATTGGCGAAATTTCTCTATGGACCAGAGTACCGCCAGGCATTCCTTCTCAGTTACGCTAAATTCACGCTCGCTGGCACTTAACGACCGGCTAATAAAACTTATGGGCCGTTCACCTTCCGGATAGGACTGCGTCAAAACCGCACCTAGGCCAAAATCACTTGCATCGGTCTGAATAGTGAAGGGCCTACTAAAATCCGGACAGCTCATAACCGGAGCTGACACCAAATGCTGTTTAAGGGTTTCAAAAGCAGTCTTACATGCATCTGACCAGGCAAACCTGGTGTGTTTTCTCAATAGGTTAGTTATCGGAGCAACAAGCGTAGAGAAATTTGGGATGAAGCGTCTATACCATCCTGCCATACCTAATATTCTTCGTACTTCTACCACATTTTTAGGATCAGGAATGTTTAATATGGCCGAAACCTTTTCTGGGTCTACATGCAGCCCTTTCCTGTCCACGACATATCCAAGGTACTTTAACTCTGGACGGCAAAAGTGGCACTTATCCCGTCCCACTGTGAGACCCGCTCGCAGTAGGCGACGGAATACCTCCCTTAATATTTCGAGGTGTTTCTCGAATGTCTGGGTGACAATAATGATGTCATCCAAATATACGAATACGTACGGTTCTAGGTCTAGACCGAGAACATCATCGATTAGTCTTTGCCACCGTGCTGGGGCATTATGCAGCCCAAAAGGCATGCGACAAAATTGGAACAATCCTCGCCCTGGGACAGTAAAGGCTGTTAAGGGCTTGCTATCGTCTGCCATTTGGATTTGCCAATATGCGCTTTTAATGTCCAACGACGAAAGGTATTTCGCATCACGTAATTTGTCGAGCGTACTGCTGACTAAGGGTAAGGGATAAGCATCTCTTTCTGTAGCTTGGTTAAGTTTACGGTAGTCTACGCAGAACCGATACGACCCGTCCTTCTTCTTTACCATCACTATAGGCGAAGCCCATGGCGAGGATGAAGGCTCGACAATACCTTGTTCTAGCATGTCATTGAGTTGGCAATTTACATGTTTTTGGAGTGCCGGAGAAATCGGATAAAATCTTTGTTTGATAGGTTCCGCTTTTGTTTTAATTGTGTGTTTTGTAAGTGAGGTACAACCAAGTTTATCAGGCATTTCAGCAAATATACTTGTTATCAAGTTCTCCAACTCCGCGGATTGTTTTGGGTCAAGAGTATTGTTGTTAGCAATTGTTAAAACGTTTGGTTGTGGTGAATCAGTGAATGTCCAAGAACCATTCCTTAAATTAGGAACGATTCCTACCTTGTACCAGAAATCGGCACCTAGAATAATTGAGTGCGGTAGGCCTGGTACCACCAGCGTGTTCATCACGACGACTCTACCCTCTACACAAATGGGCACGTCGTAGCTTCCTATAACTTGACATGATTCACCATTTGCCACACTACAAGTTTGAATATTACTAGGCAATAGCTCAAGGTTAAAGCGCTTAAACGCCTCGTAACCCGTTGAGCCAAGAACAGTCCGGGAAGCTCCCGAATCCAAAAGTCCTAGGAAGTTAATACCAAAAATTTTAACATTTAAATACGGCCGTTCGTCGCCGTTTATATTAGCCAGTACGTAGTCTAAAACTATGTCGACTTTACGATATTCACAAGAATCGTGGATCGATATTCCAAGAGTAGGGTTCAAGGTTCGACCCGACCTTGACCCTGATTGACGTTTCCCGAACAGTTGGGACATGTGCGAACGGTATAATTGGGAGAATTACATTTATAACAACGAATTACTAGAGGTTGAGAACAATTGATCCTATGATGGCCTACTTGATTACAGTTATAGCACTTGATCATCCGCATCGACTGTTGATTTCTCGCAGCCCGATGAGTATCAACCGTTGGCCCTGTCGAGGAAGGTTCAGCGCAAGCCAAAACCTGAGGTTGATTTATCGGAGTATCCGATATACCACCCTGAAAATTTACACCTACATCAAAATCTTCCATGTCTAACATATGGATGGGCTCGTTCACTCGACGGCTCTCTACGCCTCGTCCTGCCACCGTGGATAACCGAAGTTTTTGTGTGTGCGAGAAGGTGTTCTCAATATGTCTAGTCGCCGATGTTAAATCCGAAATAGTCTTTATGTCACGATCGTGCATGACAAGTTGATTTTGAAGGTAAGGCAATAGCCTCCTTCGGATAGTAACGAGACGATCAGACTCCGAGGGTTTTTGTGATAGTTGATTATAATAATTTTCCATCACCGCTATGTATATTGCCGATTTTTCCCCCATTCGTTGAGTGCGATTACGGATAGTTTCCATAATGCTCTCATCATAATTGTCCGATAGATAAAGAATTTTAAGTTGGTAAACTAAGTCATCCCAAGTGTGGATATTTGACTTGTTCGCCCTATACCACTCCAATGTTGCACCATTAAATAACATTGAGGCGCATTTCAATAACTGTGGTTTGGTAATACCACTCGCCGTACGAAGCTCCTCAACTCGTTGCAAGAAGTTAGTGACACTAGTTCTACCGTCAAAACATACTTGCCACCTAGACACGGTCACGAAGCAAGAACGCAAGGAATCATCATGTGTGTTCCTGTCAACTCTATAGATCTGATCGTACGCGGACGACGATAAAGCATCGTTTAAATTCAGATCTCTCATGTTCCTCCCAAGTGAGGTGATTTCATTAGTATGTCCCTCCCGTGATACATCTACAAGATTTTGTGCATGTATGGGACCGGATCTAGGACACTGATAATTAGGTCCATTCCAATTCACAGCAGTCTGTGGTTGGACACCATATCTCAAAGAGTTTGGGTCCAATCCACCCCTGTGTGTTTCTGCTTGTGGTCGCATCTCCATATTTACCGACGGGAAGGGTAAAATGGGATGTATCACCAATGGATCATCAACATTATTAATCCGATTATCCGCAGACGCCAAAGTAGCGACATTATCAAGTTGAGAGACTGTTGGTAACATGCTCGAACTATTTGATAAATTTCGTGGGCTGCTGCCGTCTGCAAATCTCACATGAGATGGACCAGCCCGAGTTACGCTCTCTTCTGCGCGAATTAAAGAGGCCGCATGAACTGGAGAAGTGCTAGGCTGTTGGGTTTGATGAATTATTTCTGGGAGTAGATGAAGTGGTGCGTCAATGAGTGAACCTTGCTGAAGTGCAGAAGCAGAGTTATTTATTTCTATATTACTAATAATATCCTCGAGCTTGGCTGTTAAGCTTGCACATTGAGAAATCAACTGGCTTTTATATGGAGCAGCTCGTGACTCGGTAATACGATTAAGTCTATTCATGACATGTAAAATCCTGGACTGTAACCGGCTATGTTCGTTAGTTGCATTTTGGACATCAAAATCGCGGACAGAATACGTTAGCTCATTTAGTTTAAGTCTGCAAATTTCTAACTCTGCATCTGCATCAACAATAGTTGCATAAGCGATAGAACTTCCCAGTTTCTCTAACCTCATTAGCCCACGTAACCGCGATCGCTTGTCTTGAACTGTACCTTGATCTGGGGCATTGCGCATGCGCAGCTCATATGACAGTTCATCACTTAAGAGTCTATAAATCTCCATCGCGAGACTGTATAACTTACAATAGAAAATGAGAAAAAGAAAATATGTATATCCAATTCCTAAACTATTTAAAATGTATAGGTTATCAATTAATTGTAGCTTCCCTATTTATATTAATTAAAAAAAAAATGGGAGAGTAGAGCAATAACCACTAACTCTCGTCTTAAATAGAAGAAAAAAAAAATAAGGAATGCGCAGCAATCGCTATCTTACGTATCTAAGTTATTTAGCTAATTGATCTTAAATATTCTAAATATAAATTAAACTATTAACTGAATTAACTATTGAAATATGAAAGTATTGACCAACTAGAATTAAAATTTGCCGGTCAATTAATATACTAAGCGTAAAAAAAATATTTACGATGTGCGTAATATTTAAATTCCAGAAGGAATTTCCTCCCCCCCTACCTAAAAAAGAGAGAACGCAACGACCGTAAGCACCAGAAGGCACTAATCAACGAAATAAGAATGTTGATATACCATAGCACGTTAACATTAACTATATTTACGAATAAATATAACTAAAAAGGAAAAAAAAATGTTTAAATGTATGAAAGTAAAGTAACAAACTAGCGTAATATATAACTAATTAAGTAGGTATACAAGTACTCCGTACACCCTGTATAAGAAGCATGCAGTCGTATGCCAGAGCAATGTGATATAAGAAACACAAAAAACCAGACAAAATAATTAGATATGAAAATTATTCACCCATTAACCTGTACCATAAATATATCAACCATATCTACAGATATACGAAAAAAATTCCTTAAGTAAAATACTTAATAAAATTCCAGAATAGAAATCGCTATTATTTTCGTTAAAATTATAGTTTAAAATATATTGGTACAAATCCAGCAACACATATAATGTTATCACTAGCTTTCTTTGTACGAATAAGAACAAAAAATAAATCATAAATAAAGGAACACTTATCTAGAACTATCCCTTTTTTTGAAAGCAAGGAATAAAACATATATAACAAAGATAATTTTAAAACTACCGATATGGCAGCGATAACCGACGTCCACCGTAAAATATTATCTTATAAAACCACCTTTTTATGTATAGTAACGCTTATCTACTACATTCCTGAAAAGATTTAAAACAAAATGATATATATTTGTTGTAATTCTGCAAGTAAAGTGTGTGCGAAACAAGAATCTCCAAAATCTGAAATACTAGAAACCACCCATCAGACAACAAAGACTAGAGTGTGGGCGCCATTGTTACACCGCATAGAAAAAAAATGAAAAAAAAAAGATTAATAATAATGGAGTAATAGTTAATAGTAGGGTAATATTAAATTCAAAATAAATAAGAGATAGTTAATAATTGATTAACATCTGCAATAATATCTGACAATATCTCTATTTAATAGTGATGCAAAGTGGGGATTTATTGAAAATTGAGAGTGCACTAGGTGTAGCAAATTTGTTTTGAGTGCGCCACCCCAATGGCTCTCATCCACGAAGTGGCCCACTGCACGGTCTAGCTCGAGCTGGGGTGGGTTTCCTTGAGCCTTAATGTCGTCGGAGAGGGTCTTGGTTCACACAACACCCACACAGAATTAAAACTCGGGTTACTAACTATAAAGTTTATTATAATGTGCAATAAGGCAGTGAATAATTAATTTATATCCAAAAAAAATGTGGAAATGTATATAATGTATATGATATATTTACACATATATATATTAGAAACAATTGTATCACACGCGGATAATAGGATAGGCCTAAACTGTCCCTACTTCTTAAAAAAAATATGTATTACTTTTAAAAGGGGGCGTTACGTGATCATGTAACCGCGAGTACAGTAAATAACCAATTATAAGAGACTTGTTAAAACGAAAGTAAAGCTGCACACGGCACTGGCCTACACAATATAATAAAATATAAGGGGAGTATACCCCCTTGAGATAAATACAATAAACACTGATTAAAACATTATATTAAAAAAAAAAATATCATGAGCTGTTACTTATCTATAACGGTGGTGGTAGTGGGCGTCGGGACGCTGTAGCTTCCTTCACAACGATGACTAGGCGGGAGCGGTGGTTACGACTGGCGAAGACGGGCACATGGAGCTCTGACAGCTTAATAACACCTCGCAATAATCCCAAATAAGTCCTCCAATTGACTAAGGGGGTGGCAGGTTGATCCGGGGGTTCCTGATTAATAATAGAACCCGGAACAACAGAACATGTAGCCGGAACGTGCAGAAAGGGGTAGGTTGCCAGAGAATGGATGCCAAAATATGAGGTAATAAGAATAAGACAAAAAAACGGAAGAAGAAAAGAACCCTGTAAGTAGACAAAGAAAAACTCTATAAAACGTGTCAGAAAAATAGGTACAACACTTACGCATAAACTGCGGTTCTCCTGTTTTATTCTAGAAATCCAGCCGTCGGCAATCTCCCGAGCTCCAGGGAATGACGTACACTATAGGGAAAACTTATGTAAGACACGAAATGAAATTGGAGAACACGTGGACTTACCAGCAGCTCGAGTTTAAACCACAAATCCGACAACACAGTCGACAAGTTGATCCGCATAAACAACACAAGACGGACACAACTTAAAACACCTCGAGGTATAGATCCCAAGAAAATATTTGGACGTTTTATATAAACAACGTTTGCCCTCGGAGGTGACTAGGCATAAACTGACCTCCCAAAATGGCCCACGGGCCTTCCAGAGCTCAAGTCGAAGTTCTAGAAGCAAGAAAAAAACAGGAAATTGAACCAGCTGATATAAGCAACTCATGCGTATAAGTGACAGTACATTTTCCGTCGAGGGAGAAATGATCCAATTCGCCCAAGGAAATACCTCCTGGGACAACCCACGTAACAACCAACATGCTCTACCATTTCCTACATGCATATTATCTAACCTACGAGTTTCGTTGAGTAATAATTCAGCGGTTGTGCATAGCCCTCTCTTTCTCTCTCTGTAGGTAGGTACCGGCGCAGTCATATTTTACAGAGCGCTCTAGAGTTACACTGTGACGTTGGGTGATATTCTATTCGCGAGGCGGGTTGTAAGCAGTTTAATTTTATGCTTGCCTACCGACACCAAATTTTCAGGTGGTTTAATTTTGTGGTATTTTGAACCGTAACAAAATATTCAAGTTGACAAAAAGTAGTCACCGTGGATATTAGCGTGTAAATAATTGATTGTTGAAATAGTTTAACCAAAAACATACCGGGTGTTCCAATTGAAAAACGTGAGTTATGACCAAGGGTCGGAATCTTTCAGCAATAACAGGGTCACACTCAGGAGCACTATAAAGTACAATGAATTATATTAAAAATACATTGAAAAATAGTATCATATAAAACATAAAATAATTTTCGGTTGACAATAACGTAGATCGAAAATATTTATTAACCAAATTACGAAACCACCAAACCCATAAAACTTGTAGATATGAAGTGATATTAGCTCTCGCGTCGCATTTTATTTCCATACCTTCCAGCTAGTAAAATTAATTTAACTAAAACAATTACAACCCGTATTTATATTTGAAAAATAAACTACTAAATATTAGATGACAAAAACACGGTTAATATAGAAAACAAATGACTGAAAAATATGTAGCAAAGTGACAATTTCAATGACGCCATCGACCGGCGCGTAGAGATATGCGAGTCAACCGGATGGGTTGAATTCTAGCAGTTTGCCGCGAGTAGGCTGGACTTCAGTTATAGTAGAGAAATATTAAACTGTCTTTTAGAATTATGCGTAATTCGTTAGCGAAACTATTTTTCTAATAAGTTTCCTCGGTTTCTATGTAGTTCCTAATTGTGTTTAGATTACGCAAAATGACAAAAGTTAAAAGACGTAACGACGGTTCGTGGAAGAATAGAAAACTACAACGAATTGTATTTTGATGGTGTCAACGTATACTGTGATGCTTGTAAAACAGTGGGTGATTTTAAGAGAAAGTGCAGCTTTGAGTACCACGTCAATTCGATGAAATATTTATCGAATATTAAAGACTTAAGTGCGGATGAATTCAAGTTGGATTTAATGAATATTTATAATTTTGTCCGACATTCCATAGTACCAGTTCAACCGTCCACATTTTAGACAATTTTTAGAAAAATACACGAATTTCAAGCTTCCAGATCAATCATATCTTCGTAAATGCAATACTAAAGAAGAATGTGACAAGAGGCTGGAGACAATTCGAGAAGATCTTCAAAATAAATACATATGTCTGAGTATTGACGAAGCGAAAGATGCAACAGGCCGCCAAATAATTAACAGCCTTTTATGGGGTTTAGATAAAGGAGAAGCTGTAAAATCACGTTTAGTATCATGTAAATTAGTGAAAAAAAAACTTATCACGTCACGATTGCTACCTCTGTAAAACACACGTTTAATAGAGCAGCGAATTCGAGACTCTATCGTGCCGTTTTATTTTTTTGGCGTAGAACCAGGTCAAATATGGTAAGTTTTATTAAGCATGTCACTGAGCATATGAAATCGTATTTTACGACATTTTTTCGTGGTCTGGAACTTTTTAAAATTAAAAAAGGGAAAATATTGTATTTTAAATAAAATGTGTTTTTTTTGTTTCCACCGTCATATCTTCAAAACTAATGTTGCTATCGAACTTGTTTTTTTTTCAATTAAAGTACACACAATAGAGCTTTTAACTGCACTAATGGTTTTTACACAGTTCGCATTTTCATTTCCTTAAAAATCAGGAAATCTAGGTATTTGAATTTTATGTATTACAATTTTCACCAATCGATAAACTTTTTTATTTTTAAATTTTTTTATGTACATACAGCCAAGCAAATGTAGCCCAAGCATTAGAAAAGTTTTTGAAATAATTATTTTTTTTGCCCAATGTGTATCGTTTGGCAACTGCGATTTTTTTTAAAGCGCGCTTTAGTCATATGTGTTATTACGGCTCACAATGTAGGTACTTACACCACGTATGGAAGATAGGATAAGATGCGTCTAACTAGTAGTTTGTGGAATTTAGAGTATACGTACATTTAAACAAATGCGATGCCATAGAATACTCCCAATTTAGTTTTCTAAAATAATGGAGTGCATTATTTGTAAGAAAATTGTGCGGAATAATGACAAATCTGTGGTACAAAGATCTAGGATACAAGGTTTGTTGTCACTAATATCTAGTGCTGAAAAACGACAAGACATCGCGGAAATGTTGTGTCAAATAAGTTTATATTTTAAATTGTGAAATTTAAATAAAATATCATATAGATTGTCGTGTAGACTAGTTTTGAAAACATGAACGTTTTTTGCGATTATACAGTGCCGCCGCTCCGGTCAGTCAAATTATTCTGGTGTACTATGTGATTTAAACTGATTTAAATCACATAGTTCTGGTATCAGAAAAATGTGCCTTATTTGCAACAGATGCTCACAGTACTTAATCGCACACGAAATATTAATAATAGATGGAGAATTTAAATTAACAGAAAAAGTAGTTTCACTACATAAACGTCATTCAGAAATTACCAAAAATCTATTTAGCAAACAGGAAGATACCAGGATGGTTTTACATGCAATGTACCAAATTAAATTTAGCAAACAAATGTTGGTGAAGTCAGTTGATATAGATCTATTAATTTTACTTACTATCTTTTTTTTCGGACTCTGACTTAAATGGAACTAATTTATTTATGCAACTTGGACATGGCATTAGCAGACGATTTTTGTCAATATAGAAGGTAGTGCAAAGTTTAAGAACTACAGTTTGTTATTGTCACTTCATTGCTTTACCGGTTGCGACACCACTAATGGTTTTTTTAAAATGGAACAAAAAGTCTGCGTTTGATGTTCTTAAAGAATATTGTCATTTTTCAAAAATTATCGGAACTGCCATTGCTGTCTAAAGACGCAGCTTTAAAAATCTTTACAAAATTGATTCTACTACTGTACAAAAACAAAGATAAACAAATTCACATATTAAATGACCTAAGGATCAAATTATCAACAACAACAAATGGAGCTTCCGTCAACTGAAGGCACCTTTTATCAGTACTCTTAAGGTAAACATATATATTTAAATAATAGATTTCCTATCTAATACATTTAGTTAACTATTGCAGGTTTATGTATATGTATCAACTCAGAATATCGTACAGAAGTAATATACCAACTACACTTATAAATGCAGATGGTTTAGGACGGAATTTAACTAACGATGTTTGAACAATATTTTCCGATGATAAGTCAATTCCTGATTTTGTTCGGCAATCATTAAGTATTTATTGTTCAGATAAAAATTGTGAAAATCGAAAATATGATTGTGTCAAAGGAGGCCTAAAATGTTGTAACGAGTGTAAATGTCTTACTTGAAATACTATACTGTTATTTAAAGGTTTCGAGGAATCTGCAGACGAACTAGAATGCTTTTAATGTAGGGCTTACGTAACTAAATACGTATTTGTCGATAGAAAATAGTTGCAAAAAATAATAGCAAAACAACTTTTATTTTTTGCAACTATTTCCTGCGTTTTTGTTTAATTCAATCAAAAATGTGTAATAACCTACTTATTAGGTAGGTACTTACTTTATAACAATGACTTATATTTACCTAGCTTTTAAATATTTTTTTAACTTAAAACAACAAAAGGTAGGTTTATACCTTAGGTTCGTACCTATTTTGGAGCTGTTATTAAAAGCCCGATTAGTGCCTACACATGAACCCAACAACCAGGTCAGATTAACGTAGTCCACTCGCGGTAAGCAGTATAATGAAAGCCGGGCGCGCAAGAATATGTTTTAGCCTGTTTTAAAACAATCGCTGACTACGTACTATAACCAGAACATCAAAAATGATCATTCTAAAAACTTTTTCATATGTTGTCTTCAATTTGTTCACAGCATGTATATACAAATTTTCATAAATAAAAATGTTTCTCGATTGCTGAAAAATACTGTTACGAATTACACCCCCTTGGAACTGGAGATGATACGCCTATGCCTACTAATTGTGACTGGAAGCTACCAGATCGAAATGGACTTTTCTGGAATGTGGTAAAAGAAGATTCTTGATTGCTTCTAGATGGATCTAGAGAGTCAAATTCGGAGATAAGGCGCGATTACCAGCGCGGAAGAAGAAGTTTTATTAAGAAGGCAGTTTATAAAAGTGAACAAGTTGAAAAGTGACAAGTGAGGTTAAATATTAGTAAACAAGTATTGTACAGTCAGTAAATTGTTAAATAAAGTGTTAGTGGTGATTATCTCTTGTTGAAATTATTTAGAACCCACGGATTCACACAGGGTGTTTCCAAAAAGGCGAACAAACGTGACATTGGTGTCACACGCAGAATTTTAAGAAGAGGATTTTTCGGGAGTGTTGAGAAGACTGGGACAGTATTCTCGGAGTTAGTGCTAACACAGGAAGGACTAATTTACTGGACATTGTTCGAGGATTATTTTCGAACAGGAAAAACAGTGTTAAGTGCATTTTTGAGACATTTTTCTAACATTTCATTAGGACATTAGTGGCTAAGTGACGAAGACTCTAGATAAGACTTTTTCGTGCTGTTTCGAGATTTTGGACAGTTTATTACCGACATTGACGTGATTATTAAATTTTGTTGATACTTATATGCCGACAACAACCCGAAGCATGGCATCCGAAAAACAAATGCAGGACTTTATGGCACAAATGCAAAATATGATGATAGACCAAGAACAAAAAGTCAAGAAGAATTAAGAAAAATTTTTGAGGATCAAGAACGAAGACGTCAAGAGGAGAAACAAGAAGAGGAGAAACGACGTCAAGAGGATAAACAAGAACAAGAGAAACGACATCAAGAAGAAGAGAAACGACGTCGAGAGGAAAAACAAGAAGAAAGAGAGGAACTAAGGAAAATTATAGAAGGCCAACAGAGTGCCATATTTGCCGTTACTGAAGAACTCAAAAATAAGGTAGCGGAAGAAGTCGGTGGAGTCAAACAAGAGGTAAGCGAAGTCAAAGGAGAAGTAAATGAAGTCAAAGAGAAAATGCACCAGGTAGAGGGAGAAATAGACCAACTTAAACAACAGTTGAGGGATAGAGGAAACCAGCCAGTGGTATCATCAGGCCAGCGATTGAAAAGTCCCTCTTTTGATGGTCAAAGTTCCTGGATGACTTACAAGATACAGTTTGAAGCAGCAGCGAGTGCAAACAACTGGAATGACGAAGAGAAGGCGAAGGCATTAATCGTAGCTTTAAGAGGCCAAGCATTGGAGTTGCTCCAGACAATTCCGGTAGACCAACAACGGAACTTTAAAGTTTTAGAAGCCGCCTTAGACCTACGATATGGCGATCAACACCTAGCTCAAGTATACCAGACCCAGCTGAAATTGCGCGTTCAGAAAGCTGGAGAGAGTCTGCAAGAATTTGAAGCTGCGGTGGAAAGACTGGCACATTTAGCATACTTATCCTAATGCGCCAAGAGAATTTAAAGAGCAATTGGCAGTGGGGGCATTCCTAGACGGGATAAGGGACGAGGAGATCAGGCGAGTCCTCAGGCTATCCCGACATAAAAGTAGTAGTGAAGCCTTGGTGCGTGCACTAGAAATAGAAGCCGTCTATAGGGATACTCCAAAGTCAAGAGTGCGGGCTATGACACTCGAAGAATCGCAGTCGGAAAAGAAGAACCAGAACCCTATGTTGGCCGATATACATAAAATGTTCAGTCAGTTACTGGCTTAATTGGATGCTGCAGAAAGACAAGGCACGCCAAGCGGCGGTATTAAATGTTACAACTGTGGCAGAGCAGGGCATATAAAACGAGACTGTCGATATCGGAACTCGAGGAAAGTGAATGTTAGAAACATGGAAAGGACGCAGAAAAGACAAAGTAGTGGAAGGTCAAGTGGACGACGGAGTATGACATGTTACAGGTGCGGAGAACTAGGACATATCCAGCTTGTATGTCCACGGAGAAGATTGGAGAAAGTAAAGGCCGCAGAAGCTGTGAAGCTGAGAGGAAAATCAGAGGAAGCTCGTACCAGAGAGACTGTGACAGATAGAGAAGATGGTACCCCGAGAGAAGTAAAGATTTCTCAGCTTCGAAGCATTCCGAGAAGTCCACTACTACCAGGACGTGGAAGTAAAGTGAATCCCCAGAAAATTACAGATATTTCATCCGAAAGAAGGTGCAAGGAAGATTGCAAGTACTACCACCAGGAGAAACTGCAGGTCAAGGGAACAGTCAACACTGTCAAGGTGAAAGTGCCGGATGATAGGGCAGATGAAGCGATCAGACAAGAGCAACTAAACGATGTGGAAATTGGGCCTATATTGAGAGCCAAAGAAAGGGGAACTCGTCCAAAATGGAAGGATGTTTCGGACAAAAGAGTGGGACTGAAGGCACTATGGGCGCAGTGGGACTCACTGAGTGTCAGGAACGGGCTGCTGCGGAGAGCATGGGAAAGCCCGGATGGAAAACAGGTGGTTATGCGTCTAGTGATTCCCAGGTGTCGAGTAGCGAAGGTGCTTCAGGAAGTGCACAATGGAACATCCGATGGACACTTCGGCGTTAACAACACCCTGAATAAAGTACGAGAACGATTTTATTGGATAAGAAGTCGTCAGGATGTGGAGGCTTGGCGTCGCAAATGCAAGATTTGTGCAGCCAGTAAGGGACCACAGACTGGAAGTAAGGGTGAAAAGAAGCAGTTCAACGCCGGAGCTCCTTTCAAGAGGTTGGCTAACGATATAGCGGAACCATCAGCGAAGTGACCGAATGAAGGCTCGATATGACCGTAAGGGTAGTTCAGAAGGGTTCAAGGCAGGAGACCTGGTTTGGCTGTACAACCCACAGCGGAAGAAAGGAAGGTCACCGAAACTTCAACGACCTTGGGATGGACCGTATACCGTTATTACCCGAATTAATGACGTCGTCTATCGGATTCAACGAAGCAAAAAGTCCAAGATGAAGATCGTGCATTTGGACAGACTGGCGAAATACATCTATGATTCTGAGTTGCCTGATCGGGACGATCAGGCTTAAGGAGGGGGCAGTGTTATGAATTATACCTCCTTGGAACTGGAGATGATACGCCTATGCCTACTAATTGTGACTGGAAGCTACCAGATCGAAATGGACTTTTCTGGAATGTGGTAAAAGAAGATTCTTGATTGCTTCTAGATGGATCTAGAGAGTCAAATTCGGAGTGTATAAGGCGCGATTACCAGCGCGGAAGAAGAAGTTTTATTAAGAAAGCAGTTTATAAAAGTGAACAAGTTGAAAAGTGAAAAGTGAGGTTAAATCTTAGTAAACAAGTATTGTACAGTCAGTAAATTGTTAAATAAAGTGTTAGTGGTGATTATCTCTTGTTGAAATTATTTGGAACCCACGGATTCACACAGGGTGTTTCCAAAAAGGCGAACAAACGTGACAATACATTCACTAAAATAACAACTTTAAGTTTGCTATTATTTTAACAATTAAAAGAAAAAATTTTTATAATCACATAGTACATAGTTAGAAGCGCTATGGTGTTTACTTCAATTAAAAAAAAAATCAGTTCGATAGCACAATTATTTTTATTAATATAGCGGTGGGGACGTTAAAAAACATGTTTCACGAAAAAATCCATTTTTTACAGTTTTCTCGAAATAAAAAATGTAGTGAAAAGTGGTTTCATCTACACCATCACCTAATTAAAGAATCGCACCGAGTCTGGTTTGGTTCTACGCCAGCTTTTTTTTTCTCGGAAACTAAGCAACTTTGCTTCCGAATTTTACTCGTCTATAAGTAGTTGTGGCGGGAATCGGAGCAATGTAATAAAAACATGTTCATTTTATTGTGAGATATATGCTTAAGGTCTTGCAAGAGAGATATCCCGACTTAGTTTATTTTACATGTGCAGCGCATGGATTGAATCGAGTAGCAGAAAACTCAGAGATTTATTTCCTGATGTGAATGACTTAATTTCAGAAGTGAAAAAACATTTCCTGAGGGCACGGAGCAGAATTGCACAGTTCTATGAACGTTGTCCGGGGATACCACTGCCACCGAAACTTATTGTTACTAGGTGGGGCACTCGGCTGCAGGCGGCATTTTATTATGCTAAAAATTTCAAGAATATTAGAAGTATAATCACCAGGTTCGATTCCCTCGAATCTATTGCAATTTGTAAAGAGCAAAAGATTTTTGAAAAAGCAACGCTAAGGACAGAACTTGAATATGTAAACACTAATTTTAATGAAACATATTCTTTATAGGATTTTGCAAACAGCGGAAAAAAACTGTCTATGAAAACTAAAAGAAAAACTATATGTAAAAAATATTAATGAAATTTTTGCATTCTTTCCATAACCTGACTTCTGGTTCTGCTAGCAAATCAAATTCTAAAATAAATTTGTCGAAATTTCTGATTTGACATTCTCATTATAACACTAGCATCCAACATAGTCCCCTACGGCTAAGCAGATTAAACTAGTATCTACATGACCCCCTACGGTATGACGATTCAGTTAAAAATGAGAGCAAAGGTCTAAAATGGATTTATTACCTACTTTGTCTTAAAAAAAAATTTCATTCTAATGGATTACATTTCCATAAAATCTCTCATTCAGTTTCTTGGAAATGCTTAGCCTTTGAAACGTTTTTCGCTCTTATTCTGAGCTCATCAGAAAGGCACAAAGCCACTCATAATGATGTTTCATGCAAAATCAAGGCAATATCCATGAATAAGGATGAAATATTTATATTTGACATTGGTTGACAGAAAACAACAGATCTTCACCTATCTGTTAGCTAATTAGTATTGGAGCCTATATACTCTATGCATGTTTAGAAGTGAATTATTTATTATTTGTTTGCTTATAGTAATGAAACATTTTCTTTATAGGATTTTGCAAACAGCGGGAAAAAAGACTATCTATGAAAACTAAAAGAAATGCTATATGTAAAAAATATTAATGAAATCTTTGCATTCTTTCGATAACCTGACTTCTGGTTCTGCTAGCAAATCAAATTCTAAAATAAATTTGTCGAAATTTCTTATTTGACATTCCCATTATAACACTAGCATCCAACATAGTCCCCTACGGCTAAGCAGATTAAACTAGCATCTACATGACCCCCTACGGTACTATAAGCAAACACATAATAAATAATTCACTTCTAAACATGCATAGACTATGTAGGCTCCAATACTAGTTAGCTAACAGATAGGTGAAGATCTGTTGTTTTTTATCAGTCAGGCCTTTGTTCTCATTTTTAACTGAATCTTCATACCGTAGGAGGTCATGTAGATACTAGTTTAATCTGCTTAACCGTAGGGGGACTATGTTGGATGCTAGTGTTTTAATGAGAATGTTGTAACAAAAGTCAAATTAAGGGAGCCAAGTCCGGCCCTGTGCAACAGAATAACCGTATTCCGAGCTTGGTAACATTTTAAGGGTCGAGACTTTAGTAACTATCGTAAAATACCGGTCATAGATACATCTGTTTTATGTTATTTTAGAGTCCAGGAAACGTGCTTTTTTAACTTTACTCTTTATTAGGTAGTCGACGTTAGCCACTTGTAGACAATAAATAACCATCCAAATTATTTTATGTCCAATTCGCCTTTCTTGCTTGCAGTTATGGACACTTGTTAAATACGAACCCACCGGGGGTTCTAGTTAGATTTTCAAGACTAAAGCAGTTGATAGATGCTTCCAGGAACATATGTAATATACCATAAGATAGATAGACCACTTAAGGCAGATTTTTCCCCCATACAAAAGCAAAGTAAGGAACAAAAGGGTTTTTTTTCATCTGTTTTAGTGGTAATAAAAAATGTTCAGATATGCCATATGATAAATACCATGGTCCGTTAGGTAATTTCAAATGCGTACGGTTTAAAGTAAGGAAGATCCTAATTGGTCGAGGGTTTAAAGTTTACTGCCCACTTTTGAAACGTATTATTTCGATGTAGAGATTATCTTCACTCTTGGCTTAAGGTCTGTTCGGTCATCATCTACCTACAGGGTATAGTAAATTCTCGTTTTGCGAACCTTTTTCAATTGTAAAGTTTAAGTACATTTGTTTAGTATTTTGCCGGTTTTAATAAGTAGAAAATTAACGTGTTGTAATTGACCCAGGAATATTCGGTCGCGATTCAGCTAAAGATTTGAACTTGCCGCGGAATATTTCACTTCTTAATATAGTGTAATTACTGTTTGTTAATTTACGTAATCGTTAATTGTTTGTGTATGTCATTTTCATTTGTTTTCATTATCTTATGTAAATATAGTGGTTTAAGTGTTTTGAGAAATCACGTGTTTCATTTGCTTGTCATGAAATTGAGTTCATTCTATATTCAGTAAAGTTTGTTTGTGAAGTAACCTGGTTGATGGACACCAAAAGGATATAAACACCTAGAAAGAAAAGGGTAAGCACAGTTTTGTTTTCGACGGATATACTATAATATCGACGGAGTCTATAAAAGTAATTGGGACACTCCGTACTCTGCCAATGGTAATGTCTGGTTAAATTATGTAATTAGGGGAATAAAACCCCAGTTATTACAATGTCAAATAAGAAATTTCGACAAATTTATTTTAGAATTTGATTTGCTGGCATAACCATACAGTTTTTCTTTTAGTTTTCATAGATAGTTTTTTTTTCGCTGTTTGCAAATCCCATAAAGAATATGTTTCATTACTATAAGCAAACAAATAATAAATAATTCACTTCTAAACTAAATTTAATGTTATAGTAAATGTCATAGAATATCTACAATGCCCTGAGCTGTCAATTCATCAAGCTCTGCAAGAAAATAGTTCGGTGTTCGACCAACCCGAGAAAGTAGAAGGTCTCAAAATATACCACAAATTAAATTAAACGTTCTCGAAAAAAACCGGATTTGAAGGAATTGCAGCATTTAGCAAATTTTTGGAGGGTAATCTGGGTAATATCGAACATTGAAAATATTTGGCCTTGAGGTATGCGCCGCTTACTTCTGCCGATGCAGAACGCTCCTTTTCAGCATTAAAGTGAATATTTAACAGTAGGCGTCAATAGTTGACTATAAACAATTTGGAAAGAATAATGATTTTATACCAAGTAAATAAATATACGTATCTTTCCTATGTCGTTTAAGTCTGATCTCAATGAGACAAACATCCGGGGTAAGTACTTTTCCAATATATTTTCCCAGTTCCAACTGATTGTTATTTGTTATTAACAATTTCCCTACTCAATAAAATAACTTTACAGAAATACGGAAGTTAGTATGTTAATGATATAAATAGGAATAACATAAAGAGAAAAATTAAAATTACAAATTCACAATTGTCAAAACACAACATTGTTGTGTTATAATATTTCCTGAAAAATTAAATATCAAGTGAAGTCTGACTCTGTTATCGCTGAAGAATTCCGACTCCTGGTTATGACAGTTTAAAAAAATAAAAAATTGAAATTTTTTGTTAACGAATATTGTTAATAATTTGATAAGGACAGAAAAATAAAAAATAAAAACTTCTATTAAAAAACCGCTTACCAATAATTGTTAAAAGTCCCATCAGTATCGAGGGAACAAGATTTTTTAATATATTTATACATTTTCATAATACTCCGTTTTATTTAATTTTGTGACAAATGTGACGAAAACTTATAGACCAATTTTTTAGTTATTTTTTTTAACTTATATTTAATGATGGATATAAGTTGCACATTTTACTATATTTATAAATAAGACAGTTATGAAAATGCATAGAAATAAAAAACAAGTCTTCAAAATATTAACATGTTTTCCCACCTTGACTATCTCTTCTACCAACACTACTTAGGGATGGATGATCTGAAGCACTTTGTGGGGGAGTGTCAGAATGTGTAAGACTACTTAGGCTTCCTAATATTCCTCGAGGTCCAACGGGAGGAGGTACTGGTTCTTCACTAGGTGGAGTTCTAGGTCGGCAAATCGCCTGCATCCTGGATGACACCAAATCGGCAATGTGTCTTCTATCTTCTTCTTGGCTATCTCCAAGGAGCGTTAATGCACTATCATTTACCTAGAATAGGAGACGGTAAGTCGGTAAAAGTTGTATAGTCAAAGTTACAATATAGTATTTTTTTTTTTTTTTTACAAAATTGTAATAATGATATTTGAAATTCATAGACATTCAGAAGTCTATTCATTGCATTTGTAATTTTATTTAGAGTGGTGAAAAACCTCTCTCATGGATTGCATAAGGAAAAAAAATGTTTAGTTTGTTTGTTGTATGCCGTTTACTTTTCCTCAGTCAGAATTAGTTCTATTCCTAATATAGATTGTTCATTTCAGTTCTTATTACATGAATTCAGAGATCGGGAATATTATCTCGGTGCCCGAGACGGCTCTCATATAGACGTAATATTATATTGAAAACATTTACTGAAACAATCAGAAAAACGACGAAGTGGTGAAATATTTACTATTGCCAGCTAAATTGTATTTTCGGTAATAAATTTAATTCAAAAACGGTAATAGCTCTTCCAAAAACATGTAAAACATATCTAGCAAATAAAAAGTCAACAATGAATCAGACATACACTTTCCTGTTCTGTTTAATGTGTGGCATGTTTATTTTGTTTATTTTCATAATAATTAAGTATGAAAACCCAATTAACTGCTGGCAACATATAATATTGTTCCCAATAAAATAAACCATTTTGTCCACGACTATTAAATAATGTACTCATTATGTATGTGTTTCTTCAAGGATAATGCTATCGATTATTCCCTACAGTGAATAATGATTTCATTATTCACTGATTGCAGTGAATAATGAGGACAGTCAGCTGTTTATTAGAAATGACATTTTACTAAAAATTTAAAATGTCAAAATCGCAGCAACCAAAAGACAAGTGTTGTCTCTCTAAGTTTTCTAGGAAGCACTCAAATGGTACATGCCGAAGAGGTACTTTAATGAACACTCAAAAACTACATTAGTAAGTTTTTTTAAAACCGTCGTCTATTAGCAACACGCGACAATCCCCAACATTGTTTTTGAAGCCATTTATCTACGTGCCTACAAACTGTATTATTTTATTAGTAAGCCTTGACAATGTGTCAAAGCGAAATTCTGTAATATGATTTGAAACGTCAAAATTTGTACGATTTCAACGCCAACGTTATTTACAACAATTTTACATATTAGGTATTCAAGAAGTGTAATATAATTAGATAAATGGATACTGAAGTGAAGACGAGATTTATTTGGCACCGCCAGAGATAAAGAAAGTTGCAAAAATCGCATCATTAAACTTGTTGACCGAGAAATAGAAAAAATTATATATGATGACACATGAATTTTTCTTAAATAGGAGAAATGAAATGAAGATGAATTAAGTAAATATTAAATATTTATTAGTCGTGGACAAAGTATAGTATTCTACTCGCATATAATGGCTATTATTCACTCTGGTGATTTAAAACACTCGCCTGCGGCTCGTGTTTTAAACTTCACCCTCGTGAATAATAGCCATCATTATATGCTCGTTGAATAATATACTATTTACATAAATAATATTAAATCGTACATAACAAAGTTAATGATTGATGGCATAAAACTGCCATGTACCATGTGCATCACGTGATAAAGTTAATTTTATTTCGTTTTAAAATGTTAATACGTAAAATCTACTTTTATCGAAAATCGACTACATTTGTGAAACGTGCTGACAATTACCTAAAAACCTAGTTGATTTTTTATATTTTCGGTGTTGAAGGCATTCGACCCCGACCGACATTAAATTTCAGTGCACGGAGGTACTTTTATGTTTTTTACTTATGCGTTTTTATCTCCTTTAATTATACGACGCCGCCAAAATTGTGAAACAATGGGCTTGTTCCATGATATTCTTTTTACATGGTTTTTATACTTTTTCATATAATACTCGAAATTCTGATTATGCACTTAAAATTTCGTATTATTAACTTTTCCGTTTTCGAGATATAAGAAGTTGAAATTAGTAATAGTTACAAAAACCGAGCGCTCATTTGTGACGTCACTATACGCAAGTGACGTAATGGGATCTTTCAAATTTAACCTGAAAAGTCGAAAGACATGGAATTTTCAAACGCTGGTAACTAAATAAATACGTCGAGTGGAAGTTCGTTCTATATCTCTACGGAAAGGAGGAGGTCGGCGATGAATCCTAATCGTAAATTGCAGGATCAAAATCAAAACTTCGTCCCGACAGGAGCGAGAGAAAATTGTAATTTTTTGACATTTCACCAAATTGTACTCCCCTACTGTCAAGAAGTAAGCAAAACAAACAATACTTCGAAAACACTTATAATTATAACAACTAAGGAGCATCAAGTCTATTGAGATCGCCGCGTCTATACGTATAGTGACGTAGCGCCTGGCCACGCCCCATTTTCACGAGATGGAGATTTGTAATAGTTTTTAAGATACTAAACGTGCGAGTAAGATTCTGATTTTTTTCAGATCCATTATTTTATACTTGCACTTTCGATTTATGAAATAAAAAAAATATGCCGAACAAGCCCATTCAAAATCGCTTTTTACCTACACTGTGGAAATTATTGGCATTTACGTCAACATTTAATAAAGGGAAAGGGTAGGCCATCCAGATCGCAGTTTTGCAAACCGTAGTATAAATCTAGCCAAATGCATGTACATATGTATCTACAAACCTAGTGTGAAATTATATTGAGTCGGCGGTATACAAAAATGTCTAGTGCTTTTCAAGCTGCAATAGACTTGTGGATTCACGATTTTCCAGAACTGCCATTTGATGGAACATATCTTTATTATACTAGTAGCAATGTTAATGGACATTTCCTCAGAAAAGCATATTAGTGCTCTACTGATAGTGACAGTCAACGTAGCTTTAATTTAGATTTAGTGGAAGTAATGGCCCACCATTACTTCCACATCTCAATGTAACATACCGTTGTCAAAGCTAGATAATCCACTTTTTAGACAATTCTTGGAAAAGTGTAATCGTGGAAAATATAACAATGTTCAGATACCGTCGGAAACGACACGCAGAAGAAAATATTTATCAAAGGAATGTGACAATGTTAGACAAAAATTTTGTTCTGAGCTTACTACGGAATACATCTGGGTTAGTGTGGACGAAATCACCAATGCTTGTGGTGAGAAGGTAGCAAATATTTTAGTGGGTGCATTGGAGAAAAATTGTTCAGTGCGTGGACACTTGATCGCCCCTAAAGTTTTGGAAACGACAAATTGTCGCATTATAGTGAATTTAAGTCTACAAGAGTTATGGGGTGACAAATATGTAGAAAATAAGGATCGGGTCTTATTATTTCTTTCTGAAGGAGTGAATTATATAAAAGCTGCAGGACGAGTTATGAAGGAAATATATCGCAATATGCTGCCTGTAACATGTCTGGCACATTGACTCCATAGAATTGCTGAAACTGTTAGAGGGTGCCACGCTAATGTTGACAACTTAACATCTAGTGTAAAGAAAGCGTTCCTGAAAGCACCACATCTTGTACGAGGAACTTGGCTAGAGACGACATCATGCTATTTTTGCCATTTTGAGAACGTCAAACTAATGGTACTGCAGTTGAAACCAGATGACGCAGTTATTATTTCACAGGTTCAACAGGATTTATGAATCCAAATGTTCAAGAAGATCTGAAGACCATACGTGGAAGTTTCTCGCGAATTATTCTAGCCATACAGGACCTTCAACATATGCCAACAACATCAAAATTTATTGCAGTTGATGCAATAAACATCATGTTCGTTCTCCGGCAATTTATTTTTCAATTACCTAGAGAAATCACTGAGAAGGTTCAAACAAAATTCCAAAGAGTTTTAAAAACCAATTTGAATTTGTAATGATATCATCTGTAATAGATCTTCTAAACAGTAAAGAAGTATACTTTTCTACACCAGGCGTCAGACTTTAAGAAAGTTCGCATAATTTAAGTACACCACGATAACATCTGTTGACGTTGAGCGGTCTTCTTCTCATTAT
Organism: Stenurella melanura; assembly: GCA_963583905.1. Classification (NCBI taxonomy): domain Eukaryota; kingdom Metazoa; phylum Arthropoda; class Insecta; order Coleoptera; family Cerambycidae; genus Stenurella; species Stenurella melanura. The sequence continues at coordinate 108,975,997 of OY757312.1, read as the reverse complement.
AAATGCAGTTTTAATAACAGGCGGCAAAGGTTAACTTCAGAACATTTAAAACAAATATTAATAATATACTTTTATATTCGTTATTGGTCGTGAAAAATTACATAATAGGTGTGTGTTACTTAAAGGTAGTGAAAAATACATGTGTGTGTTTTAGTTCAATGTTACATCCCCCAATACATCCTCTTCAATTGAGTGTTTATAATTAACTGACCATATTAACTTTAGATATCACAGCAGGTAAGATAAATTGCATCATACTTGTATAAAAATCTTTCCGTACCAGCAGAGCCTACCCTGACTCTTACGTCACCGACATAAAATTCCCGATCTGTGTAACATAATACCTATTTTTATAAATAAATACAAATTTCGTACGTAGCTCTAATTTTTCTGCAGGAAATCAATAAAGAAACAATTTACTTTTAAGCATGTTTAAAACAAATGTTTAAAACCTGATTTAAAACAGTTGTGTTTAAATTTCAAGTGTGTTTTAGACAGGTTTAAGACGTGGATAAGACGTGAATATCTACACAAGTCATAAAGACTTTCTGACACAACTAATACACATGCTTGGAAAAATTCTTGCTTAAATTTTCCGACATTATTTAAGCCAGGTAAAAAACTATAAAATTTCAAAGTGTAAATAAGATATTTTGAATATAGGGTACATTCAGCAGTTGCATATACCCTGCACTTGAATTCACCATAACAATGTTTTCCATATGTAAGACTCCATTTACGAAATAACACACTTTAACGCCTATTACGTATAAATGGAACATAATGACGCTCGCAGAATTGGAAGCAAAATTCTTGGTAGCAGGTGTTTTAAAAGTAAATTGCAAATGCATATTTACAATGATTCTAAATTCATGTATGTTACTGGAATGTTACATGTTTAGAATACTAATAGCTTAGGCAATGGATATCTTGGAATTGGTGGTAAATTGCTGAAATAAAAGATAATAAAGAGCAATTGCATTCATATCGAACGCGCTACTACGTTTGTAGTTATTACTGGTGTAAATGTTATTTTCTGTAACTAATTTCGCTCTAATGAAAGCGTTTCATTATGATTATGTTGAATGTTGAAAACATTATTTTTCGCATTTTTTAAACAAAATTTTAAATTTTAATTCATTAGATTCACATTACGCCTTATAAATATACCGGGTGACTCAGGCAATAGGGGCACTCTTGCAACTTTTTAATGGGTCAATGTGTTATTTTCGGATTTGGTGTAGTGATATAAAAAAATTGAATTATCTGATATAAAGAACTAAAATGGTCGACTACCGGTTCCGATGCAATTTACACGAAAACCAATTTTTTTTATTGAATATCCTATACACCGGCAACTTAATCGATCGGTATTGGGAAAACTATTTGACAAAACATTTTGAAAGTTTTAGGAGTTACTAAAGTCAGTGTAGTCAATTCACCTAAAATAATTACAAGCATGTGGTACTTCCGGTTATACTAAAAATCGATACCAGCTTGCTTATTTTAAGGTGAAGCTGTAGTAACTGTCTTTCTCGATTTAAAACGGGCATTTGAAGTTGTCAATAGAGAACTTTTACTTAATAAACTTTACCAGTATCTTGGGATTGTTGACACGGCGCATCGACGGTTTAGGTCCTATTTGCATGGACGGAGCCAACAAACCAAAATAAATAATACTAAGTCTGAAAAACTTTTAAATAATAACGGAGTATCACAAGGCAGAGTACTAGGGCCTATGCTTTTCACGCTATTTATTAACGATCTACTTTTAATCGATTCGCAAGAATGCAAAATACATCTCTTTGCTGATGATACTATCATATATTTATCTGGATCTGATCTAAAGCAAGTTATTCAAAAAATTAACAAGACATTGGAAATAATTAACGAATGGTTTACAACGAACGGGCTAGTGGTAAATGCTAAAAAGTCAAAATATATGATATTAGGATCTAATAAATATCTAAATCAGAACATCGATGATACTTGTGTTAAATACAACGGAGAACACCTTGAAAAGATAATAACTATGAAATATCTGGGGATTATCATAGACTGTAAATTAACATTTAACGACCATATAAATTACACAAGCAAAAACATATAAAAAAAAAACTTGGATTCGCCTATCGTGTAAGTAAACATTTAGCTTCATCTACCAAGAAAATAATTTATAACACAATAATAAAGCCACATTTTGAGTATTGTTCCAGTATATTGTATATGTGTAATGATACCCGTATATCTAAACTGCAGCTGCTTCAAAATAGGTGTATGCGATTTATTTTAAAATGTAATATATATATACTAATATAAAAACAATGCAATGTACACTAAACTGGTTCTCGGTAAAAGATAATATAAAGTACAAGACACTGATATTCTTATATAAACTGCACAATAATTTACTACCAACATATTTGTCATCAAATATTCAACATCGTGAGGATATTCATAATTATAACGCAAGGCAAAGAAATCATATAAACATTAATTTTTCAAACTTTGAATGAAAACAAAATCCTCCATATACGACAACGGAAAGAATGTCTTTCTGTTTAAAAAACATTTGTATAAATTCATGAATGAATAATTCTAGTTTACTTTATGCATTAGGCTGATTGTTAAATATTAAGTTAATTATAATTAATCCACAAATATTATATCCTAAACTAAATAATGAAATGTATTTCTTTTTTGTAATACGTAGTAACTGTAAATGTATTTTTAAGTAAGTATGCTACATCTGTGTTTAATAGCTGTTTGTGCTAAATAAATATTGTTATTATTATTATTATTTTAAATGGAACATCCCATATATTTTCGACTTATTGAAATAACCATGACATTCTCAGTCGAAACATGTAGCCCACCCTATACCTAAACCCAACAGTTTCGGAGATACTTGACAATTTATGTATAATTTGACAGGTGCAATGGTTTTCAATAACCGTTATAACTTTCTTCGTGTAAGAGATGGCACGTAGAAACACAAGATGTGCTAGTCTACATAATAAGAATAAGTTCCAAAATTGTCTCCCAAGTGTTCTATTTTTCATGTCACATTTTGTCAAATTCAAACTTGAAAAACTTTTTTTATTTCAAATAGTATTCTTTTACAGCAAATTATGTAAAATTAAATTTCCTTTTTTACTTCCCTCGCATACCGAAGGGAAGTACCGTATTCGAGAAAAAATTACCCTCCAAGATTTTTTCGGATTTTCACGTTTCAGATCATGCAGATTACGAAAATATAGGTTTTTCAATTTCGTCAGCCTGTCTGTCTGTCTATCGGTCTGTAGGTCTGTTGGTGCATTAACTAAAAACTACTTGACGAAGAACATTCAAATTTGGTAGGTAGCTGACGTCACTGTCACTGGAAAATATACACGATGGACCGTCTAAAGGGAAGATAATGGAAAAAAAATCTTTTCGCTCAAATTTAAAATTTCCACGTTTTGTGATAAGTATTCTAAACTTATTTAAAAACTTTTTTTTTTGAAAATTCAAAACAAAATAATTTTGAAATTTTGAAAATTTCGTAGAAAGTGGATGATGAAAAAATAATTGTTTTGTTCAAATTTGAAATTTCCACGTTTCATGACATTCTAAACATACTTCAAAAAAGAAATTTGTTTCGAAAATTAAAAAAAAAAAAAATTACCACTACAATAGAATAGAAGATGGAAAAAAACTGTTTTCTTCAATTTTAGGATTTCCACATTTCATTATATTCTAAGCCTAATTCAACAAAAAAATGTTTTGTAAATTAAAAGATATATATCTTTTTCCCTCATCACTATACAGTAGGTCATGGAAAAAAGTTATCAGGTTTTCTCTGTAATAATGGGGCTAACTACATGGCGTTTATAATTCTCATATGTTATCTCTTAATTAATAATTTTTAGAGTGACCGTCTTGTATGAATAAAGAGGGAAATTCTGTGTAAATACTTATTAAATACCGATTTTTCTAGTATAGGCATTATAGGGGTTGTAGTTACAACTTTTTGAAATATTGGCGCTTTTCTTAAATGTTCAAGAATTTTTAATAAAAATTGTCAACTTAGCCATGATTAGAAACAATCACTATTGTCAGTCATTCTCTTATTATAATCATAAATAGAATAGAACTTTTTTGAGGATATCCTAAAAGGGACTCTGTTTTACTTGAAAGTAATTTAAGCAAGAAACATTGAATGCCATTGAAATTATTGAAATATCTGTTGTAGAAGGCACATTTGATCTAAATAAATTACATATGTAATAACATTATATATTTATAATTATTAGAAATAAGAATAAGGTGCAGATTAAATATGTCAATGGTAGATTTGATTTGAGATTTGACCAAGATTAATAAAAGCAGGTTACCTCGTATGAATCGGCAAGTGCTGAGTCACGTGCAACCATCGATGACAACCACGTATGACTGTTTTAAAATAAATTTTAGAAAGAAAATTATATAAAAAATATTTAAAAAAAGCTTTTATTAAAAAAACTGTACTAAAAACTAAAAAAAATGTTTTTTTAATACTGCATATACCCAAGACAACCGATCACCCTCCCTCAAGTGGATAGTGCGAAGTGAAAGGCAAGGGACTGGCTTCTAGCGAAGTAGTAATATAAACAGAGGATGAAAGATAAGTGGTATTTTTATCTATTTCTAAGTTCTATTTATTGGTTTATTAATCCTTCCCAGATGGGAACAATGTTGTGATTCGGAAATCCATTGTTTCATATATACGCGATTGAATGAATTCTTCATGTGGAACGAGTACTTTTGCTTAAGAAATGATTTATTTACTATAAATTTTTTGTTTCCTGATGCAGAGTTATTTGTTTTATATGAGGAATTTGTTTATTTGTTTACCGGTTGAGGCAGCGGATTCTTGATTCAGAATATTGTTTATGTGTGAGGTCGCAGGACAATTAGTTACACAACAGAGAATACTTTAAAAGTAAAAAGGAAAAGGTATTGAACATAAAATAGGTACCTGAAATTGGAAAGTGGCAGTTGAAAGTAATTACTGTAGAAACAAACTAATATACAGGGTGTGCAAAATATTCTCTCGAGCCTCTTTTTAATAATCAACCCTCCATAAAAAGCTTTTTTATCGCGAGATGGGGCACTTCCACCGTAAATGGTTACTTACCTGTGGAACGCTTAAAAAAAGGAGAAAAAACAAAACAACAAAAAAAAAACACGACAAACGAAGTGAACGCAAGCGGGTAGAAGGAGGTGCACACTGCTAGATCCAGGAACAGAAGAATTGGAGGAAGAATAAATAAGGAGATGATGATAGATGGAAACTTAAAAGAAGCATGGAAACTGAAAAGAGACATGGATGACATATGGAGCCAAGAACGCACCAACGACAGAGGCCAATAGAAGAAGCCTGAGAAGATCTGAAAGGGACATCATCCAACTGCTAGCAAAAACAGGAAAACCACAAAGAGAGAAAAACTATAATCAAAAGAGTAGAATCGTACGTAACGAAATACTGGGGACGCGTCCAAAGACGGCACACGACACACCTACTAAAGAAAGCGTTAAGGCTGAACAGCAACAAACTGAAAATAGGGAGGCCATGCTATACATGGATAATAGCAATCAAGAGGATTATGAATAAGCTAGGAAAGGATTATACACACTGGGAAAGAACGGCACAATAAAAGATGGAATACAATAAAGAAATATACACACTGCTGGACTCAGAAACAGAAGAAACAGAAAATTCAGAAGAAGGGTAGGAGGGAAGATGGTTAGAGAGAAAGTAAAAAGAAGCATCTCACAAACACCTACACGCTCCATCCTACATTCCCTCCCCATGAGTCATGAGGCTCGCGCTGCTGACAACAAGCATGTCCAATGTCCAGTCCAGCGTATGCAGCCGGTCCGGCGGTATATAAAAGCATCGGAGGTTTGTTCCGGCACACTGTTGGGCCGTCCGTTGGTCGATCGGGTGGGGCCGCCCCTTCATGGTACAAATAAGTAATAGACGACTGGGCAACTGCATTTGGCAGCAATGCCCATCTTACGCTGGCAAATCAATCAATCAATCATATAAGTACCTGGAAACCAAAAGCTTTGGGTGCAGTCAATTGAGCAAAGTAACTATGCAATAGTGCTATATGACCGTCTCCAAAGCTTTTGGTTGTCAGGTGTATGAATTTAAAAAAAATATTTCTAAATTTTTAACGCAGTTTTTTAAAATAAAAGCTCCTTCTTAAAAATATTTTCTTATATAACATTTTTTACTTTTTAGTAATTTTTTTAAATAAAAGCTTTGCTTTAAAAATATTCTTTTATTCATAATTTTATTTTTTACTTTTTAGTATACTTATTTTACTGACAGACAAAACCGTCTCATTTGATACCCATGTCAAGGGAGTTGTGAAGAAAAAGATAATCTGCCATATTGGATTTATAATGTCGTCACATGGTTTATCGTATTTCAGTCATCAAATCCTTTCAAGTGGGGTGCGAAAAAAAGATAATCCGCCGTCCTGGTGCATCCACCATACTGGATTTAGAATGACGTTACGTTGCTTATCGCATTTTACTCGTCAAACCCTTTTATTTAATACCCATATCAAGGAGGTTATGAAGAAAAAAATAATCTGCCATCCTGATGCGTCCGCCATATTGGATTTCGAATGACCTCACATAGCTTATCGTATTTTACTCGTCAAACTATTTCACTTGATACCCATATCAAGGGTGTTGTGAATTAAAAGGTAATCCACCATCTTGGAACATCCACCATATTGGCTTTAGATATTAGATTATATATATATCACATTGCATTGTCATCGGACCTACGTACGTGTGAAAGATATCAAAGCTTTAGCTTAATTAGAACTAGCCGAAATTTTGATTTCAAAATTTGACCCAAACAATCACGCTAACATTGCAAGTTATATAAAAGCTGTTAAAAAAAGTCATGAATAATTCTATACCTACTAATTAAATAGATACCTAATGTATGAAGGTAGAAATACTGAAGACTTCATGTGACGTAGGTTACGGAGCAACCTGTTTCTTTAGTAACCGTGGGTTTTGACAATAAGTTGTTTTGTGTTGTCGATTTTTTACAACTGGCCTCTCTCTCTCTCTCTCTCTCTCTCTCTCTCTCTCTCTCTAATGTTATATTTTTCATCTGATTGATACATTGTGGCAACTGCTCCATACCTCCAATGTAAATGTCGAGGTCAATGGCGCCATTATTAAAGAATCTAATGTTTTTCGCCGGCTGTCTTATTTTGTTAGTTATCTAATTTTTAATTTAATCGTAGGAGTCGACAAAATTTCCTAACCTAAACCTTAAACCTCAAACTAGGGCGGTCACACAAGGACATGAAGTAAGAGATTAATGATGGGCGATGTTGTGATTTTTCAATCACATGAATCGTTAATGCGATTTCGTTAAGAACAATCGTTAACAGTAAGTGTTTTAAATATCAGCGAATAACTCTTTGTGGGATAGAATTCTTAAATGGATTTGCAGAATTCTCGTGTTTGCGTGACAGACCATAAAAAAGAGGGACAATCTCGCACAATGCGGGACTTGTGCTCACCTTATTCCTGCGATATATTAAGACACGGTGATTTATCATTATCAATCTGGAGTAATGAATGACATGAAATGAATGTATATGGCGTAGTTACCAAAAAGTATATAAAACGTACCTCTATGATGTACTCTCTTCCATCCTTCCCTACAACTACTTCAAGAGCACAAATATCCAACCCTCCGAATAAGTCAGATACTTCATCCACCCAAGTCTTATATCTTTCAGGCATAGATATTTGTTCTAGCATGGCGGATCCGGTATTGGTTTTCCAACAACCTGAAAATATATTTTATCAGTTATAGTACAGGAAATAAAGTTAAGAATTCGGCATAATTTTATTTTATTTATTAAGATATCCAACAGGCACAAGGCCCAATTACATGATAAAGAGAGAAAAACTACAATTACATATAAATTAGGATACAAAAACATATCAAGATCCAAACAATATTATACATACAGTAGGCATATAAACTTATTTTAGAGTAATATTTGAGCATGGTAAAAAAAGAAAAAAAAACATAAGTGAAAACATGAGTCTTTAGGGATTTATTAAAAGACTTGTTTCGTTCCTACCACTGTATTTTTTATTACAACTTAACGCTACAATAGTTTCGATACTTCAACGTACCATCTTCAAAGCCACTCAATATAATTTACATTATTTACCTAGTTTTATTACTACGGTGTAGGGAATTTAAAATTAACAGAACTAGACAGAAAGTAATAACGGGATAAAGGATTATGAATTAAATATATTAAAGAGGGTTGTGTTATATAGCTCCAACTGGTCATTAAGTAAGTAATTACCTGGGCTTTTGTTTGATGTGAACATTTCTAATGATTCTAATAAATTTAATTTAAAACCTCTATTTTGTATGTGTAATATATCAAGAGTATTTATATCTGGAAAATGATGACTTGATTTTAACAAATACTTTGAAAAAATTGAATCTGTTTTTTGGAGTCTGAAAGAGCGTAGATATTCTTTGTATCGTGCTTCAAAGGACCGACCAGTTTGACCTATAGGTATAGAAGGCATTACAATCCAAACATGACAATTTATAAACTCTCCGAGTTTGAATTTTTCTGTTTTATCTTTTGCATTATCAAATGCGACACTTTTGTTTGTGGTTTAAAAGCAACCTTAATATTATGATGTGACAACATGCCTGCAATTTTTTGTGAAATGTTACTGTAATATGTCAAAGATACAAATTTACTATCACGTTCTTTAATAGGTCCCCCTATAAAGGGGGATAAAGTAGTAGCGTTAAGTTACAATAAAAGACACAGTGGTAGAAACGAAGTAAGTGTTTTAATAAATCATTATGACCGACTACCACACAGTAACGGCTAAATCCATAAAATTTTTGAGTCTTTAGGATGAACACTCGTTTCAATTAAAAACATATTTATTTATTTGCGATGGGTCAATGTAAAATATATCAAGTCGACTGGTTTGTGTAGTTAAGGTACTTTTAATATAGCAGTGACGACATAAGAATATTTGTTTTAGTAGTGGAAAGATGAAAAAGGTTGCTATTTCTTGAGGAATTTCCAGGTACTTTGTATATGACTTGATTGGAGGAGCACTCGAGGCGGGATCTTAAAAATGTAACATGGCGTGTGCACAGTGTCAATGTTCATAAATGCCTTACAGTTCCATGTGAGAAATATTATAATTTTAATATCGCCAGCTATTATTGACGCAACATGTTTTACAAAATTTAATTTAAAATCAAAGTGAACTCCTTAGTTTTTAAGAGAGTCTGATCTGTGCAATATGACACCCTGAAGATTAGAATCATAGAGAAATATATTATGCTTCCTAATAAACTACATACGTACATCCGTTAAACAAAAACTTAGACTAAACAAATTTTTTAAAATGTATTTTTAGTTTAATTTTTTTTAATTCTCGCAAAGTTCTGGAAGCTGTCAATTGGCATATAAGAACTTATTTCTGAAACCAGCAGTAACCTCTCGAACATTTTGCGTCTATTTCATCCAACTTGATAAAAAAATTGAGCGTTGGCTAGAATTTTGAAAATGACAACTCATTAATTTCACACAGTGCGTCGGTGAAGGTTGAAATTGAATAAAACTCCTCAAATATCTACCGAATAAAGATATTGTGCAGTTTATACCATTATAACGCTATTCTGTGACTATAACATAGGTCTAGCCAGTGATAAAGTGTGGTTGTTTCAATTCCCAAACCTAACAAGAATGCGAAGATTGCAAGCAGTTATTGACCAATCTCGCTTGCTTGCTAAGCTAGTGGATGGATTGGGTACTACTTAGGTTGTACCTCAGATTGCCTATTAGCATCAGTTTGGATTCAGGAGGGGAAGGAGCACAGTAGCACCAGTTTGTCAATGTCGTTGACGAATTGAAGGTGTAATACAGCATATAACATAATCCATATTTGACTGGCAGAAAGCTGCAGGGTCAAGTGAATAACAAATTGTCTACATAACGGAACATTCGCGCGAGCATCTTGCAGACATCGGTTCTTGGCCTTAAACTATATAATTTGTACGTATTCGATTTTCCCGAACACTAAAATTATTATGACAAGTGATAAATTTGGGTAAACGCTGAGAGACGGGAATTTATAGCCTTCACGAACAGATTTACACAAAATCTTAATGCCAAGATAAGGTGAAACAAAAATTTCAGAAAGGGAGTGCGTGAAGTAGATGGGTACTCTTCAACATTTAACCAACGTTAATGATACTGTACGAGTAGTTTATTCAATTTTCAGGATTCTGTACCCGCTCTTGGCGAGGAATGGCAGACTCAGCAGACAGAATAAAAAAATAATTTACACTCTTATTGTGAGGCCTTATATACGCGGCACCGATTTGGCGCAGCACGTCCGTAACGATAAAGACTAAGGGCTGGTTTATCAATGCGAGGTTTTTATCGTATGGTTAAAGTTTAGACATAGGCGTAGACTTTAACTATCGGATAACTTTAACCATAGAACATCCTCGCATTGAGAAACCGGCCCTAAAGGTTCTGAAACATGAGTAAAGGTACCTCGACGCAAGTTTTCGAGACATGATGGCACTAGCGGACTATATCAAAGTTACATTTCACAATTTTACCAATGCAAACTTGGTAATAGCCTGCCTACAAACATTAAAAACTAATATACCAAGCGTTGCCCATCTTCTAACAACCTAACTGCAAACTTATTTTCTCTACAGAGTGGGCCATTAATAATAAGCCATAACTCAAGGGTACATTTCTAAGGCCAAAATGTGAAGATGTAACCAAATATGCCTTTGTAAATTGTTGCTGTGGAAAAAGATACATTGTCAGAAAATGCATAGAAGTAGCTGGAGGTCACAACGAAAGTTTAAAATTGCAGCAAATAATTCATAAGAAAGTTAGTGAATTTTAGTAGTTGTCACTCTTTATTTACCTCCACATACACATAGTGGATTGGAAATATAGTAATCGTAAGAAAAAATTCAATTCATTTTGTCTTGAAATAGGTTTAGAATGTCATGAAACGTAAAGATTTTAAATTTGAGCAAAAAAAAAAATTTCCGTCTGTCGGTTTGTCTGCAGGTCCGTCTGTCGGTCTGTCGGCCTGTCTGTAATTTTTTTTTGTCCGTCCTCTTTCTCCGAAACGGTTTAAGATATTGACTTGAAATTTTGTACATGTATATATTATAACGAGATCTGGACCTGGATTGGTTTTTGAACATATCAAGTGAAGGGTTGGGGGGTAATAGGGATAATGGGGGAAAATAAGTAAAGCAAGCTGGTAAGAGTACAGAAACTTGATTTGGTGTATGTACTAGAAGCCAAGGCCTCAAATTTTTTTATAATGTTTTCCATCCCCCACCGCCTCCCACTCCATTATTAAAGGGGTTGATAAAATAAAATTGAGATATTCACTTGAAATTTGGTATACGTATATAACATAATGATATCTGTGATTACATTATATTTTTGGAAGGGTTGGGGATTAAATAGGGGTAAATAGAGGAAAATATATACAGCAAGCTGATAAGAGTACAGAAACTTGAAATTCGGTGTACCTATGTACTTGAAGCCAAGTCCTCAAATTTTGTATACTATTTTTCAACCCCCCACCACCCCTACTTCATTATGAAAGGGGTTAATAAAATAAAATAAATATATTAACTTGAAATTTGGTACACATATGTATCATAACGACATCTGGAACTAGATTATATTTTCAGATGATTCCGTTGAAGGGGTGGGGATGTAAGTATAGGTAAATAGGGGAAAATAAGTAAAGCAAGCTGTGTCGAGTACAAATAGAAGTTTGGTGCGTACCTATACTAAAAGCCAAGCCCTCAGATTTCTTTATAATATTTTTCAACCGCGTCACTACCACACTCCATTAATACAGAGGTTGATGAAATAGACTTGAGATATTCACCTGAAATTTGATACACGTATGTATTTTTTGTTGAAGGTGTGGATGGGGGTGTGTAATTGGGAAATATCAGTAGAGCAAGCTAGTAAGAGTGCAGAACTTTTTGGCGTATGTGCTAGAAAGGAATGCCAAATTTGATTTTGAATTTGATAAATTTTGATACCTAGAATCATATTGTTGCATTCCTACGCCTCCACGCTGACCGACGCCTAGCGTCGTTTTTGTAAAATTCGTGTATTTGATAAATTTTGATTTCTAGATTCATATTCTTGCATTTTTATTAAACTTGATATATTTTGATAAATAGATTCACATTCTTCCATTTTTCGTCTCGACGCCGGCCGACGCCTAGCGTGGTTTTTGTAAAACTTCTGAATTTGATAAATTTTGATACCTAGATTCATATTCTTGTATCTTCACGTCTCGACGCCGACCGACGCCCTGCGTCGTTTCTGTAAAACTTGTATTTGATTAATATTGATATCTTAATTCATGTTCTTGCATTTTTACGTCTCTACGCTGACTGACACCTAGCGTCGTTATTGTAAAACTTGTGTGTTTGATAACTTTTGATCCCTAGATTAATGTTCTCGCATTCTTACGATACCCACTTTTATGTAGAATATTAATGTTAATGTAAAATTAAACTTTTCTTTATTTCTATCCCCTGTACATTTTACAGATTTAGTAAATGTCACATCCGGCTTGAAAGTTAGCAAAATTCATTTTCAATGTCTTAAGGAAGTTTGTTAAGTTGCAACCTCTAATACATCTCTAATCGTACCTCTTATCTTTCCCTCTTTCGTTTCTATTTGTTTTTTATGTTAGTTTCTCTACATTTTTCTCTTCAAAATCATAATTTACACTAAACACTAGAATCGTTTGAAATTTTTTCATTGCGTACCTTATTGCTTGTTAGTTAATTTGTATCCTTCGAACAGGAGTTGTAACGTATTTATAATAATTTATTACAAGTCTGCCCTTTAACAAACAGGGAAGTAAGTGCCGTGGATGTCTGGCTAGCTACGGAACGAGTTCCTGAGAAAGATAAATTGTTCCAAGTTATTATTTAAAATAGACTTGTATTGCTTGCTTGATTTTTCATTTCATTTTCCTAACTTTCCATATTTTCATATCATTTATCATGGCGCAGTCATTGTTCATACAAAATAAGCGGTTTCATAGGCAATTGAATATCCTACACCTTTACGCTAAATTGTTTTTGCATAAATTCAGTTGCTAGCGAGATATCAGGAAAAACCTCCATTTTCTTATGAGACTGCGAGTGAGGTTCACACCAGAGTACTAGGGTTTTTAGTACTTATGTTTAATTACTCCTATACTTGAGCCTCTTTACCAAAAAAGTTCGATTTATTCCGTTCGCTAAAATTATAATTTTCTTGACTAATAATTGTGTTTTGACAATTTTCCAAACAATCGTTCTAAAATACATATGTACAGTTGGAAGTCAAATAAAATAATTCTTCTAGTGAACAAAAGTTTAAAGAAGAATGTTTTAAACCAAACCCCGTGGAAAAATGTTATTAGCAATATCATAATATTTTATTTCTAAAAAATATTGATATTTCGGTTCTACTCATCAGATTTTAATAATCCAAAGAGTAAAATATTTATTTCAATAAAATTTTATACACCACCGGGAAAAAAAAATGGATTTTAGAGTCAATTGATAATTTTCAAATTTCAAAAAGGTAAATAAGCCCAGAATAAATATTTCTTTTTGGACTATAAAAGTAGAGATGGAAACTTATAATTTGAGTCTGAAAACGTCTACTTGGTGTCGGATCACAAGAGTTCTAGCCATTTTCCCGACTTTCGCTATCTTAAGATTAAGTTACGACAAAATTGCTCCTTATGACCTTCTTGAACACACATTTAGCCACAATTGAGTTGATTTTCAATTCAATCACGCTCTCAATCGAAAAGAATTTCAGGATTAAAGTACAAGTTGGTTTCCCTGGTTTCCTTTAACACCCTCCAAACTCCTCGTCCCCCCGGTCACATATAGTGCATCGTAGAGCATCCAACTCACTTACAACACACTATTTTAATGATCGACATATTTTTTGCAGCAGGGTTTTGGTTTTGATTTCCCTGTATACTTGAAACATAAGCCACATCCTCTTAATAAAAGAATTATATGGTATTTATTTAGATAAAAAAGCATTTCTAATAAAAAAACGTACAACACACTTTTACTCTGATGTTGTGTGGCTGCTATTCTTTTATTTTTAACAGATAGGAACTTTATCTCCGCCTGCCACCGGCATTCTGTCCCATGAATGGACGTTAAATCTATGTAACAAGAAGAAGAGATGTTATATGTAAACGATGAAATATGGAATTGAGATAAATAAAATACCATCTGACATGCATTCTAATTGAAACAAAATAAACATATTTTAATAGTAACGGGTAATGGTTTCTTTAAAGTTTTGAGGTTAGATTTCATTATTTTGGCATCAAATTAAGTCAGATCGATAGAGAATTTTATTGCCTACACCTTTTATACAGGGTTGGGCAAAAGTATGGAATAATCGCTATAAATCTGCCTGTAGGAGACCTGAAAAAATGCTTGAAGGGGTTTTGCAATTTTTATTTTGGTGCATATTTGGCTGCCCTCTAATTCATTTTTGCTTCACTGGTTTTTGAGATATAACGTCATCGTTTTTTCTTTAAATGGCGATCTATATTTTCTTACACACTTTCTGGTGCAGCTTTTGATTTTCTTCTCAGCTATGTAAAATTTTGTATAGGTTGAATAAAAAATTCACAGATTTCGCAATCCTTGCAATCATCGGGTCATTGGAAATGTTAACACCATACATAAAACATAAAGTCTTTCAACTTCTTCAACTTTTTCCGAGTAATAGCACGATCCACTACACCGCTGTATTTCCGCATTAAACCCATGTTACATTTGCGTATATCAGCCGTTGCATATACGCAGTCTCACTCGACCGCGACACCGCTGAATTTCCACCTTAAATGAAAACTGGTAACTTGACCCCCTGTGATATATGCAACCCATATTACATTTGCGTATATCAGTCGTTGTATATGATAGTCTCAGTCGACCGCGACACATTACTTTGAAATAAGGAGATAATATTATTATCACTCAATTTGTGCAACAGACAACCTATATCAGTTAGTTGCCATGCTAACATCATTTATTTGCAAGCAGGCACCTATTTGTAGCAAGCTGTACACTTTTGTGCTCTACCGTCAGCATCGCTGTCCAAATTTTAGGTAATCTTCCGAGACGGTAAGTAATGTATTATTGCATATGCAAGCGCAGTAACCTAATCGATAGTAGCGCGGCCTTTTCGGCAGCCGTGTACAAATTTTTGCTTGAATAATATAAAGTCATACAATTTAAGTCTGTGACGTCAGACGCGGATGTCATGTAATAAATTTAAGTAAAGGCAGGTCAAATTGTAATTCGCTACTTATTGATTAATCAGTAAACATTAAATTCAATCGCAAAATAAATCATCTGCCAAGGATATCTTCGAACAAAAATAATTTAGTGTCATTTTAAGTGTTGGCTAGTTTATTAGCATTTTCTAGCTCGAGCAGTGTATATGTAGATGAGCGTACAAATATCGGATGCGCAGTGGATTCATAAAAAATAAAATCGATTATAACAAATCTCAAGAGTAAGTGAGCCTACTGGTCTTCTCTCTACTGTGCCGCGACACCGCTGTCTTTTGACCTTGAACAAATACTGGTAACTTTACCCCATATACGAAAACATAAACATTTCCAATGTTAAAAATTTTGAGAAAACAAGTAGAAATCATTTTATTTCATAAATGCAACAAAACTTGATAAATATTATAACAGGTAATAAGAGATGAAAAGTAAAAGTTATTCAAGAGAGAATGAATAGAAAAGAAAAACGCTTCGCTTACAGCAACTGTTCAAAGTGTTCCCCATTCACTAATTGACAATAACCAAGCCTATCCACAAAGCCTCTAGTCGAATTTACCAGAACATGTTGGGGTATTTCGTCATGAATTCTTTCTCTTAAATCTGCCAAATTGTTGGATATATTTTGATAAATTTTATTTTTTACGTACCCCCAGAGAAAAAATCTAGAGGGGATAGATCCGTGGAACACGCAGGCAATTCGATAGCACCTCTTCTTCCAATCCAGTGGTTAGGAAAGATAACATTTAAATATTCTCGGATTATTATTGCATAATGAGGGGAGGTCCATCCCGTTGAAACAGAACGTTCTCTGAAACTTTTTATTCCCCGTTTCTCAGAGCAGGACTAACATCGTTCCGCAGGAGTTCTAAATGCCCTAAATTGCTTAATGTCCTGTCGATAAAAAGGGGCCAATAATGCTTCCCTTAACAATTCCTGCCAACACATTTATTTTCATTTATTTTTTGAGGATGCTGGGTGTGAAATTCTTGTATCCAGTGAGGATTCTCCCTAGATCAAGTGCGACAGTTACGCCGATTAACTGTTCCGTTAAGACAGAATGTTTCTTCGTCAGAAAAGCAAATATTTTGCGAAAAATTATCACCACGATTACAAATTTGAGCTATTTCTTCGCAAAACTCATAGTCGAGTCGCTGTATCGAAATTAAAAAAAAAAAACAAAAAATGTTCAATACTTTATCGATTTTTTTGAAACTTTGGAAATATCTTCTTGAGTCCATAAATCGAAAAGTTAAGAGTTTTTTTTGTCGGTCGAACCTCCGACATTGTTAAATAAACAAATTAAATTAACAATTGAATAACTTCCTGAATAATTATTCAAAATGGCTATTTTTTTTTGGGAGGTTTTGGGGGTCGCTGATTACGAATTTTATATTGAAGACTTCAAATTCAAAATGGCGGAATCAAAATGGTGCAATTATTTCGTATATTTTTAACTAACAATTGAATAACTGCCAGAAAAATAACTGAAAGTAGCTGAAACTTTTTGGGGGAGGGTTTCAGAGGTCGCTGATTGCGAATTTGATATCAAAGAGTCTAAAATCAAAATTACAAATTCAAAATGGCGGTTGTGACACTAATTGTTTGGAATATTCTCTGTGAATATTCATAATTGTATCGAAAAATTTCCAGAAAAGCTTTTTAGGTCGCAAATTATTAATTTTACATGGAAAAGTCAGAATTGATAATGGCGGATTCTTCAACCGTTGTCCGAACCTGCATGCATATAATGCACGATCGGGAAAGAGAGGGTGAATCTGGCACCGAATCTGTCATTCTAAAAAAATGATAACTCTCAGAGAAACTGAATTTTTTATAACAAAATGTTAAATATGACCATGCTTAACGTACGTTTCAAATGTTATTGGTTTGCAGTTCAAATTAGTTATTGTATTCAAAGGCCGTTACTAAAGTATCTACTCCGCGAGCGTACGGTCGCAGAATCGCTCCGTTTTTTTTTTATTTCTAGAAAACGGTTTAGAATTTTTGAATGATATAAAATGCAAAGTTAGGCAAATAAACATATCCTTCGACTGTTTTTCGTTGGAAGTCGATATCTATAATTGTTTTCAAATGCGACCCCTCACAAGCACCTATCACACCAGCGTGTGGTCGGAAAATCACTCGGTTTTTTTCGAATTTCTGGAAAACGGTTCAGAATTTTTGAATGAGATAAAATGTAAAGTTAAGCTAATAAATGTACATTTCGACTGTTTTTTGCTTGAAGTCGATATCTACAATTGTTTTCAAATGTGACCCGTCACTCACCTATCACACCGGCATATGGTCGGAAAATCGCTCTGCTTTTTTCGAATTTCTGGAAAACGATTCAGAATTTTTAAATGAAATAAAATGCATAGTTAAGCTAATAAACGTACCTTTCGGCTGTTCTTTGTTTATAGTCGATATTTATAATTGTTTTCAAATGTAACCCCTCACAAGCACCTATCCCACTGGCGTGAGGTCGGAAAATTGCTCTGTTTTTTTTTCAATATCTAGAAAACGGTTCCAAATATTTTAATGAAATAAAATGCAAAATGAAGCCAATACCTCTTGACTGTTTTTTGTTTGGAACCAATACGCGTAATTATTTTCAAATGCCTCACAAACACCCATCCCACCAGCGTACAGCTGGAAAACCGCTCCGTTTTTTTTTCAAAAACGGATTCGATTTTTTGAGTGAAACAAAAAACAAAGTGTTTCTAATGAACGCACCTTCGAGTATTCTTAGTTTATAGTCGATATTTATCATTTGTTGTTGTTATAGTCCAAAATCACGTTGAGTTCTTTAATTAAAGTTCACTTTTCCAACAAAGTATTTTTTAAATATATTTTCCAGAAAATGACGTAAACTTTTTCATGCAATATTTTTCACTATTATTAAAATAAATTCTTTTTTCACAAAAGCCAGCAACGTCGTGTAAAAAGCAGACGTTCAAGGTTTTTTTTGGGGTAACCGGTTTCTTATTATTATGAATTCTATTTTTGGTGTATACCTATATACATACGATGTATCTATAAGATTCATATGAATATATGCCTATGATAATATATTATACTTCGTATAGGAATTTAAAAATCATCGTTTATTTGGAAATGCGCGCGTATTTTCGTATCTTAATAAATTTTTTGTTAATAAACAACTACTTTTTATGAATTTTTAAATTTATGTATGTAATCAGTGACCCCGAAAACCCCCCTAAAAAATTTCAGCCATTTTGAATAATTATTCAGGAAGTTATTCAATTGTTGACTTAATTTTTTTATTTAAGAATGTCGGAGGTTCCACCGACAAAAAAAACTCTTAACTCTTCAGTTTATGGACCCAAGAAGATATTTCCAAAGTTTCAAAAAAATCGGTAAAGTATTGAATATTTCTTGGGTTTTTTAAAAAATTTCGATACAACGACTCGACTATCAAGTTGTATGCCAAAATCGTCTTCAAAGACCTCTTGCACCAAATGAACTTTGTAGGGAAATAATATTTCTTTTTTCAAAATCCTACGTACCCTACGATGACTTAAATTTTCATTTAATGCTAGCTTCGTGGTCGATGTTTATGGATTTTCTTCGAGCTTTAACAAAATATTCAAGATGCTACATTGGTTACCGATTTTGGTCGTCCAGTTCTAGGAGCATTCTTAACAGAACCAATATTGTTAATTTTTCTTCAAACTTTGCTCACTTAAATAAGTTGCATACCTGTAATTGTGTTTCTCTACGATCTCCAATGCCGATAGACATCAATATTTCTGTTCATTGTCGTTGCGAAAGTTGCACCATTTAGCACTTGACACAAACACACGAAAAAAATATTGAAAGAATGAACCCTAGTAGCACCAATATTGCACCAATATATAATCCATATAGGACCAATATATGAATATTGGTCCTATATAGGGCCAATATTCATATATTGGTCCTATATGGATTATATATTGGTCCAATATGTTGTGCTACTAGGGAACATCAGTGAATGATATTTGTTGCTGTTTCTATCACAAACAAAAAACTGTGAAATGTGACAAAAACGACGAAGCATTAGTTTTAAAAAAAGGTTTTATGCATTATTGGTTTTCCGACAGAAGTTGTGATACATCTGATTATAGTTTTTTTTATTCAATTTGTCCATTGTGGGCTGCGCTTAGAACATAATTTAACTTTATTTAATTCTAGAGCATTTTATCGCAAATCTATAAATTAAAGAAATAAATCAATTTTTCTTATGCAATCTATACAAAATTGTATATGGCTGAGAAGAGAATAAGAAACTGCATCAGAAAGTGGGAAAGAAAATACAGGTTGCCATTAAAAAAAAATATATGACGTCACGTCTCAAAAACTGTTGACGCAAAAATAAATTAGGGGGCACCCAAATATGCGCAAAAATTACATCGCTACATCCCTTCAAGGATTTTCTCAGATAACTTCTACAAGTGGATTTATCGCGATTATTCCATACTCTTTTTACCCAACCCTGTGTAACATATTTTTTTGCATCTTTAAAAAAAAAATAGTTATCGCGAAAAAGCATGTTCTTTCAAAATTCTTTTGGCTGTAAAAATTAGGCAGAAGAGAATTTCTATTCAATAATCTAGCTAAATGCTGATGACCATAAAATCTAGCGATTTAGAGAACCTTCTCCTTCATTTTACGTCTAAAAATTCTCCGGCGTTTAGTCTATAAAAAAAGATTTCGTGAAATATGTGTCTTGAATACGTTCAATACATATATTCAATTTGTTGTCGGAATCTGCTGATTTCATTCATGAATATTTTGTGTAGGGCCGTTGTCACCAGTCACGACATGTAAAATGGACATTTACTAGAAAATAGAACATTAAACGTGCTTCCTTACCCGAAATTGATTTCCTCATGAATGCCTTGTAATTCACTCCGATTTTTTGAACATGAATGTCATATTTTGAGTCGATATATGGTTCTACAGTGCAGTACGTGTTGGCGACGGCGACTACGCTTGCCATATCTTGAAAATCGTTAATGTTATCTACTTTTACTTTTCCTAATCCACCATGTGCGTGGCCTATTTTTAAGACTACTGGAAATCTGGGAGCTGACATCTGAAACAAGAACATATATTAAGTATAAATCTTAATACTTTCTTATTAATAGATTCTGGTTATCGCCCAGTCTTATTTGGTAAATATAATAAGTAGGAATAAAAAAATATATATTCGTAATGTTTAAAGTGTCTAACGATGTGTAGGAAAAAAGAGTTAAATAGAGAAAAACAATGTATATGTACAGTATGTCCACAGATGGACGCAACAAGAAGAAAACTTCTTTATTTTCAATTATTCGAAAATAAGTAATTTTTTATAAGAAGTTTGCTTATTCTCAAAATCAAATTAATGTTGTCTAAAATCCAATAATTTATACCACTCGAGTGTCCGGAAGCACGGACAATTAGTCCCTTCAAATTAGGAGACATTAAAGAAATTTTTCCACAGCTATGTGACTTGTAAAAAGTGAAGCACGTGGATTGTCTAAACATGGTTTTTACCCCCCGTAGTTCTAAAAAAGGGTGGTTTTTCAGAAATATATACATATATATGAATTTTAACGCTTTTTCGCCTTTTCCCCATTTTGAGGAAAAACTGTATATTTTGGTAAATAATGTCAGGAGAGCAAAGTTGTACTCCATAAAATTTCTTACCAATTTTGTCTCTACGTTTTTATCCGTATTCCGCATAGTTTCGCCACTAGAGGGCGCGAAAGAGATACCTACATACAGAGTTTTGCGCCTTTTTTAGATTTTTAGCCAAAACGCATTTTGGTGAAAAATATCAGGATAAGAGAGTTGTAGAGCATAAAATTTCCTACAGATTTTATCTCTACGTTTTGTTAAGTTTTTTCGAATTTCGCATAGTTTCTCCGCTAAAGGGCGCGAAAGATATATATTTAAATATACTTTCGCTCCCTCTAACAACGAAACTATGCGCAATTCGAACAAAAATAAAGAGACAGAGCCTATAGGAAATTTAGTGCTCTACAACTTCGCTCTCCTGATATTTTTCACCAAAATGCATAATTCTGGCTGAAAATCTAAAAGAAGAGCAAAAGTCATCATCTTGGTAAGATATATTGGTATCATCTGCAAATTCAATTATTTTGCCTATAACATTCATATAGAACAGATTGTCAATATATCGCAGTTGGAAATTGGATGACAGCCAACGCCCTGGAGATTGCGCAGGAAAAATCGGATGAAATCGCGCTCACAGGCAGAAAACAAGTCAAAGAAATGACGGTAAACCTGCTGGGAATTGACGTAACGGCGAAGAAGCCTTTGAAATATCTGGGCGTCCACATGGACCATAGGCTTTCCTGGAACGACCACGTCGAGAACGCTGCCGAAAAGGCCGAGAAAATGGCAATGGCACTATCGAAACTCATGCCAAGAACTAAAGGCCTCAAGTCCAGTACTCTCACCTAATCAGCTTTGTGGCGACTTCTATCTTGCTGTACGCTACGCCAGCATGAGTGGAAGGCCGTAAAATCGACAAGAACAAGAACAATCTCCTGAGGGCCCAGTGCACAGTGGTCATTTTAATTATTCTGGGATTTAACAATACTAATAATCTAAAATCACTAAAGTCATTCGTTCTAATTTTATTTTAAAGAGTGATGGTTGTGTGATACCTGCTGTAAAAATAAAATAAATCAGTGAAGGGGTCTATTAATTGTAATCTCATAAAGATGTGTCAACTGAAAGGGTAAATATTTACTTAATTCCGACGTGCTTCGTGCATCTTACAATAAAGTCTATAGTGACAGTTTATGCCTTGCGATTCCTCATTTTTTTCTGTTAATTACTGAGTTAAAGGTTTGTAGTTGCAACTCATATAATAAGTACTACTTTTATTTGTTAACAAATTGTAGAAAATGAGCTATTGTATATCCTACCGCTCATAACGTTTCTTTTTTGCTTTATTTATAACTAAGTACACTTGCAGTACGTGTGTTCGTGTTTGTTTTTACAAATTTTTTTTTTTTCAGCTAGGTACTTTTCTTAGCCTCTCATTAAACTTAATACTAGCTGCCAAGAACCAAAATATTTTACCTTTTTGGATATCATGTATATATTGTTCAGCAGTTGGTGTCAAGAAAGTGTAGTAAAATGAAAAAATTCGTTAGTTGTCACTTATGTTTTGAACAAATTTAATTTAATGAAGTGTGAACATGTGGAAAAAAATATTCCAAAGTTTAAAAAATTGTGGACAGTTTTGGGGTTTTGGGGATGGATTGTAAACGTACTTTAAAAGTTTTTGAAGCAAGACATCACCAAGACTTGATGAGGAAATCATGTTTTTAGTGAAAACAGACATTAGGAGAAACTTCACATGCCAAAAGCTGACCTCAAAAAGATTTTAATCAGTGGCCAAAAGTAAAAGATAAAAAATTGTACCATTGCTGGAGAATTATTCCAAGTAAGAGTTGACCTCTACGACCCGCAAAAAACTTGATATTTATGGATGCCGAGATGATGCTAAAATGGTGCAACAGGTTTCCGACTATTCTCCCAACAGAGCAATTATAGTAAAAAAAGGCTTTACAAGCACCAAGACGCAAAAAAGAATTGTTATTCAGCGAAAGAGTATATTATTGAGTCGGATATATCAGCAGAGGTAATAGGGAAAAGACTGTTAAAAGGAAGACAGGAATAGTTAATAGGTTAACAAAAATGAACGACTAATTTATAAGTTTGGGTACGGAACAACAAACGATGGCACCTCTGCCCGAACATTTTTTTGCGAATTTTCCCTGGCTTCCTCAATAACTAGATGCATATTTTCTAATACATCTATATGTAATTTTATTAACAATATCATGTACGTATGCCATCAACACAGAAGCATTCGCCAATTATAAAAAGAATACTGCTAAAATGTATGTGTAACCTTACTCGTGGTATTATATGCCTTCGAGCATCCAACACATCCTAATCCATGGCACTGATATAGTCAAGGCAATTGCTCTTCCCATTGGAACGTTTTCAGAGAAAAGATAAAGATCTCGAAATAAACATTTTAAACTCTATCCTGTTTGTACTAGAAAATTTTTCAGGAAAAATACCATGCGGGATTTGCTAAATGCTCTTTAATTCTCTTCAGAACCTCTTATATGATCATTATCACAGCGCATATGAAAATGTTCACAGAAAGAATCATTGATTAAAGAGGTTTCACAATTACTACAAGAGCAAAAATTCGTTAATACTTTGCTACCGACAAATGATTATCCTGATGATTCTGACAACAAATGCTAGATTGTATTCTATAGACTAAGTGTTTCCAATACTTTAGCAATTGATATTGATAATTGTATTTCTTTAACACGGCTTTATGTTAAATTTAAATTAATATTTATTTCAACATGAAATCAGAAATTTTCAATCGAAAAATAAAAATGTGAATGATGTATTTGTTATTTTGTTTCTATGTATATCATAGATAAAGGTTCCATCTTAAGTAATTGATCAATTGATTTTATACAAATGAATTATAACATAATTTAGAAAAATAAATTTGACACCTTTATTTATTATTTCCTAGAATAATTAAAATGACTACTGTGCAGCGCGGCGTTCTTATTCGTGTCTGCAATCACGGTGCGGAAGACGCCAGCAGTGCATTCTACCGCAACTGCCTTATGATTGCTGGACTAACGCGTGCGAAGGTGGGTGGATCAGAACGCTCATCCCTAATATCAAAACCTGGATAGACCGTAAGCATAGGCAATTTGGCTACCACTTATGCAGGCACTTAGCGGACACGATAGCTTTAGTGGATACGATGACACCCCGACCCATATAATGTTCCACTGCCCCCGCTGGAACGCAGACAGGCATGATGTAGCCAGGGACGCTAGCCATGGCGTCAATCAACACAATTTCATCGACACAATGCTTAGCTCGGAGCAGCACTGGCAAGCAATGCAGGATCTTTGCGTGGTCATTATCAGTACCAAGGAGCAAGAGGAGTTGTCCAACACCATCTTCTTGGCTAGCCTCGCACAGCACCCCGAAGCAATGCTCACACGGTCCCGGGATGCTTGTGCTGAAGACGGAGGGTGTTTAGTCGATAGGACTGCACTACTCGGTTCAAACGAGATTTCGACGGAGTGTCCATGATGGATTTCCCCTCCACCACAAAAAAAATATTGTTAATGTACATTAGAAAGAGCAATGGTTCCTAGCACGGTTCCTTGAGGAACCCCAAAGGTAACCATTCTAGGTTGGCTCAATATATCACACATTTGTTCATACTGGTAGCTTTGAATCAAATTTAAACGCACATCTCTGATTCTGATTTCCTCTAGTATTTTTAGTAGCTTATCGTGGCATACACGCATGTATCAAATTTCAAGTTAATATTTTAAAACCATGCCAGAGTTATCGTGCACATAACAAGTTACAGATCAACAAACACTGTTCTTTCGCTCAAATTTAAAATGTCAACGTTACAAGACATTCTAAACCCATTTCAACAAAAAAGAATTGAATTTTTCTTAACAGTTAATATACTTCCACTCCATTAGGGGGATGTGGAAGCTATACTTAGCAAAAAAATATTTTTATACTTCGAAGATAACTTCCTACGCTTCGTCTAATATTTAATAGAACAACAAATTACTTATTCATTGCGTATACTGTTGATTTAATTCTGTCAACGCTAGAAAACTAATAAGGCCAGACAATGACATCAAACTGAAATCATAATAATACATTTTTATCTGAAAGACATCACTACGAGACCTGCCCCTTACGATGGCCCCTCTGTAAGTCTTAAATAACCCTAGCTTAGAGTACACTTGAGTACATTGTAAAGCACACCATAAACAAAACATTCGTTCCCTTGAAAGTTAGGAATTATTAAAAATAAAAATGGAACTATGAAAATAGACTCACTCCTGTCTTACCAAATACAATACTCCTTCATTAACTACCTAGAATTTATATAAGTATATCGGTAGGGCTATTTAAGACTCGCAGACGGGCCGGGCCGTCTTAAAGGGCAGATTTCTCTGTGATGTCTTTCAGATAAAAATTATGCATTATGGTGTCAGTGATGCCACTGATTGGCCATATTAGTATACTAACTTGGTCAAAGTAAATATTAGATAAATATATGAAGTTGTCTGCAAGATACTCAAACGATGCTTTTCTCAATAAAGTCTGTAGAAATAAAAGATTTTACAGTTACATACCTATACTAGGTTTATACGTTTCTGAACTGGGAATGGGTATTTCTGCGTACCATCAAACTATCACTGTGACTGTGTCTTCCTTGACCTTAAGACTTCAATAATCGCCTGCTTTTTGTGAATTTAAGTAACAGTTAAGCTAGACGTTGTAAAGTATTGCATTTGGTTATCAGTAATCAATTTATGTCTAGAGTAACATTGAAATAAAATTGTTGTCATTATTCAGACTAGTGAGTTTCATTTCGTTTTATTTTTATCAGTGGTGTGGGATGCTTTATTAAATGGAAGGTTAGACTAATCAAACACGTCAGCCATATTACTTAGGGCAAGATAGAAGCAAGAGACAATTTCAATAAACTAAAAATATTTGGTGGTATACTTCGATTTTTCATGAATACCTTATTATATTATATCATTTTGAGAAAAAACCGTTGCCTAAGGAATCACTACTTCCACATCCAGATTTTTCATCCGTCACTTTAAAGGAAACATCTTGACTAGATTTGCACTCTAGTATGTGGAAATTATTGGTCATAGAATTTTAATAATATTTGGAGCAGATGTCATAGAGAAGTTTGAGGCGTTGGTTTCTACCATATACGTTAAAAATTAAGTTTTTAGTTTACCCTACTTATTTTCCCCTATTCACAACCTACCACGTCTCACCCCTTCAATTGAAGCATCTCAATCAGATGTCATTACAATACATACGTGTAGTAACTTTCAAGTAAATATGTCAATTTTATGTTATCAAACCCATTAATAATGGAGCGGAGATGGTGGTGTTCGAAAAATATTAGAAAGAAATCTGAGGCCTTGGTTTCTAGTATAAACACCAAATCCCACATTTCTGTACTCTTACCAGATTGATTTACTTATTTTCCCCTAATTACTCCTATTTAACCCTCAACCCTTCAACGGAATCACTTCAAAATATAATCTAGTTCCGGATGTCGTTATAATACATACGTGTCCCAAATTTCAAGTGAATATCTCAATTTCATTTTATCAACCCCTTTAATAATGGACTAAGGTTGGTGGGGAGTTGAAAAATATTACTGAAAAGTCTGAGGCCTTGGCTTCTAGGACATATACCGAATTTCAAGTTTTTGTACTCTTAGCAGATTTTTCCCTATTTACCCATTACCCCCACTCGTTCATCGCAATCATGTTAAAATATAATCTAAGATATCGTTATACATGTAACAAATTTCAAGTGAAAATCTAAATTTAATTTTATCAACTCTTTTAATAAGGGAGCGGGGGTGGTGGGAGGATGGAAAATGTTATAAAAAAAACCTGAGGCCATCACTTCTAGTATATACACCAAATCCCAAATTTCTATACTCTTACCAGCTTGCTTTACTTATTTTCCCTCATCTACCGCTATTTAACCCCCAACCCTTCAACGGAATTATCTCAAAATATAATCTACTTCCAGATGTCGTTATAATACATACGTGTACCAAATTTCAGGTGAACATTTCAATTTTATTTTATCAACCCCTTCGATAATGGAGTAGGGATGGTGGGGGTTGAAAGATAATATAAATAATCTGAGACCTTGGCTTCTAGTACATACACCGAATTTCTAGTTTCTGTACTCTTACCAACTTGATTTACTTATATTCCTCTATTTACCCCTATTTAACCCCCAAGCCTTCAACGGAATCATCTCAAAATACAATCTAGCTCCAGATGTCGTTATAATATATACGTGTAGCAAATTTCAAATGAATATCTCAATTTTATTTTATCAACCCCTTTAATAATGGAGTAGGGGTGGTGGGGGGTGGAAAAATATTATTATAAAAAATTGAGGCTTTGGCTTCTAGTATATAGACCGAATTTGAAGTTTCTGTATTCGTACCAGCTTGCTTCACTTATTTTCCCCTATTAACCCCTATTTAACCCCCAACCCTTCAACGGAATCATCTCAAAATATAAAAAAGTTAGAGATGCCATTATAATACATACGTGTACCAAATTTCAAATGAGGATCCCTTTAAAAATGGACTAGGGGTAGTAGGGGGTTGAAAAATATTATAAAAAAATCTGAGGCCTTGGCTTGTAGTACATACATCAAATTTCAAGTTTCTGTACTCTTACCAGCTTGCTTTACATATTTCCCCATATTTACCCCTATTTACTCCCCAACCCTTCAACGGATATCTTCAATCCAGTTCCTGGTCTCGTTATAATATATACGTGTACAAAATTTCAAGTCAATGTCTTAAACCATTCCAGGGAAAACGTGCGGACAAAAAAAGTTACAGACAGACCGAC
Organism: Stenurella melanura; assembly: GCA_963583905.1. Taxonomy (NCBI): domain Eukaryota; kingdom Metazoa; phylum Arthropoda; class Insecta; order Coleoptera; family Cerambycidae; genus Stenurella; species Stenurella melanura. The sequence continues at coordinate 108,948,002 of OY757312.1, read as the reverse complement.
AGACAGACCAACAGACAGACCAACAGACCGACAGACAGACTGAAAATTGTTTTCGCTCAAATTTAAAATCTCGACGTTTCATGACATTCTAAACCTATTACAAGAAAAACATTTTTGAATTTTTTTTTACGATTACTGTACTTCCAATTCGCTACATGGATGTGGAAGTAAAAGTAGTTTTATGAATTTCATGATAATAATTGGATATCTCGTACCTCTTCCAATTTTTGTGGCAAAAACCTCAATAACATTTGTTTTCAAAATTATAATAAAATGACATATCATTTTACTACAATTCTGTTATTGAAATGTAATCCATTATAATCAGAAGTAATAAAAAAATGAATATCATACATACCGAAAATTTCGTGATTTCGATGATTTTAAAGTAGGCATTTCAACGGTTAAAATGAGCCCGGCTAAGATTTTGTTTTTTTTTTTCGAAAAATGTAAATATCTCAGAAATTGCTTGTTTCTCAGATTCCAAAAAATCATGCGTATTCAATGCAAAAAGGATACTTTCAAAAAATTTCATGTAAACTGAATTACTTTTACTAGAGGAGAAAATAAAATATTCTAATTTTTTAATCTTTTTCTTTTATACGAAGGTGGCAGCCAAATCGGCTGATTTTTTTTCTAAGGTTCAATTTTTTTCATAAACATTAACGAACCACATGCAGAGATAAAAAATCGGTAAATGTATTTACGCAGAACTTCCCTCTTTATTCATACACGGTCACTCTAAAAAATTATTAATTAGGAGATGACATATGAGAATTATAATCGCCATGTAGTTAGCCCTATTATTACAGAGAAAACCTGATAACTTTTTTCCATCATCTACTGTATAGTGGTGGGATTTTTTTGTTTAATTTTCAAAACATTTTTTTGTTGAAATAGGTTAAGAATATAACGAAACGAGGAAATTCTAGAATTGAAGAAAAACGTTTTTTCCATAATCTGTTCTATTGTAGTGGTAAAATAATAAATAATAAATATATTTTTTAAATTTTCAAAACAAATTTCTTTCTTGAAATATGTTTGGAATGTCATGAAATGTGAAAATTTTAAATTTGAACAAAAACAATTTTTTTCCATCACCTATTTTATAAAAAATGTTCGCATTTTTTTTAATTTCTAATTCTTTTTTTTATGTTTAGAATATCCTGAAACGTGGAAATTTTAAATATGAGCAAAACAGTTTTTTTCCATCATCCGTTTTATACAAAATTTTCAAAATTTAAAAATTTCTTTCTATTTTAAATTTTCATTAAATTTCTTTTTTTTTTAAATAGATTTAGAATGTCACGAAATTTTAAATTTGATCACCCATTTGAATTGAATTGAAAAAAAATTGAATCACCCATTTTATAAAAAAATTTAAAAATTTCAACATTTTTTTCTATTTAAAATTTAAAAAAAAAAATTTTTGTTTGAGATAGGTTTAGAATGTCATGAAACGTGGAAATTTAAAATTTGAACGAAACATTTATTTTCCATTATCTATTTATTCCCCTTAGACCCTGTATATTTTCACTTGTAATCTCCCAGGTGATTGAATTATTGCCGGAAATTTTTCGAGTACATGAATGTTTTGAAAATTATCCCGAGTCGCGCAGCGACGAGTCTAATTTTCTTAAAAAATTCATGTACGAGAAGAATTTCCCTGCAATTAATTCAAGCACGCGGGGATTCGGTAAGAAAATTTCACAGGAAAATCAACACGGCCGGCGCGAGGCCGTGTGTCAACACGGCCGGCGCGAGGCCGTGTGTATTATGAATAGGGAGTTGATCTGTACCTCTCTAAAATTGCGATTTTACAATAGGAACTCCTCCGAGGCGGGTATTTTTCGTGGTTTTTTAATTATTAACGAGTAAAAGTCCGCTATCTCTCTCGCCTGCTTTTTTTGGGAATGAGGAGTCGAGGGGTAAGAGAGAAAATAGGAGAGGTCGTTTTGGTATTTCGTAAACGTCAAAAATGTTCGATTTCTTTTCGTTACTGTCGGGCTCGATTTTCGATTTCGACCTCGCAGTTTGCGGCTAGCTATAACTAGAATCTCTCCCCGTTCCGCCGCGACGCCGTACGGCGCTCAAAAATATGTATTTCAAAAAATACGGACGTTTTAAGATTGCACGTTTTTGCGCTGTTTCGAATCCGAAGCGAGACTCATTTTTTCGGTTTTTCGCCTATAACTCGAAAACGGCTGGAGCTAGCTCAAAATAAAAAAATCTCAAAGGACAAGAGCGTTTCCTTCCGCTCCCTCCGGTATGTTCAAAAATTACGTACGATTTTTCGTTTCGGAGATATCGCCCGAAATGTGCGGCGGTGCAGAATGGCGGAAAATACGACATTTTTTCCTTTAAACCTCCATAACTTCTAAACGGGGCCTCCTAGAGCAAAATACTTTGCCCTAACGAAAATGTAGAAAAACGAATGATCTAAAAGTCTTTTTTTTATTTTTCTCCAGCTCCAAAGATTAACGAGCTACGGGCGGTCAAAGTGGAAGAATTTTTCGTAAATACGTGAAATTTTAAATTTAAAATATCCGAGAAAAGCTACTTTTGTCGCGCACGCCGCGGGTCTAATTTTCCATTTTTCCCCTCGAACTTGGTATCGCCGGAAAGCTACGTTCTTCTGCTTTCCAGAGAGACGTCGCACGCCGTTTCACTCCCGATATTTATTTACTTATGGATTTTTTAAGTACTTACGGTTTTCGATTTTTACGAAAATATCCATTCTTATTTCGCACAGAACTACACTAAATTTTTAATTAACCCAGGGCACGTACTGCACGAATAAAATGCGAATCTTCGTGTTCAAATAGAGACCAAGATCGAGCCTCTATGTCCAGTATTAACTAAAATATGAGTGTTTTAAGATTTCATGTTTTACAATTTTCTAGGTTACGTTTTAACACACTCAAATTGGTCACATTTGTCTCGCCCCTGCGAGGCCAAATTTTCGACTTTCCCTGTAAAATTTGGTATCACGGGAAAGGGCAAAGCTCCCCCTTTCCATCGAGACATAGAACGAGCTTCTATTCCACGTAATTGCTTCATTATGAATTTTTATGTACGTAGATGTTTTTCACTTTCTCACAAAAAACCCAACATTCACACGCCCGTGCCGGGCCGAATTTCCGATTTGGCCCCCACACTCCACTATCACAACAAAATATCGTCCTTCCCGATTAATTTGAGACATAGAACGCCTTTCAACTCCACTTATTTCCTGAGAAATCACCGTTTTCAAAGTCCATGTTTTTGCTTCCGCCATTTTAAATAACGTACAAACGTACATAACAATATACCAGGAATTCTACGTAATTTGTAATTTTACAGGGGGAGAAAAATAATGCTGTATAGGGTGAGCCAAATTCATCGAAAATCTTAATTAAATTTATTTGTCGTCCGATTGACCTGAAATTTGGTACTCGGGGGTTATCGACCACGCTGATCACGGATATGACGTCAGAATCGCAAAATTCAAAATGGCGACGCCAAAATGGCGGACGATGTTTGTCAATTATGGCGTCACACCGCTCAAAATCGGTATTTTGGGGTTTTCGAGGTCGCTGATTACGAATCCGAAATCGAAATTGAAAATTTCAAAATGGCGGCCGAGTTGCAGGACACATTTTGCCATTTGCGGTGCCATTCGTCTGAAAATAAGTTCGTATGTGTTATCGAGGTCAGTGATCACGAATATCAAATCGTAACTGAAAAATTCAAAATGGCGGCGTCTCCATAGCCTAATATCCATCATTTACTGTAACTTTCTTATTTACAGACCGATTCGAATGAAACTCGGTATGTTGAAGTTACCGAAGTAGCTGATTGTGAATATGACGTCGAAATTGAAATATTCAAAATGGCGGCCGAGTTGCGGGACATATTTTGCCATTTACGGTGCCATTCGTCTCAAAATAAGTACCTATGTGTTATCGAGGTCGCAGATCCCGAATATCTAATCGTAACTCAAAAATTCAAAATGGCGGCGTCTCCACAGCCTAATATCCATCTTTTACTGTAACTCTCTTATTTACCCTCCGATTCCAATTAAACTCGGTACGATGAAGTTACTGAAGTAGCTGATTGTGAATATGACATCGAAATTGAAAAATTCAAAATGGCGCCATGGCCTATTATACTGTAACTTTCTTATTTGTCAGCCGATTCGGCTGAATCTCGGTATTTGCAGGTAATTAGAGTAGCCGATAACGATCATGTCTACGGAATTAAAAAATTCAAAATGGCGGCACAAATTGCGGGACACGATCCGTTATTTAAGGCGGCATTCGTCCAAAAATAGGTATGTGAGTGTTATCGAGGCTACAGATAACGAATCTGTCGCCGTCGCTAAAGAATTCAAAATGGTGGCGTCCCCATAGCCATTTATTTTCATTTTTTTATTTACCGTCCGATTCAAATGAAACTCGGTATGTACAGGTTATTAGTATAGTTATTAATGAATATAACATCAGACTTACAAAATTCAATATGGCGGCAATCAAAATGGCTGACAACATGTGTCATTTATGAACCGATTCGACTGAAAATCGGTATCTAGATGTTTTTCATGTAGCTGATGACGAATCTGAAATCGAAACTAACAATCAAGCTTTCTACAATGATTCAAGCTTTCTACAATGATTCAAGCGTTTCCTAATCGAGTGCGGAGCACTCGCATTGACAGCTTTAGCTGTCACCCCTCCGGAGGAGCTAGAATGGGCGATAGCCCATTCTAGTCATAGTAATGGAATCCAGTTGGTGCGAGCCCCTTCCTCTTTGCGATCTTAAAAGATCGAGATGTTAAAACGCGCTTAATTTCGCCGGTCCGCGCCCGCCTCCGATGCTTCGGGAGGGAATTCTGTAGTGTATAGGCTATATTCGGTTCCGGTATTTTTCCGGGTTTTTTCTTTATTACCGGACGAAAATCGCCTATCTCTCTCGCCTCTTATTTTTGGGAATGAGGAGTCGAGGGGGACGAGAGAAAATAGGGGAAGGCGTTTTGGTATTTCATAAACGTCAAAAATTTACCATTTTCGTTAGCTCCTGCCGGGCCTAATTTTCGAGTTCGACCTCGCAGTTTGCGGCTAGCGATAACTAGAACCTCTCCCCGTTCCGCCGCGACGCCGTACGGCGCTCCAAAATATGTATTTCGAAAAATACGGACGTTTTAAGATTGCACGTTTTTGCACTGTTTCGGCTCCGAAGCGAGACTCATTTTTTCGGTTTTTCGCCTATAACTCGAAAACGGTCGGAGCTAGCTCAAAATAAAAAAATCTCTAAGGACAAGAGCGTTTCTTTCCGCTTCCTCCGGTATCTTCAAAATTTCCGTACGTGTCTTCGTTTCGGAGATATCGGCCGAAAGGTGCGTCGGTGCAAAATGGCGAAAAATTGGACATTTTCACCTTTAAACCTCCATAACTTCTAAACGGGGCCTCCTAGAGCAAAATACTTCGCCCTAACGAAAATGTAGAAAAATGAATTATCTAAAAGTCTTTTTTTTTGTTTTTCTCCGGCTTCAAAGATTAACGAGCTACGGGCGGTCAAAGTGGAAGAATTTTTCGTAATTATGTGATATTTTAAATTTAAAAGATCCCGGAAAAGCTACTTTTGTCGCGCTCGCCGCGGGCCTAATTTTCCATTTTTCCGGTCCAACTTGGTATCGCCAGAAAGCTACGTTATTCTGCTTTCCAGAGAGACGTCGAACGCCGTTTCATTCCCGATTTTTATTTACTTATGAATTTTTAAAATACTTACGGCTTTCAATTTTTACAAAAATATCCATTCTTATTTCGCACAGAACTACACTAAATTTTTCATTTAACCAAGAGCACGTACTGTACGGATAAAATGCCAATCTCCGTGTTCAAATAGAGACTAAGATCGAGCCTCTAGATCAAGTATTAACTAAAATATGAGTGTTTTAAGATTTCATGTTTTACAATTTTCTAGGTTACGTTTTAACACAGTCAAATTTGTCACATTTGTCTCGCCCCTGTGAGGCCGAATTTTCGATTTTCCCTGTACAATTTGGTATCGCGGGAAAGGGCCAACCTCCCCCTTTCCATCGAGACACAGAACGAGCTTCTATTCTATGTACTTGCTTAATTATGAATTTTTTTGTACGTAGATGTTTTTCACTTTCTCACAAAAAACCCAACTTTCACACGCCCGTGTCGGGCCGAATTTCCGATTTGGCCCGCACACTCCACTATCACAACAAAATATCGTCCTTTACGATTAATTTGAGACCTAAAAAGCCTCTCAACTCCCATTATTTCCTGAAAAATCACAGTTTTTAAAGTCCATGTTTTCATTTCAGACATACATTTTTGTCGACAATGCAGACCACTGTAATAGGTGGTAAAAATTATGTGTGTGAAGTTAGCACGCGTTGCTGGCAACACGGCGTTGCCAGCAACGCGGAAATAAGTTTTGATGTAAAATTTTTACAAATTAAATAGAATGCCAATAGTCGGGTGCCCAAACAAATCTCGATATAGGGTGAGCCAAATTTATCGAATTAAATTTATTTGTCGTCCGATTGGCCTGAAATTTGGTACTCGGGGATTATCGACCACGGTGCTCACGAATGTGACGTCGGAATCGCAAAATTAAAAATGGCGGCGCCAAAATGGCGGACGATGTTTGTCGATTATGGCGTCACACCGCTCAAAATCGGTATGTGGGGGTTTTCGAGGTCGCCGATTACGAATCTGAAATCTAAATTGAAAAATTCAAGATGGCGGCGGAGCTGCAGGACACATTTTGCCATTTACGATGCTATTCGACTGAAAATAAGTACGTATGTGTTATCGAGGTCACAGATCGCGAATATGTTATCGTAACTCAAAAATTCAAAATGGCGGCGTCCCCATAGCCTAATATTCATCATTTACTTTAACTTCCTTATTTTTCAATCGATTCAAATGAAACTCGGTATGTTGAAGTCACTGAAGTAGCTGATTGTGAATATGACGTCGAAATTGAAAAATTCAAAATGGCGGCGGAGTTGCAGGACCTATTTTACCATTTACGGTGCCATTCGTCTGAAAATAGGTATGTATATGTTATCGAGGTCACAGATCACGAATATGTCAGCGTAACTCAAAAATTCAAAATGGCGGCGTCCCCGTAGCATAATATTCATCATTTACTCTAACTTCCTTATTTATCGTCCGATTCAAATGAAACTCGATATGTTGAAGTTACTGAAGTAGTTGATTGTGAATATGACGTCAACATTGAAAATTTCAAAATGGCGGCGTCCCCATAGCCTAATAACCGCTATTTACTGTAACTTTCTTATTTGCCGTCCGATTCAGCTGAAACTCGGAATGTGAAGGTTGCTGAAGTACCTAATCGAATATGAAAGTGAAAAACTGAAACTGAAAAATTGAAAAACTGAAAAACTAAAAATCTGAAAATCTGAAAAACTGAAATAATGAAAAACTGATAAACTTGAAAACTTGAAGACTTGAAAACTTGAAATCTTGAAAACTTGCAAACTTGAAAAATTGAGAAATTGAAAACTTGAAATCTTGAAAACTTGGAAACTTAAAAACTTGAAGAGTTGAAAACTTGAAAACTTCAAATCTTGAAAACTTGCAAACTTGAAAAATTGAGAACTTGAAATCTTGGAAACTTGAAAACTTGAAATCTTGAAAAATTGAAAACTAAAAAATCGAAAGGTGAAAAACTAGAAACTGAAAATCTGAAAACTGAAAAACCGAAAAACTGAAATAAAAGACTGACAAATGGAAAACTGAACAATGAAAAACTGAAAAACTGAAAAACAAAAAACTGAAACACTGAAAACCTGAAAAACTTAACTTAAAAACTTCAAAACTTAAAAACTGCAAATCTTCAAAACCTAAAAACTGAAAAACCTAAAAACTTAAAAACATAGAAACTTAGAAACTTAAAAACTTAGAAAATTAAAAACTTCAAAACTTCGAAACTTTAAAACTTTAAAACTGAAACTGAAAACTGGAAAATTGGGAAACTGAGAAACTGAAACACTGAAAGACTAAAAGACTGAAAAACTGAAAAACTGAAATACTGAAAAACTGACAAACTGAAAAATGAAACTAAAAACGGAAAACCACAAAAACTGAAAACTGAAAAATTGAAAAACTAAAAAACTGAAAATTGAAAACAAAATTAAAAAATTGAAAAAGTAAAAACTGAAAATTGAAAAATTGAAAAACTAAAAAACTAAAAACTGAAGACTGAAGACTGAAAAACTGAAAACTGAAAAACTGAAAAAATTAAAAACTGAAAACTGAAAAACCGAAACACCGAATGATAAAAAACCGAAAAACTAAAAAACTGAAAATTAAAAAACTGAAAACTTAAAATTTAAAAAACCCCAAAAAAGTGAAAATTGAAAACTAAAAATCAAGCTTTCTACAATGATTCAAGCGTTACCTAATCGAGTGCGGAGCACTCGCATTGACAGCTTCAGCTGTCACCCCTCCGGAGGAGCTAGAATGGGCGATAGCCCATTCTAGTAAATTAAATAAACTCTAGTTTCAACTGACATTAAGATTATTCTAAGACATAACAAGGCATAAAATTAGTAGGCCATGAATGGGCCTACTAATTGTCAAAGTGACAGAAACGCATCGGAATTAGTAAGTAGTGTTGTTGTGTCAAAAGTTAAAATTATTATTTAGTAAGTTATTATATTCAGTTATTTGAAAATGGAATACGTATAATAGATAGATAACATCTCTTCCACCCATTTTAGTTTAAAAAAATTACTGAAAATTGTTTAGGACAACTCTATTTTTTGTGTGTTATGGAATAAGTCTTATTCACTAAAATAGGTGGAACGTTGTTTTCTTTATATATTTTTATGTTTTATACACATAGCATAGCACAGTTTCAGCACAGTATAACTTGACAGAGATGGCTTTGAAACGTATTTGTTATTTATCATTAAATCATTGACAGTTTAACCAGTTTAAGCTCAATATGTCTTATTGTTGAAGTTATTTTCGAGCCTTTAAAAGAATAAGATTATAGAGTATGGAAAAAGAACATAATATACAATATGCGCATATTGCGACAACTTTGTGTTAAAGTTAAAAAAGCCATTCAAAATTGAAATACTTATCATACCCGATGATAATTGTAATATGGAGAAAAACCAAAATGAGAAGTTATTGACTATGATGATTAGGTACCTATTAAACACGAAATAAAATGTTATTTCACATAGCTCAATGATATTTTTTATAATTATCTCTCTTAATTTGAAAAACAAAATTCCATTTTTATGTAATAGCAAATGTCAAAAATGATCATATGTCAATAATTTGACAGAAAAATTTCCACTTATTAATTTCCTTCATGGTACCCTGGAGGTTGAAAATTTCCGAAAATTTTTTAGGTTGCCTTGGTAACGACACAAAAACAAACTTCTGATTGGCTAAAAAGGTAACGTGTGAAATTTTCTAGTGAAAATCTAACTATTTCTTCGGTGGCAGTGGCGTTAGCCACCTACCAAATTTGACTGTCTTCCGTCAAGTAGTTTTTTTAGTTAACGCACCAACGGCAGACGACAGACCGACAGACCGACAGACCGACAGACCGACAGACAGACAAACAGACTGACGGAATTGAAAAACCTATATTTTCGTAATCTACATGATCTGAAACGTGAAAATCCGAAAAAATCTCTGAGGGTGATTTTTTCTCGAATACAATGCTTCCCTTCGGTATGCGAGAGTAAAAATAAAAACGAAAAACTGTATTTATTAGAGTACAGGGGTTACCAGTGGCGACAGTGGCTACAACTCGAGGAAAATATTTGTTTTCCTATTGTCGATCTACTGACGCCGAAACGCTTCTGGGGTCATTTCACCATGCTTATTCTGCTGCACACTTTTCCGGTTGGTCCTAGCCTATTAACAATTTTTTTGGCACCAGTCTAAATAGCAGATATGAATAGTTAACAAATGAAAATGCGAGGAGAAGCTATAAAATTAATTTAAAAATCTGCACTCTTTCCTGGGGAACCTTAAAATATTATACACTACTTATGCTTATGACATGACGTGACTACCTAAATTAATGTAAATGCAAATGTGGGAAGGTAAGCACGTGTGAGTCAGAGATACGGTTCCAAGTAGGTATTTATACAACTTTTATTGGAGCTGACGTAGCCTATTTACAAGCTTAAATTAAATCCATTCAACTTTTTTTATGCAATTATTGGCTACTATAAATGGTTACGCTGGAACGTGCATCTGATGCATCAGTAGCAAATGAGGAATATCGCTAAAATTTGTATATTATAATCGCACTCTTATCGATGAGACCGTCAAAAATCGACTCTAACTTCATTAAAATATATAGGATATTCACGTTTTATGCTCAAATGTAGACAAAATATTTATACGTACATAACAAATATTTATTTTATAAAAATGATTTCAGATTATTTTGTAACAGTAATGTTATTTCAAATAGTTTTATGTGCCATGCCATCCTGAAGATATCAGATGGGGATGAAAAGCTTGTGTAACTTTTAGATGCTTTGAAATTATAGTTTGGATAGTGAACATAAATTATTTGTTCCTTTTTAAAGGTTTAGTTTTTGTGTCGGGGTCTTTTAAATTTTTAATTTAACTTTTGTTTCTTCCTTTTTAATTGTTTATTTTTTGTGTTAGGGTTTTAAATATTTTTAATTTAACTTTTATTTTCAATTTCTTTTATTACAAGATAAACCCATCAAGTTCAGGATATATTTTAAACTATTTAAATACATTTCAGATCAACATTAATTTAATATATGAAATAACACCGAATCCTTTGGCATTTCTTAGAACACGACGTCCGTTACACTGAGTGTGTGTGTAATAGAGCGTATCGAAAAAAACTTTTTTTGGAACTTCAAAATTTCAAGTTGATAGAAAGTTATATCTATAAAGCCACATACACCACACAAAAAGTTGGCCCAATTGAAAAAAAGTTAGGTCTCCCGCAAGAGGCGGAAAGTATATGATTTTCTTCAAAAAATTGATTTTCTTTCATATTTTTTTTTTAATTAAGGATTATGGACCTGTCTTAGGACAGAATACTCAGGATGATAATGATGAAGAATATAATATTTTACGGCCTAAAAAGACTGACGGACATTTAAAAAAATCTTAAATTAGGAAGAACACCTCATCTTTTCTTTATGTTTAAATAAAATGCGGGAGACCTAACGGTTTCATTAGAGCCACATTTTTTATATTTTCATTTCACACCGCATTGTTAGAATTTTTCAACTTGAAAAATAAAATCACTTAATCCTTCATTCTTAAAAAAAACCGCTGCCTAAGGAATCACTACTTCCACATCCAGATTTATCGTCCAAGTCACTTGACTATATTTGCACTCTACTATGTGGAGATTATTGGTGATAGAATTGCAATAATATTTGGGGCAGAACATCATAGAAAAATTTGAGGCGTTATTTTCTACCATATACTTTAAAAATGAAGTTTCTAGCTTGGTCTACTTATTTTGCGCTATTCACAACCTACCACTTCCCACCGCTTCAACAGAATCGTCTTAATCAGATGTAATTACTATAGATACGTGTACTAACTTTCAAATCAGTATCTCAATTTTGTGTTATCGATCTCTTTAATAATGGAGTGAAGGTGGTGGGGGTGGAAGTGTCGAAAAATATTAGAAAGAAATCTGAGGCCTTGATTTCTAGTATATACACCAAATCCCAAGTTTCTGTACTCATACCAGCTTGCTTTACTTATTTTTCCCTATTTATTTACCTCTACTTTCCCCCCAGTCCTTCAACGGAAATATGTCAAAATATAATCTAGTTACAGATGACGTTATAATAAATACGTGTACCAAATTCCAAGTGAAAATCTCAATTTAATTTTATCAACTCTATTAATAAGGGAATGGGGGTGGTGGGAATGGAAAATATTATAAAAAAGCCTGAGGCCTTCGCTTCTAGTATATACTCCAAATCCCAAATTTCTGTACTCTTACCAGCTCGCTTTACGTATTTTCCCCTATTTACCCCTATTTAACCCCCAAGCATTCAAGGGAACTATTTCAAAATATAATCCAGCTCCAGATGTCGTTAAAATATATACGTGTACCAAATTTCAAGTCAATATCTCAACTTTATTTTATCAACCCCTTTAATAATGGAGTAGGGGTGGTGGGGGGTTCAAAAATATTATGGAAAAATCTGAGGTCTTGGCTTCTAGTACATACACAGAATTTCTGTACTCTTACCAGCTTGCTTTACTTATTTTCCCCTATTCACCTCTATTTAATCCCCAATCCTTCAACGGAATAATTCCAAAATAAATCTGGTTCCAAATGTCATTCTAATATATACGTATACCAAATTTGAAGTGAATATCTCAATTTTATTTTATCAACCCCTTTAATAATGGAATGGGGAGTGGTGGTGGGATGGAAATTATTATAAAAAAATTGAGGCCTCGTCTTCTAGTACATACACAAAATTTCAAGCTTATGTACTCTTACCAGCTTGCTTTATTTATTTCCCCCTATTTACCCACCAACCCGGATATGTTCAAAAAACAATTCAGTTCCAGATCTCGTTATAATATATACGTGTACAATATTTCAAGTCAACACCTTAAACCGTTCCGGAGAAAGCGTGCGGGCAAAAAAGTTACAGACAGACAGACCGACAGACAGGCAGACAGACAGACCGACAGACAGATCGACAAACAGACAGAAAATTTGTTTTCGCTCAACTTTAAAATCTCAACGTTCCATGACATTCTAAACTTATTTCAAGAATTTTTTTTTTTGCCATTACTATACTTCCAATCCACTACGTGGATGTGGAAGTAATATGGAAAAATGCAGCTTTTGGAGAAAATTATAAACTTTAGTCCTCTTGCGGGAGACTTAATTTTTCAATTGGGCTAAATTTTTTTGTGGTGTATATGGGTTCATAGAGACAACTTTTTATCAACATGAAATTTGGAATTTCCAATAAAAGTTTTCTTCGATACACCCTAGTTAACAATGAAACCTGAAAATCTTGGAAGCGATTTCCACCAAACATCGCGCACCACCAAACATCTCGCAAATTTTGAAACAAGAAACCCGTTTTGGAGATAGGATGCCACAGACACACACGCACAAAGGTTTGTATTTAATTTATAAGGTATAAGGGTTATTATATTCACTAGATATCAAATGTTTTTAATTATAATCTAACCTAATAACAAAGCAATTATATGAAAAATTCTTTAAATATTTTCGTTTAAAATTTGTAAATTAAATACAGGTTGTCCCACTTAAAGGACTGAAATGTTGAAGAGGTTACAATTATTCAACATTGGCAAATGCCAACATTTGGTCTCAAATATCTCGAAAACGGTTAGTTTTATGATATGTTCTTTAAGAGCATAATCTGCTTAGAAATGCATTTTCTTTCACACAAACCCCATTTCAAAGTTTCTCCCATCGAAATATTTCTTTAGAGCACAGCGCCATCTATATATAGTAGAGGGTCCACACCTTCGAAAGCCGTCTAAATCGCCAAGTAACCCATTCCAGCAAGGTAAATAAATTTTGAGCTCGCATATCGAAAGAGGGTCCTAATGGGCATCCGAAATGGCTTGTTGGACTTTTTTTGGCGCTTGCACAACTTCTCCACAAGAAAAAAAGATGGCGGAACATTATTTCAAGAATGTGTGTTTTTAAACATATACCTCTCGCTAGAAAATTAACTACGTACGATATTGAGGTGATTTTTTATATTTGTATACTACTGACATGAGCGCATATATTTATACTGTTAGAATTTCAAAATCACTTACGATTTTTTTCTAAATAAATCCTAAATCACAGGAAGCAAATTTGTGTGTTTGAATTTTCGATGTTCGTTCAACTATATTAAATGTTTAATTTTTTTATATATTATATGCGAATGAAATATGGTCTAAAGATCAAAAAAGTTTTTGCAAAAAAAATTTGCTCCATATCTGTTACAATTTTTGAGTTACAGACTTTTCAAATTAAACCATAAGTTAGGTCCGTGATACTCCTATTACCATGCGGCTATTATCTCACGTACTGCTATGTGGTTAATTGTAATGCATCAAGATAGTAAGCTAATACATTTTTGATATTGTGTTATTATTATTTATAATTTTACAAAAATATTAATATGTAAAATGAAACTCATTTGGCATAGTATTTATTAGATCTATAGGTTATGAAGGTGTTGTATATGGAGATATTTATTATATATACCATCATTATACAATATAGAAATAAAATGTAAACACGTACACAAAACGTATAATTTATAAGTAATAATAATAATAATATTAATGCATAATTATACACAGCTCAATAAGCATCGACAAAGCACTACTAGACTAGTAAGAATTACTGTCTGTTAAACACTGCTCTGTATTATTTCTGCCCTTAAACAATAATTGTAGGAAAGGCCACATGCACATGCAACAGAACATCAACATTTTTAGTCACACTCTACTTTACAATTCCACTTTTTGTTTCTTTTTAACCACTTGTGGTTTTTTGTCATCATTTGTGGGTTTATTTGGTTATTCTCTATCAGATATCCAAATTTTCTGGAAGAGTGTGATGTGTTTTCTTAACCGTTTTTCAAGTCACCGAGGTAATTTGTTTAAAATCCAGAATTTTGTGTTAGGTAAGGAAAGTATAGGAGAATCTAAACTACTTCTTGTGAATAATTTTTACAATTAAAATTATTTTGCAATAAGCAGGGTTTGACCCTGCTTCGCTAAGTACTTCAGTTGCAAGCTAAGCTAAGCATACCAAACTACTGGACTTAATGACCGTTTCAAATGCAGTAAGTAAGCTCTCTTGTAGGACTTAGCGAAAGTATGTCTAATAACTTTATGAAAAATAAATGCTACCTTGGTGAATCTAATTAAACTCATTATGGCCATACAGATTCACATAGGTCTTACGACCATCTTCAATGACACGATCACCAATTGCATCGCAGTTATCTCCAAGATTAGTCAAACTGTTTAGATGGCCTGTTTGATTTAAGGCAACTGTAACTGCTCACTTTTTCCCCTTCGGAAAGAATAACTGACAGGTCACACAATACATAGACTGCCAATAAATAATATTTACAATATTTTCTTCTTCATGTTTGTCACCTAATTATTTATTGGTTTCGTGAATACTATAAAATACCCTTTGTTGTCGTATACCCACAAAACTTTTGTAGTTTTTCTATTTTGGAAAAATTAAACATACTTTTCGTAAATATTATTGTGTTCGGTTGTTCATAGCTGCACTTCAAATTTTATGCTAGGCGTGAGGAATCCAAGTTCACATTGTTGGGCAACATTTGTCCTTATTTACACCAATATTCAGGGCTTGTTTTCTTAGGTCATATCGTACTTTTTTTAAATCCGAAATTTAGGTCAATTTTTATTTTTAAACTCAATTTATTAAAACTTATTAACGATTTCGTACTCTATTTGCAAGTCTAGATATACTGTCCTAAACCAAAATGACGTAACTTAAAATTTCCTAAGCAAATTGGATGTACTTCAAAGTTTCCTTGTTAAATGACCGGCTTTTTTCAATAATCAATAAGCCATTATTTTTGCATCTGCCTCATAGAATTAAATTCAAAAATAGAATGAAACTATTTAAAAAAATAAGATGTGCTGAGATTAGCGGCATAAAATGTCAAATATCTCAAGAAGAGCGTATAATGAAGTACGTCATTTTGGCTTAGGACGGCAGTATATTACATGTAACAAATTACATCATAATTTAAAACCACGTATTTATTGCACCGAAATAATTGTTTAACAATTTTCAGACAATGAGTGATCTAATGATCAAGAATAATATAACACCTAGATCAAATTAGGTATTAGACTAATATATGATCTATCCACAATTGCACAGAACGAGCCCTGCCGTAGCTGTCACGTTGCGCGCTAATAACAAGACATTATTACGGTCGAATTTAAAAATCCGTATCTCGAAAACTGTATAAGATATCGAGCTAATTTTTTTTGCAAAAACTTTTTTGATCTTTAGACCATATTTCATTCGTATGTAATAGATACAAAATTCGAATATTTAATATAGTTGCTCGCACGTCGAAATTTCAAACACACAAAATTCGTTCATGTGATTTATTTAGAAAAAAGCCGTAAGTGATTTTGAAGATCTATTAGTACAGATAGATGCGCTCGTGTTTGTAGTATATAGATATAAAAAATCAGATTGATATCGCAAGTAGTTAATTTTTTAGGAAGAGGTAAACGTTTAAAAACACAAATTCTTGAAATAACATTCGGCCATGTTTTTTTCTTGTGGAGAAGTTGCGCAAGCGCCAACAAAAGTCCAACAAGCCATTTCTGATGCCCCTAACGACCCTCTTCCTGAATTCGTTTCCAAAAATCATTTACCTTGTTGGAATGGGTCATTTCAATTTTTAAAGCTTTGGACCCCTTACTAATACTGATATATTAAAAAAACAATTATATTCAAAAATGAAGCTCTCTTTATGCTCTGCAAATTGGCTTTTACAGAATTAAAATATCTTCTATTCGTTTAGAATATATCCGGCCTGGGAGTTTTTATTGGGAAACTCTGTATATTAGTGTACATACAACTTTTTTTTGTTTAAGGAAATAGACTAGTGGGATACACTTTTTGATAAGTATCAGTTTTATACAGTTATAATATTTATACATAAAAGAAGCACATGTTTTAGATTAATTATAGAAATATATTTTGTAATAAAGATTGTAAGTATAATCTGCAAAAAAAATTCTTCTACGCTACAATAAAACGCGTAAATTTTTTATAATTACTTTAATTTTTTCTTAACATAGCAACTAATGCATAAGCCTGGTCTATCAAATTTTATAATTAATAAGTGTCAAAATTTACACGACACAGAGAAGATTAATTACTTCATAAATCATCGTTATTAAATTAATTTTCTTGTGATCTATGACCCACGTCGCTTTTGAGAACAGGATATTCTACTTGAGATACCTAAACCACCGAGTTTATTTTAATGACAGAAATACCAAATTACGCACATTTATAAGTATATGATTTTTATACTACTAGTAATTGAATCAGGACAGCATTTAAACGACACTTGAAAATTGCGCCGAATCGTATGTAAATATGTTTGTATGCAAATATATTTAGCTAATGGTATATAGCTTTGAATGAATTCAGTAATAGTTCACGATATGTCTGTCAGGACATTTAACAATGATTGGTTATTTTTAGTTACGGCTCTAGACAGAAATGATAGCCTTAATATTTTAAAAGGTACAAGTTTTTCTATAAAGATTCAAAATTGTGTATCCAATAGGTCTGCCAAAATTACATAATAGTTATAGAGATGTATGCAATTGCAATATTACTACCAACCAGCAGAGAGAATAAATTGTGGGTTATTGCGAAGATAATAATCTCCTCTAAAAATTATTCTTGTTGGAAAATGGAAAATGACATTTGGGGGACCGAAAATTGGTCAAAAGTCAATTTTCAGTCAATTCGGTCACTGCTGTGAATTTTGAGAGCATTTTAAAAAGTCAAAGAAAAAGTAAAAGAAAACGAGAAAAATTAAAATTTTAATGCGAACCATGATAGGGTGTTCAATTACATGCCCAAGATTAATGTAAAAATTGTTTCTTGTCTCCAAGATCAACCATTTGACTGTTATGATATTGTTATACATTACACCCCTATGATACGCCCATGACTAATAGTGGCGACCTGGAAACGAGTTTTCTGGAGTATGATGGAAGAAGATTCTCGATTATGTTCTAGATAACCCTAGAGGCAATTTCAGAGTATATAAGGCGAGTTTAAAAATGAATTATTATTTGTTTGCTTATAATGGGCTTGTTCCATGATATTCCTTTTATATGGCTTTTATGCACTTTTATACACTTAAAATTTCGTATTATTAACTTTTTCCGTTCTCGAGATATAAGGAGTTGAAATTGGTAATAGTTGCAAAAACCGAGGGCTCATATGTGACGTCACTATACGTAAGTGACGTAAGAAAAATGGCTTCTGGGATCTTTCCAATTTAACCTGAAAAGTCGAAAAACATGGAATTTTTAAACGCTGTTAATTAAATAAATACGTCGAGTGAAAGTTCGTTCTATGTCTCTAAGGAAAGGAGAAGGTCGGCGATCAATTCTAATCGTAAATTGTCTGGTCAAAATCGAAAATTCGTCTCGGCAGGAGCGATAGAAAATTGTAATTATTTGACATTTCACCAAATTGTACTCCCCTACTGTCAAGTAGTAAACAAAACAAACAATACTTTGAAAACACTTATAATTATAACCAATAAGGAGCATCAAGTCTATTGAGATCGCCGAGTCTATGCGTATAGTGACGTAGCGCCTGGCCACGCCCCATTTTCGTGAGATGGAGATTTGTAATAGTTTTTAAGATACTAAACGTGCGAATAAGATTCTAATTTTTTGCAGATCCATTAATTTATACTTGCACTTTCGATTTATGAAATAAAAAAAAATGCTGAACAAGCCCATTGTATTGAAACATTCTTTATAGGATTTTGCAAACAGCAGAAAAAATAACTATCTATAACTAAAAGAAAAACTTTGTGTAGAAATATTAATGAAATCTTTGCATTCTTTCGATAACCTGAATTCTGGTTATGCTAGCAAATTAAAATCCTAAAATGAATTTGTCTAATTTCTTATTTGACAATTCTCATTCTAACACTAGCATCCACACAGTCCCCTACGGCCATGCAAATTAAACTAGTATCCACATAACCCCCTACGATTATGAAGATTCAGTTAAAAATGAGAACAAAGACCTAAAATGAATTTATTTATCTACCTTGTCTTAAAAAATTGTTCATTCCAATGGATTACATTTTCATGAAATCTATCATTCTGTTTCCTGGAAATGCTTAGCCTTTGAAACGTTTTTCGCCCTCCAGAATAAGGGCGAAAAACGTTTCAAAGGCTAAGCATTTCCAGGAAACAGAATGATAGATTTCATGAAAATGTAATCCATTGGAATGAACAATTTTTTAAGACAAGGTAGATAAATAAATTCATTTTAGGTCTTTGTTCTCATTTTTAACTGAATCTTCATAATCGTAGGGGGTTATGTGGATACTAGTTTAATCTGCATGGCCGTAGGGGACTGTGTGGATGCTAATGTTAGAATGAGAATTGTCAAATAAGAAATTAGACAAATTCATTTTAGGATTTTAATTTGCTAGCATAACCAGAATTCAGGTTATCGAAAGAATGCAAAGATTTCATTAATATTTCTACACAAAGTTTTTCTTTTAGTTATAGATAGTTATTTTTTCTGCTGTTTGCAACATCCTATAAAGAATGTTTCAATATATAAGGCGAGATTTCATGGTGGGAAGTTTTACGAAAGTGAAGTGGAAAAGTGCCAAGTGAGGTTAGAAGTAAATACAGAGTGTACATCTGAAATAATAAACATTGCTAAAGATTGTTTTAGTTCAGTAGAAGTAAATTTTAGTTAAGGAAAAGTATTGTGTAGTTCTGAGAAGTTCTTAAATAAGGTGTTAGTGGTTACCCCTTGTTAAAATTATTTAGAACTTATGGATTTTTACAGGGTGCTTCCTAGGGGCGGAAATACGCAACAATTTGGTGTCAGAAGCGGAATTTTAACAAGAGGATTTGTGGAAGTGTTCGTGAAGGTTTGGACAGTGTGTTCTCGGAAAGTAGCGCTAACACAGAAAACTAGTTTACTGGACATTGTTCGAGGGTTATTTTCGAACAGGAAAATCCTGCTAAGAGCATTTTAAGACATTGTAGAGCATTTTATTAGGACTTTAGTGGTAGTAGTTAAATTCTTTGGACTGATAAAAACTCTGAACAAGACTTTTTCTCGTGTTGTTAAGTGCATCTTCATGAATTTTCTAGAACTTTTTTATTTGGACAGTAGTTGGATAGTGACAAAGACTCCGAATAAGACTTTTTCGTGCTGTTTAGAGATTTTTCTGGACAGTCACATTACCGATAGTGACGTAATTGTTAAATTTAGTTGATTTTAACGTAATTATATGCCTATAACAACCAGAAGTAAGGCATCTGAGAAACAAATGCAGGACTTTTTGGCATCCGAAAAACAAAGACTGAATGATTTTGTGGCGGAATTCCGAAAAACTTTGGAGAACGAGAAAGAAGAACGGGCAAGAAGATGCAAGGAACAAGAAAACAAACGTCAAGATGATGAAAGGCGACGCCAACGGGAGAAAGAAGAGCAGAGGGAACGGGAAAGAAGACGCCAGGAACAGGAGAAAGAAGAGCAGACAGAAAGCGTCATGAAGAGAGACTATGTCAACAGGAGAAAGAAGAGCAAGATAGAGAGCGTCAACAGGAAGAGAGACGACGTCAAAAGGAGACAGAAGAGCAAGACAAAAGGCGTCAAGAAGGAAGAAATACGGCGCCTGGAGGAAAAGTAAATAAGTTTGAGGAATAGTTAAGTAAAGTCAAGGGAGAAATGGAACAAGTTAAACGACAATTGAGGATAGAGGAAGCCAGTAAGTGGTGGTATCATCAGGTCAGTGGATCAAACCATCCTCGTTTGACGGCCAAAGTTCATGGACAATTTTCAAGAGACAGTTTGAGGCAGCTGCGTGTGCGAACAACTGGAGTAACGAGGGGCATTAAGGGGCTAAGCATTAGAAATATTCCAGACAATTCCAGTAGAGCAACAAAAGAACGTCAGAGTTTTAGAAGCTGCTTTAGACTTACAATACGGCGATCAACATCTTGCCCAAGTGTACCAGACCCAGCTGAAATCACGTGTTCAAAAGCCTGGGGAAACCTTACGAGAGTTCGAAACTGCCGTGTGATTTGAAGTTTGGAACACCAGGTGGAGAACGGCTTCCTGTAAACAGCTATGTGGATGAAGTGAGTGAACGGCTAAGAAATGTCCATGAGCTGGTTAGAGACCAAATCGCCATAGCTAGTGACCGAATGAGGGCTCGATATAACCGTAAAAGTAGTTCAAAAGGGGTCAAGGCGGGATATCTGGTTTGGCTGTACAACTCACAGCGGAAGAAAGGAAGGTCATCGAAACTTCAACCGCCTTGGGATGGACCGTATCCTGTTATTACCCGAATTATTGACGTCGTCTATCGGATTCAACGAAGCAAAAAGTCCAAGATGAAGATCGTGCATTTGGATAGACTGGCGAAACACATTGATGATTCTTAATTGCCTGATCGGGACGATGAAAGTGAAGTGGAGAAGTGCGAAGTGAGGTTAGAAGCAAATACAGAGTGTAAATTTGAAATAATAAACATTACTAAAGATTGTTTTAGTCCAGTAGAAGTATATTTTAGTTATGGAAGAGTATTGTTTAGTTCTGAGAAGTTTTTAAATAAAGTGTTAGTGGTTACCCCTTGCTGAAACGGAGTTTTACAGGGTGTTTCCTAGGGGCGGAAACATGCAACAATATATTGAGAAAAAATCTACGTATGTGAGCAAATTGCCTGAAAATTTTGTCACTGTCTTCATGGACTCCCCCAAGTCATGAAAAACCAATTTTCTGTCTAATTGGCCATCAATAGTACAAGATATGACAATCTGAAAGTTTTATACATGAAATAGTATAAGTTACGTAAAGATAGCATTACATTCTATGTTAATGTGGAAAGAGACGTCTTGTAATGGAAATATTTTACAATGACTACTTAAACTCTCCATTAGCAGTCATGATATGTCCTTTGCTTTCCACGCTCGCACGCCCATTTTGCAGGTAAATTTCACTGAAAATTGACTGAAAATTGAGTTTTGGCCAATTTCCGGTCCCTAAATGCCATGTTACCATTTTCTGACACCCGGCTAGAGTGTTTTTTTTTTCTCAGCAGCGATATGGACTCTTCATTCGCAAGAATAATTCTTAGATGAGGTTATTATCTTCCGAAAAAAATATAATTTATATAAATAGCACGCAGTATGAGCCAATGAGCACTACCCACCGAAAAAAGATCCTAAATACCCAACTAGTAGAAACACGATCCAGGAGAAGGCAGAGACTATGATGGACGAGGTGGATGAGGATGCAAAAATAATCGGAGCAATGAACTGGTAGCAAATGGCGCTGGAAAAGCCGGATGGCAAAAAAACTAGAGGCACACTAATGGCTGCGAAGTTAACGATGATGATAACGATGTATTAAAATATGTAAGATTTCATGTTAAAATATTTCCTTTAATTTATTTTAATTTATTTTCTTATAACTTTTTCTTTGGAGTGAGCGTAGACGGCTATGCTTGTATCTCGATACGAAAGGTCAAGCAATTCGAAGCGAAGTTAGAACTTGAATGGGAGACCTATCTCCAGGGAAATACAGAGTGCATACTCCACCTTCTAACTGCTTGTGAATCAGCGTATATGTAGAAGTTACGCAATTCTAGACGAGGTTTGCGTAGAGGATATGCCATCCTTTGGAGAAAATGTAAAGCAGTCGGTCCCTTATCTATTAAACGTTAGGCAAGTAAAAAATCCCTGCTCTTCGGTAAAGAAGCGGTTGGGCAAAATTTCCAGGTTGGGGGTAGCTTGTTTTCTGACGTCGGTGATTGGCTCTAGAAGGGGAAATAATGAAATAAGTATAATAAATAAGTATAACTTTTTCTTTCCGAAATTGTAAGCTAGACAAAATTCAATTCATTTTAGTTAAATGGATAATTGGTTTTACAATAAGACTGTGGTAATATGTTATAAAATTGTAGCCTAAAATATCAGCAAACTAATAAATATGTAATAGATGCACAGAAATTCCGGCGCACTGCATACTAACTGCTTAAAAGATAGTTAAAGTAGGTATTATAATAAAAGTTATCAACAAAAAGTAGACATTCTGCTTGTTATGAATACCCTTATATAGTATGTTATGAAAAGCTTCATCGCAATTCATAAAATAAATTATGTCCGATGAATGAAAACTGTTAAAACTTTAAAGCAGAATTGTTGCAGTTGAGAAACGTGCAGAAATGCCAGTGCCTCAAATTATTACAATGTTCTGCGGTTTGTTGCTAAGAGGCATTTTATTTGTGCTCAAAATAAAACAATAATTGAAAAAATATACTTAATTCTAATAAAAGTCATGTGATATGTATAATAGTAAACTATGCAATGAGAGTTGGAATACTTAATTATAAATTTTTATAAATTAAATTGACATTGACAAAATGACTGAAAGAATAAATAAACAAAACTTTAAAAGCTGTGAAATAATATGGAATATTATTTTTAATTTGAACAATAATTTGGTTCCATTTAGTTAGCTCAATATACTTTGTTCTCATTCTATATACCTACGAACTTAGAATATTTAAGACCAGCTTAATTACTTCCGCATCCACGTAGTGAAGTGGAAGTGTAGTAATCATAAAAAGAAAAAAATATTTGTTGAAATAGGTATTGAATGTCATAGAACGTCGAGATTTTAAATTTGAGCGAAAAAAAAATCCGTTTGACGGTCTGTAACTTTTGTGCGCACATTTTCTTGGCAACTGTTTAATATGTTGACTTGAAATTTGATACAGATTATATTTTGTGCTAATTCCGGTGAAGGGTTGGGGGTTAAATAGGGTTAAATAAAGGAAAATAAGTGAAGGAAGCTGGTAAGAGTACAGTAACTTGGAACTTGGTGTATATACTAGCAGCCAAGAATTTAGATTTTTTATAATATTTCTTGAATACTTTGACGGCATTGTAGCTAAATGAACGATAAAACAAGGCGGTGTTGTGCCTAGGAACATTATATAGCTCTTGTAACGTGTGCTTCCTGGATGAATGTCGTACACTTTGATGGGTTTATTATTGAGATAAGTCGATTGTTTTGACTGCTTGATTTTATATTCTCCTGTACATAAGTGCACACAAAACCGCTGCTCCAATTTGGACCAACCAGCTTCACGGTAATAGAATGAAACATGATTATAGTATCTAAGTTCATAGCAAAATCTAATACAACTATTTTGAAGCTTCTGTAGACACTCCTTACCCTTACAGAGTATAGCTGGCCAATAAACAACATCACAATATGCAAGCAATGACAAGATGAGGGAATCACACAATTTCAATTTTATGTTCACAGAAAAAAATTCTTTGAATATATAAAGAGTACGTAGTTTCGCATAACTTCTTTGAAAGATGTTCGATATTTAAAGCGCAGATTATTACTAAAAAATACTCCAAAATTTTTACAGACACTGGTAAAATTTAGATTGGCGTTATTTATATGTATATTAAAGTTGTCACTATTCATCAGAATATCATACTTACTTATTATTATTATTATTATTATAGCGCGAGAAGATCTGTAGGATCCGCAGCACTCAGGCCTGTCGGTCCATTGTGCATTCGCGTCATGTGGGATCTTCTAGAAGAGACCAGAGCTCTCCACAAAGAATATCAGTCTATTAAATGGTCGAACCTGTAATTCCTCAGGCTGTACACAGAGAGAAATCGCTTTGAAACATTTTGCACAATGTTGTGGAACAACGCCTTGTTGCATTTTTTTAAACAATTGTAAAATTTTACGGCACAACGTTATATAGTTTTACACATTTTAATTGTGCATAATTCTTGTGCGTTTTATTTATCCAATGTAAAGATTTATTTACGATGAATTTATTGAAAACTTCGACCAACAAATTGGCGAAATTTAGAGTTAAATTTATTTATTTTTTCTCAACAAATCATAGCCAATTTAACTTAATTAATTGTTAATAGTATCTTCAAACTATATATTTTGTTGCCATTCTATTTACAATACCACCCGCACAAATTGCACAATTTAATGACATACTATTCACAATCAGTTTGGTGATATTGTTTTAAAATTTTGTATAATTGTTTCATTTGTTTCACGTAAAGTGGTTTATTGGTTAAAAATTGCACTGACTGCGCCGGCTATGCTATACGCATATACGCGCAGACAATTACGCATCAGATCAGATCCAAGGGATATTCCGAATTATACAAGTACTTACATTTGTGATGGAATTTGTTGAAAACTTATTAATCGAGTGGGGTTTCCTAGATCTAATTCCATGCAGCATTCACAGAGGTAAGTACTTCACACAGAGTTACAGATTTGCATACATGTTCTCTTAAATTAACTTCGTCAACATATAAATATAAAAATGGTTTCTGGTTTATATGCGAAGAATGCATGATACCTATCTTCTAATACTTGATTTTGTTTACAGCTTGAGAGTAATTTCGTTTTCTTATGTGAAGCGACAGAAATGAGTGCACAGTGAACCAAAAAATATATACATAATTTGGAGATTATAGAGTAATAAATTGTGCAAAACTAACCCCGGTTCTTACATTACTGAACAGCTTCTTTGAATTAAGTGTATATATTTTGCAAAATGAATTACAAAGTTGACAAAATAAACATACAATTTGTGGATTTCTCATTTAAAAATTGTGGAAAACTAAAACACATTCTCTTAAAAAACTATAAACATTGTGTCACTTAAGAGCACAATTTTTTGTAAATATGTTTTACAAATTAAGAGGTTTAGATGTGAATGTTTGTTTAGGAAACCTTCAGAATATATTTAAAAATTTCACACAAATTGTAGAAACTAACTTCCACAAGTGGAATAAAATTATGTATTTTTATGCAACCATAATTCAAATTTGTAAAGAATTCAATTTATGTGATTTTTAAGTTTGTATAAAAATTTCAGAGAATGTTAATGCATAAACTGTACAAAATCATTGCCCCAAAAATGTATTATTTACTTGCACAAATTGTTCCTGTAATCATTTTAAGACCAATTTGGAGTAGAATTTTCTACAATTGTGGTAAAATATCACACACATTTTTCTCTGTGTATAAATTGCTCTTGGAGATGCCTATACCTTAACGAACCTAAGGGCGCGCAACTGCTATGAGTGGTGGTTTCATCCTCCACTCCATACACCCTACAAATAGGGCTGTTTTTCAACCCCATTGTATGAAGATGTTTGTTCAGAGGACAGTGTCCTATTAACAGCCTACTATCCACCTCATGCATTTTTCTCTATCGAGCCCAAGCAGCCACTTAAGGGCCCCTTTATATGGAGCCTCGACTGCCTCATTCCAGGGCCCTGAGTCCAATAGTTGTTGAAACTTGCAGTAGCCCTCCACACCTCTGTGACCAGGCACCCAAATGAGTTTAACAGAGTTGTGTTCGCACAGTTCTGTCAAAATATTCCGACGGTTTAAAACTAGCCTTGAAGTCACTTTGGTTGACACAAGAGCGCTCAAGGCTGCCTGGCTGTCGCTACATATGTAAATATCTCTGTTGGCAATACCTTTCCTGAGATTCTCACTTGCACACACCAATATGGCATATACTTCTGCTTGGAATAAACTAGGATACCTTCCAAGTAGCACCTATATACGAGCCCTTGGTTTACAGCCGTGTATGTCAGCACCAGTTCCCTCCTGAGTCTTAGATCCGTCTGTGTGCCACTCGAGACCTTTGGGACCCAGAAGACGATTTTTATCGGGCTCCCAGTCCTCTCGACTGGGAAACACCGCTGAGTATGGAATAGTGAACTTGTAGACAGGGAGATCTCGGCCATCCTCCGCTTGGGTGATGAGCCGGTCCCTTACCGGCAGATCCTGGGCCTTTGTGTGTCCCAATTCCCGGCCAGTCTCATTCCACATTCCATTTTTGAATAGCTTATTTGCTGTTTTTTTAGCTACCAGTTCCACCTCGATATGCAAGGGAGTGAGCCCAAGAGTGACCTCCATTGCTATCGTTGGAGTGGTTCTGATAGCCCCTGTCATTTCAAGGCAACTAGCCTTTAAACTTGACATAGACGAGCCCTAATTGTGGAGGGCTCCTGGCAGCGCCACCACAACAGTGCCGCATATGTTATTAGGGGTTTTACCATGGTGGTGTATGTCCAAAGAGCAATCTTCGGACTTATTCCCCATTTTGGACTGAAGATGCGTTTGAGCATCCATAAGGAGGCGCACACTTTCCTCGTTTGAGCTTCCACGTGATCCTTCCATGACAGCTTGGAGTCCAGGGTTACCCCGAGATACCTTACTGTGCGGGAAAGACACAAACGTGTGCCTGTGGGAGAAGGTAGCTGGAAGTCGCGAAGAAATCTACCTCGTTCAATTCGGCCAGTAGCACATCAAGCAGAAGATTCCACAGTAGTAGAGATTGTACCCCTCCCTGCGGACAGCCTCGGCCCACCTTGGACCTGACCGTCTCATTACGAAGTGTGATCTCTCTGTCGCGGGTGCTTAACATGGACGATATCTATCTGATAATGGTACCGTCCACATTGCGGTCTGCAAGTGCCTGAGAGAAAGACTAGAAGAAGGTGGGGTTATTAAACGCTGCTTCGATGTCCAAAAACGCTACCATGGCAAATTATTTCTGCTCGAGCGCCTTCTGAGCTCTAACAACAAGCTGATGAAAGGCTGCCTTTGCAGATTTCCCAGCCTGGCATGCATATTGTCGGAGGCTTTCAAAAGCTTCCATCTGTCTATTATTTGTTAACTTTTCAATTAACCTTAAATTACCGATATGTATTCTATGATTACCAAAGGCATGTTTAGTGACATTAGATTTCTCAATTCCTCCACTTTTGGCCATATGTTCCTTAACTGTTGTTATAATTGGACGTTTCGTTTATCGAACGTACTTCATATTTGTTGTATAGATTGTATGCAACTAATTTCGTAAATCATGGACTTTTGGTTTGATTCAAATTTAGCCTTTGGATTGCCGTGACAGAGTTTAGGTAGGGATGACAGGGCTGTTCGAATTCACTCAATTGTGATATTATTTTAGTGTAAATATCGGCCAATTTTTTTGTACTTTAGTTGTAGTGGTCTCCCGAGACCTCCTGACAATTCCAGTGTTATGAGTAAAACGCGCGTCGTGCATTAGGTAATATTTCAATATGTGTTTTGGATTTTGTGGAACCTACTACATGGCGGCGTAATACCGAGGTTTTTAGCCCGCTCCAGCATCATTGTCACTTTATAGGATAAGACGATTGTTATTTGAGAAAGAAAATTTGTGCAATTTTGCACATAGTTGGCACGTTTCAACTTTTCAGATTTAATGCCAAATGTACTCTCCTAATATGATCTCGCTTTGCCCAGGGAGTTTGAATTTTGAATTTTATCTTCTGCATACCACACTAAATTCTAACTAAAGTAATAGGTACTAATATATGATTCGAATGGATTGACCACTCACTTTAACCGCGAATGTCTGAGAAACGGAGGAGCGGAAAAAAATGAAAAAAAAAAAATTAATATTTAACATATACCTACCAATTCTTTTTTTCTGAAAATGCTTATATTTTATATAATTAATTATTTTATCAATTTTTTTTAAATGCATTGATAAATAACCGAATAAATATAAGGTCACGTTTCTGAGAATAAAAATTATGAAAAAAATGTCCAGGTTCAAAAAATAGTAGGCATGTTCTCCAAGATATAACGGATTTAAAACTGGTATGGTCAAAATTTAGGACATTTTTCAATATACCTTAGTAGAACTTCAAGACTGTCTAATGTCCATTATTCAAATATCAGCGAATGATTTAGAATAGACACATAATGAACACATAATTTTTAAATTTGTTCCCGTTTCTCCGTTTCTAAGATATTCGCGGTTAAAGTGGTCAATACATTGGAATCGTATATTAATTTTTAGCTGATGGGTTAAACCAAATTGTTTCGATTAATTAGACAACATGAAAATATAAAATGCACGGTTTGGTTTTAAGAAGTATTCATTTATAATATAAGCATGCCTGTCCACAAATTGCTTAGACCTAATTACATAAAGCCAATAAAAGTATTCTAGGATACCACATTTATGCAACCAACACCACAGTTCGAATAAATTAGAGCATATATGCCGTGCTTATTGACAGGATGATGAGACGAACGATTGCAAGCTATATGTGTTGTTGAGTTTGCCACTACAAGTTTAAAAACCTGTAGAATCATTAATCGCTCACATTTATGAATAATTTTCACGCGATATTTGATTGATATTTTAATTAAAATGCACCCAATTAAAAAAAACTGCTATTTTAAGAACTATGTACAATATACATAGATATTAATAATACACGGGTTGGTTCCACAAATATTAATGGTTCGAAGTCGTTTCATTGAGAATACTCTTTTTGGAAACAGTCCTATTGGGTAGGTACCTAATTAAAAAGACAGTTTTTCAGTCAGTTTCCGTTTTCTAACATTTCCTATTGTTAAAAAATCGATCAGTGTCAGTAGCACATATATCGGGATATGTCAATTTTCTTTAGGGTCTAGAAATAATTTTTGAACGAATTTTAAAATTCAGGTACTTCAAATAATATTGTAATTGAGAGTATATTGGACAGATTTTCTTGTTTGATATGTATTATTTAAGTTACTTATTTGGATTTTAATAGTGCAGACAGTAACACTGACCATTGATAGTAAAACATTCGTTGCTGCACTGCTAACGCACGAAACCCAGCTCGGTCAATGGTTCAAAGCAATTACAGTAACAAATATTATACTTTTCGCAAATACAAAATGAAGAATATATTGCACTCGAGCGGCACATTTCTAAAACTGGTAATATCGCTCGTAGAGCAAAAAATTTCATATCACTATGTTGGTGATCGAATTCTGAATAACTTTCAAAATGTCCGTCCGTCTGTGTATCCGTCCGTCACGTTTCTTGTGAGCATGATAACTTAAAAACGAAAAGTCCAATTGTTTTGAAATTTGGATAGTAAGTTGTTAGCTAGAAGAAGAAACATACATTCTCGAACAACATCGATCAACAAATAAAGAAGTTACTAAATATTTAAATAATTTTTTTTTTATGTTTTGTTCTTAAACAAAAAATGTTTAAAACTAATATTATTTCCAAAAAAAACTGCGAAGAGTATCCTATAGAACTATAAAAAATACAATTATTATATAAAAGATTGCAATAAATCGGCGAAGAGTATAATGGTTAGCTTGTTTGTATTAATATACCTATTTGTACATGTACCGACTTATGTACATTGTACATGTATACAGTAGTACATGAGTCGGGATATCGCCGTTTTTTAGCTAATTATTTCTGGACTTATAATCCCCCCCCCGTTATCGAGGGTGGGGAATAAGGAAAAAAATAGCAAAAAAGTTTTCACCTCCCGTAACCCCCGCAATCGGGCAAAAACCACCCTTTTCAACCGTTCTCGCAAGGTAATGCTCGGTAATGCTTGTTTAGAGGAAA
Organism: Stenurella melanura; assembly: GCA_963583905.1. Taxonomy (NCBI): domain Eukaryota; kingdom Metazoa; phylum Arthropoda; class Insecta; order Coleoptera; family Cerambycidae; genus Stenurella; species Stenurella melanura. Next base: position 108,917,668 of record OY757312.1, on the reverse strand, counting down.
ACAATTTGAAATTTCATGGTGTTCTAGTAATAAGGGAGAGGGTATGATAGGGGTAAGGGCTCTAACAAGCCTTTGGGGTTACAACACCCCTCCCAGGGTGGTGGAAAGGTTTCTCTTTCTTTCAATCGGGATATAGGACGGGATGTGAACATAGTGATAATTATAATTAATCGATTCCTCACGGTCAAAGAGAGTGAACCTATCCTCCTAAGTAATTCTGGTGTATTACCGTTCCTTACCGGAGAAAGGTACTTTTCAATTTATGCGGGTCCACGGCGAGAATGCGAACAAGAAGAAGACAATAGTGCTGAATGTGGGGTGTATTTTGAGGAGTATCAAACATGTAATTTTGTTTGTAAATGACGTAGGTTATATTAATTATATTATGTACCATGGAAACTATTTTACTGTATTCATAAAAAAAAATCTATTCATTATTTATTAAAAGAACAAATATTTCAATAAAAAATATCAAATTAATTCACTATACCTACCTTGCTGTCAAGAAAAATAAATTTTTGCAGCCCCTTGGGAGGGTAGGTTCACTCTCTTTGGGGTGAAAAATCGATTAATTATGACTCAATATACAGATTCAGAAAGTGTTCGTTTTGGCATGGTAATATTTGGCAATAAGAGCAAGCGAGAGCGAAGCAACTAGGTTATTCTTTTCTATCGTATAGGGCAAAACGAGAACTGACGTGTGTAAGACGGAAACAAATTTAAACTCTGTCCACACACATGTGGTGGAGATAGCAGGTGGCGCTTTGTACGATGTGTTATACATACGATAGAAAAGAATAGCCTAGTTGCTTCGCTCTCGCTTCCACTTATTGCCAATTATTGCCATACCAAAACGAATACTTTCTGAATCTGTATATGACAATACAAAGGAAAAGAAATCAGTTTTTTATTTATTGGCAGGGCAGATTCACCTCTCGGTTCACCCTGTTTGGGGGTAAACAATCGATTAATTATTACTCGCATCCTGCCCTATACTCGGACTGAAAAATATCAACAATATTTTCCACCCCTAGGGATGGTTGTTTTAACCTCCAAGGGTTGCGAGAGCCCTCCCTCTATCATAACCATTCCCTTGTCACCAATCCCCATAAAATTCCAAAAAATTTCCTTCCGAGTATTACCAAGCTCCACCACGAAAGAACGGTTAAGAAGGGTGGGGTTGCAGGACGGTTTAAACTTCTTTGACTAATTTTTTCGTCTTCACACCCTCTATAGCGGGCGGAAGTAGGTTCTGTAGCTGCCGCAAAAAATAGCATGTTCTTCTCACTCATTCTCTGCACTATATAGGGTGCCCCCGCAGTAGAATAGCTAGGGGGATTCGGGACCAAAATCCCATGTTATTTCTTATGGAGGTTCATTTTGCACATTTTGTCTGATTCCCCCCCCCACCACATTTTAGGCTCCGCCTTCGGAGTAGGTCCTACTGGTCGAGGAGATGTTATTGGTCGAGGTGTCTGGGCACATGGTCGAGGAGTGTGTGATACTATTGGCTGCGGGGCGCAATATCTTTATATCTTTATATAGTTTCATGACCACCTCCTTACCACCTCATCACTTAGATATATATGTACAGGTCTGAACAGCTTTTAAACAGGGTCTGTATTCTCTGTGTTAAAGCGTACCGACCCTGTTTAAAATCGTACAGACCTGTACATATATGTCTAAGTGATGAGGTGGTTATGAGGTGGTCATGAAACTATATAAAGATATAAAGATATTACGCCCCGCAGCCAATAGAATCTCAGCCAATAGTATGACACACTCCTCGATCATGTGCCCAGACACCTCGACCAATAATATCTCCTCGACCAGTAGGACCTTCCCCGAAGGCTGAGCCTAAAAAGTGGTCTGGGGAAAATCAGACAAAATGTGCAAAATGAACCTCCATAAGAAACAGCATGGGATTTTGGTCCGGAATCCCCATAGCTATTCTACTCCCCTCTTTATTCAGACCAGCATTATCCTGAAAACGGCGAGACTCAGATAGAAATGTTAAATGAAAAAGTCATTCTGTTTAAAAATATGCATTTAATCATTTTATTTTCAAGTACAAGGCGGCGCCTTAGAAAGGCGGTAGATATGCAACTTTACTTTTTCAAATGGAACACCCTGTATATTTTTGTATTTTTGAATTCTCATTTTATTTCTAAACAAATTTTATTAACCTTGTCCTATACCTACCATTAACCATTGTTGAGATATTAGCAGTTAAATTTTAACATTTTCGTATTAACGTAATCATAAGTAATAATACAATACATAAAACGGTAACTATTATGATATATTATAAAAGATACTCAAATTGTTGCCAATATTCTAATTGACACGACTCACACCTCCTTAAAAATTCTCGTGTACAAGAATCCCAACTAGCACCAAAGTGACAGTAGCTGAGATAGGAACTTCGTATGAATAACCTTTATGTAACTGCGACTAAATTTACGACTTTGGTGTAAAAATAACTTAATTTGACAAGTCTACAGTCCCTGCCTCGTAGTTTCTACCACTAATGATTACTTTATAGTTATGCAACTTCTACGTAGCTTTCGTGGTACATGGGAACGTGGTAGTTACCAGTGGGATGACTTTCGGGTTTTCAGAACTTGCAGGTGGTAAACTATAGTAGCAGCAACTAACTCGCATCACTGAAATGTGACTTCAAAGTTTCAATCACCTTCAAGTAGCTTTAATAGTTGCCACGACGTTCTAGGAACCTTTACTACTTCTTTAAAGTAGTGGAACTTGTAAGTAATATTCATAGGTGTTAATGACGTTACTGCTACCTACAGAACTGTGTACTACAAAGTGCACATCACCTCTGAAATTTACCATGAAGTAAATTTCACCATCTAGTTCCCAATGTTGACCATAGATAAAGTTAATGCAACAAACCTAATCTATATAATATGTTTGCCTAACCTAGACTAGAATTATATGCTGCTATATTATGCTATGCAACATTTTATGTTCAAAATAAAGCAACAAAATTTAATATTTCAACACAGTTTTATTACACCTACCTTTTCTTCTATGTTATCTATCATCTAATAGTATATTATACCAACAAGGTTTATGTTTATTAAGTCGTTGATATATGGCTACATACAAGTACATTGCGACAGCTGATATATTTTTCAATGTGAAGTTAGGTAAATGATAAACAGCAAAACCTAGGAACGCGTTCAGTCTAGACCTCAACGTACGGCTAACACGTACGTTCCGAATCAATATTGGGAAAAATGTAACCAGCGGCAACTTTGAAGATGTAATTTGTGGTAGTCACAACTTTGCTATGACTTTGAAGTGATGCTACAGTTCCATTCGCAGATTTGTGGTAACTTTAAAGTTACGTATTTGCAGTTTTCGTCACTATCGCCAAGTAGCAATTACTTTCAAGTAGCATTTCTTGGTGAAAACGACCTTAAAGTCATATATTCTGCAATACGCCATGTTGATGGCCAAAATTATCGGCGCCATTGTTATAATCCATGAACCATACTTTCACAATTGACTAATAAATTTAATTTATCACCATTTCTTCACCAAATACAACAAATGAATACATAAAAATTAGTGTTAAGTTCCGAGGAACGATAAAAAATAGGTTTCGGCATCTAGTGTGTCATATTTTCGCATGACATTGCATATTTTAAAAACAATATTTTTATTTAAAAATGCAAATTTTAAAGGCGCGTGGTTAGATTCGGACGTTTTATCATTATGTTTGTCAGTAAAATTGCATTCGTTTTAATTGTGACCCTTAGACCATTGGAAAATAGCACAAGTTTTGCTGTCTAATATTACCTTCTGATATTCTATTAAATTTCTGAGTTAGGAAAATGAACAAGAACAAGAATCATATGTAAGGATGAAACATAAATATAATAAAATTGGTTGCAAGACAAAGAAGAGGCAACATCGATTTGAAAGAGTAGGAAGTGGTAAAGTTTTCTGAAACTTGTCGCCGCTCCGGAGCAACAACGTCATTGGAACGTAGCCAGAAAAGTTCCAAAAACGTGGCTGGAACGTTATCGTCACCAACAAATATTCCCCATTTTGGTCATAAACACGTATTAGGAACGTTCCTATTACGTGCCTGTGACTAGTACCAAAACACTTTAAAATGCCTACAATAGTCATTGCTACGTGCCCACGACTAATTGTGCTAGTTGGGATTCCTTGTAACTTCTTACTTCTAGAGTTACTTGGCGGCAAGCATGAGTTATCCTATTATTTAATTTGTTAATATTATTGGGTATCTCAGTGTATACAACTTGCTTTAAATGACACTGTAAGACAAATCGAAGGACGCCATATCAGGTGACCGTGCAGGACACTTAACAGGTCCCCGATAACCAATCTAGTTACCTCCAAATCTCTCAGTCAGGAAGCGTGTTACAATATTAGAATTATGCGGTGGTGCTCCATTTTACTGCCACCTCGTAGTGAGTCGCTCATTTTTTTTAAAATGTATTTATTTGGCGTCTCGTGACTTTTTTCTACACGCGCCATTAATAAGTAACATATCAACGTTTCATTAGATGTAAATAGTGACGGCATAATTCTGACTTGAAAATGAAATAGTCTTAATATTAACAACAACTGTCAGTGAAACTGCCACAACATAACAGTCAATAATTTCTGCTTTTGTATGTATATATTAAAGAGAATAAAGAGTTGAATTTATTTACAATTAAATGAGAGAATAAAAAATACATGTATGATTTAGACAGAATCTCCTATTTATTAAAGATGTCGATATCATGCTGACTGTGGTTATGGCTAGAGCACATGCTGTAGATTGGTGAAAACTTTAAAGTATTAGTCCGGGCTATAGGAAGGTAGAAAGCTTGGCTTTTTCTTGGATTTATTCGCGGAATATGGAAATTAAGTCTCTGGAGTATCTCACTACAGTCAATATCATAATGAATCACCTTTTTTAAGAAATTTATGGCAAATTCGTTGCGTCTTTCAGATAGGCTACGCATTGAAAACATTTGAAGTAAATCACTTTGTGGAAAACCAATTGGTGGATATATACCATGATATTTTAGATGTAGAAATTTAAGAAAGTGGCGTTACACGTTTTCTAATTTCAGACTATGAGTGTTATAGCAGGGCTGCCAAACAAGAGACGCATACTCTAGTTTAGGTCGCAAAAAAGAAAAATATAATAGTTTTAACGTTGAAATATTAGAGAAATCACGCCCATTGCGTATAATAAAACCAAGTGTTCTATTTACGTCGCAAATTAACGTGTCTATATGATTGACAAAGCGGAGTTTTTTGTCAAAAATTACTCCAAGGTCTTTAAACGAGGACGGTCGAGTTAATGGTTCGTTTTCTATACAGCAGTTAAATGTAAAAAACCGCTGCCTAAGGAATCACTACTTCCACATCCAGATTCTTCATCCAAGTCACTTTAAAGGAAACATCTTGACTATATTTGCACTCTAGTATGTGGAAATTATTGGTCATAGAATATTAATATTTGGGGCAGATGTCATATGGAAAATACTAATAAAGAAACCTGAGACCTTCGTTTCTAGTATATACACCAAATCCCAAATTTCTGTACTTTTACCAGCTTGCTTTACTTATTTTTCCTTATATATATTTAACCCCCAACCCTTCAACGGAATCATCTCAAAATATAATCTAGTTCCAGATGTCGTTATAATATATATGCGTACTAAATTTCGTGTGAATGTCTCAATTTTATTTTATCAACCCCTTGAATAATGGAGTAGGGGTGGTGGGGGGCTGAAATATATTATTAAAAAATCTGAGGCCTTGGCTTCTAGTACATACACCGAATTTCAAGTTTCTGTACTCATACCAGCTTGCTTTACTTATTTCCACCTATTTACCCCTAAATAACCCCCAACCCTTCAACGGAATCATCTCAAAGTATAATCTAGTTCCAGATGTCGTTATAATTCATACGTGTACCAAATTTCAAATGAATATCTCAATTTTAATTTATCAACCCTTTTAATAATGAAGTAGGGGTGGTGGGGGTTGAAAAATATTATAAATAATCTGAGACCTTGACTTCTAGTACATACACCGAATTTCAAGTTTCTGTAGTCTTACCAGCTTGCTTTACTTATTTTCCCCTATTTACCCCTATTTAACCCCCACCCCTTCAACGGAATCATCTCAAAATATAATCTAGTTCCAGTTGTCGTTATAATACATATGCGAGCTAAATTTCATGTGAATATCTCAATTTAATTTTATGAACCCCTTGAATAATGGAGTAGGGGTGGTGGGGGGCTGAAATATATTATTAAAACATCTGAGGCTTTGGCTTCTAGCACATACACCGAATTTCAAGTTTCTGTATTCATACCAGCTTGCTTTACTTATTTCCCCCTATCTACCCCTAAATAACCTCCAACCCTTTATCGGAATCATCTCAAAGTATAATCAAGTTCCAGATGTCGTTATAATACATACGTGTACCAAATTTCAAATGAATATCTCAATTTTATTTTATCAACCCTTTTCATATTGGAGTAGGGGTGGTGGGGGATGAAAAATATTATAAAAAATCTGACGCTTTGGCTTCTAGTACATACATCGAATTTCAAGTTTCTGTATTATTACCAGCTTGCTTTACTTATTTTCCCCTATTTACCCCTATTTAACCCCCAACCCTTCAACGGAATCATATCAAATTATAATCTAGTTCCAGATGTCGTTATAATACATACGTGTACCAAATTTCAAATGAATATCTCAATTTTATTTTATCAATCCTTTTCATATTGGAGTAGGGGTGGTGGGGGTTGAAAAATATTATAAAAAAATCTGATGCTTTGGCTTCTAGTACATACACCGAATTTCAAGTTTCTGTACTCTTACCAACTTGTTTTACTTATATTCCCCTATTTACCCCAAATTAACCCCCAACCCTTCAACGGAATCATCTCAAAATATAATCTTATTCCAGACGTCGTTATAATACATACGTGTACGAAATTTCAAATGAATATCTCAACTTTATTTTATCAACCCCATTAATGGAGTAGGGGTGGTGAGGGGTTGAAAAATATTATAAAAAAAATATGAGGCCTTAACTTCTAGTACATACACCGAATTCCAAGTTTCTGTACTCTTACAAGCTTGCTTTACTTATTTTCCCCTATTTACCCCTATTTAACCCCCAACCCTTCACCGGATATCCTCAAAAAACAATCCAGTTCCAGATCTCGTTATAATGTATACGTGTACAAAATTTCAAGTCAATATCTTAAACCGTTCCGGAGAAAACGTGCGGACAAAAAAGTTACAGACAGACAGACAGACAGACAGACAGACAGACAGACCGACAGACAGAAATTTTTTTTTCGCTCAAATCTAAAATCTCGACGTTTCATGACATTCTAAACCTATTTCACGAATAAAAATTTTTGAAAATTTTTTTGCGATTACTATACTTCCAATCCACTACGTGGATGTGGAAGTAATTAACATCCTTTGTGGAAAATGTCATTACGTTACATTTTTGCACATTTAATGTGAGACTGTTCTCGAGACACCAAGCGCTGAGTTTAGATATATTATTTTGTAAATTACTGCAGTCATTTATGTTAGAGATTTTATGTAGTAGCTTGAGGTCATCTGCGTACATTAAAAAATGAACATCTAGTTCATATGTTATATCATTGATGAATATATTAAACAAGAGTGGCCCAAGGACAGACTCCTGAGGTACACCAGAACAAGATAAGTAATCAGTAGACCTGAATCCATTAAACGCGACGTTCTGTTTCCTATCTGACAAGTATGATTTTAAAAAGTGTGTAAGATTCGGTGACATTCCAATGTTGGACAGTTTTTTAATAAGAATGTTATGATTAAGCCTGTTGAATGCTTTTGTGAAATCGAAATATATTACATCTGTTTGAACTTGCATCTCAATGGACTCAGATGTATATTAGCACATATTAAATTGGTGGTTGTAGATCGACCTTTCATAAATTCATGCTGCTGAGAGGATATACTGTTTTTGACATGCGGATATATGCAATTATGCAGCAAAATTTCAAAAGCTTTGCCAAAGTTACAAATGACAGTGATTGGTCGGAAATTTGTTATATCATTTTTGTTGCCCTTTTTATAAACTGGACAGACTTTAGAATACTTCCAGATATCAGGAAAAGAACAGCATTTTATAGCCAAATTAAATAAAATTTTTAGTGGATGGGCGAATATATTAATTAGCACAATCTTTCAGTAAAAATGCAGGTATACCATCCGGCCCCATGGTGAGCTTCGGTTTCATTTTTTTTAATGCTTTTAGGACGTCTTCTTCAGAAAAGGAAACTAAATTAATGCTATTGTTATTTAAGCTATTATCATCTGAATTTATGTTATCCGGTGCACTTGGTAAAAACGATTTTTCAAAAAATTTAGCATAAGCGTTAACAATATCCTTTGGGTTGTCAAGATGTTCGTCATTGTAATACATATCTTTAGAGATATTTGTCATTCCTTTCTTATTGTTGATGTATGACCAGAATTTATTTGGATCCTGATTAATATTGTTTTCAGCTCGCTCGGTATAGTTTTTATAGGCAGTTTTGATATCCAATTTAATTTTTAATCTAAGTCTTGTAAATTCATTTAGCGCATTGACATCTGGCGTTCGTTTATAGATATTTTGATATTTTTCTTTGGATGATAAGTATAGGACATGATTAATACAACTTGTTTGGAAATGAAGGGATAATCAGAAATAAACGTACAAGGTGCTCCATTTGAAAAAGTAAAGCTGCGTAACCTGCCGCCTTTTTAAGGCACCTTGTCCATTTAAAATAATATGATTAAATGCTACACAGAATAACTTTTCCATTTAACATTTCTATCTATGTCTCACCATTTTCCAGATAATGCTTGTCTAAAGAGAGCTGGGACACCCTGTACAGTTACAAGACACGGCAAAAATGCTCCTTTGTATGTTACCTGTTTTTGCCGCTCTGTGTATCAAGCAGCACAAACTAAAAATAGCCTTTACTGTAACTTAAAATTTCATTGCTTAAAACAAGCAATATACATATTTATTAACACAAATTAAAAGAAGACTCTTGAATGACTAAATTGTTATGAATGTTTCTTGGAAATTTTCATTCATTTCGTAGAACTATATACAGTGTTTCTAAATTTGGTTAAATCAGAGTAAATATGCGTCATGCTCATAACGTCTGGCGTAAGTCGTGGAATATTAATGCTTAATTTATTTATTTATACGTAGATAACGATTATATGGAATACTACTAGTGATACTAGAAAGTACAAAATATGAAAATTTGTGTTTGAGATTAGTGCATATTAAAGAATACACACACACACATTTAAAAGAAAATGTGCGTGTACGCAAATTGGCGTCATTAGCATGGGGTAGAAAATTCTTTTTGGAAGTCCTTATTTAATGAGTTATTCATAGTATTACGAATGTGTAAGGTTAAAGATTAAAATATGTAATTAGTGTGTACTTTGAATGGATGAAATTAATAATAAAAGCAGCGATTTATCGTATAAGTTTAGGCGAGGAGTAATAATGCACTGTATAAATTAGGAAAACTTTGCAAAATTCGTGGTCATGAAATATTTAATAACACCAAGTAAAAAGATATATTTTAAAGATAAAACTGAAATTAATACAGGCTAGAACAACTTTGCCAATCTAGACAAGCTAATACTTTAGAAAATTCTCCGCATTTTTATCGAAAAAAAGAAATATTTCCGAAAAGTATATTAATGTTAATTGGTCCGTAATCTTATAGTATTTGCGACAGACTTATTGCTGTTAATAACGAAAACGGCAAAAAAATGTACAAAAAACATTCCAGTAAAGGACCTGTTAAATACTATTTACTCATTTCAATGGATTGGAAGAAATAATCCCACTAAATGGCCTCATTCCAAAATTGCATAAAGACGTGTGTCAATCAAAATGGGCAACACGTCGAACACCTGTTATAAATTTTTCTAATGAATTTTTTGAGGGAACCTCTTTTTTAAGTTTATTCTTGAATTTCACACTTATTTATTCATAAAACAAAATTGGTTGCAATTAGCCATAGGGAGGTAGGTACTTATAAAAATGTTCGTTTTTCATTTTTACATCACATCGTTGAAAAATATACAGGGTGTTCCATTTGAAAAAATTGATAAAATTCAATCTTAATTGAAAAATAATTTTTGGCCACCCTGTACAGTTTTAGGAAATGAAAATGATTAAAAAACATTATGTCCCGTAACTGGTATTCACATAAGTTTTTCTTAAAACCGATAATTGTGACAGTGGTGATTTTTTTAATATCCATCTGCAGATTGCATTATTTCAACAAAAAAATGCATTACATCCAAGTGGTTGGGACATATTCAATGCTAATATAGGAATGAATAGAGCCTAGAAAGAGGCTTCAAAAAATGTATTGATATACATAGCATTCCTTTAAAAAAAAGGCACTCGGTCCTGTAATTTCGTCTTGGCTTCGTTATAGACTTTTTTTATCTAGTTTATTTGCAATTTTTAAAAGAATTTCTAGCTATCGTAGAACTCGAGATATCGAGGTCCGACGCGCTATTGACCCACCCTGTATAATATAAACATATAAATTTAAAGAATTTAAATGATTAATACCTTTTTATTTTTTAATCGATTTTGTTCAAAAACAATAGCGTTCTTTCTCTAGCTTACACTAACTTACTGTCCACTACAATTCAAATGTTCGTTCTTAAGATGGATAGACGGACAGACAGACGGAGGGACTTTTTAAAAGTTCTGTAGAATGCGATCACCAACTCTTCCTAGCGATATAACCGGTTCTAGAAATGTTCCGATCGAATGCAATATACTTTTCGTTTTGTATTTGCGAGGAGTATAATAGGATTTAATCAAGTAGACATATTTGAGTAGTAGTACGGGAGCTGGGTGGCTATTACAACACTCATTTTTATCGTTCTATTTATTGATGATGATTCACAGAATCGACTTCTGGCGGAGCATCTTTTGTCATGTACATCACGAGTTGTCAAAGATGTAAACAAAAATGGAATAATAGCACGTAATCGTTGTAAAATTTTAAAAGACAAACTATTATATCCTGCCAATTAATTAGCTATAAAGAAAAAATAGTCTAAGACGAAATTCAGATTTCTGTTGTATATTTTAATATCTTAATAATTTAAACGCATTGTTTAAAGTTCTTCCTCTTTCTTAAAACTAATAATCGAGCTCAAATGAACCTCAATCAACTAATTAAACTCCCCAGTTCAACGTATTTAACGTACTAACTGACAATCAAGCTCAAATCAACGTTGATCAACTCATTAAACTCCCCAATTATATGCCCCCGCCAATATATGCCACCTTAATAATAAAATTACCTGCCCAGAATGTTATGGTTGTAAACAAAAGTAGTAAACACTCTTAATTTTACATTTTTCTCTAAGCAGAGTTTCTACCGCATCTCAGATGTATGGTATCATTATTAAAAGGTTATTCTTATAAAAAAAAATCCTGAATCAAAAATTATGTATCTCGGAGCTAAATTACTGCCAGAATAATTTATGGGCGTATTTGAAAATGAGAAAATATGATATAATTAATTAACTCATACCATGTTCATGTAAGTTCATGGAGTTTTCAAAAAGGCTACCTAGTTCCCGACCTATAAGGTGACAGTGCCTTTTTAAGAAGTTAGCTATTATTTGAAATAAGTAAAGCAAGTTGGTAAGAGTAGAGAAATTTGGGATTTGATGTATATACTAGAAGCGAAGGCCTCAGGTTTTTTTTATAAGATTTTCCATGCCCCCACCACTCCCACTCCCTTATTAAAAGAGTTGATAAAATTAAATTAAGATTTTCACTTGAAATTTGGTACACGTATGTATTATAACGACATCTGAAACTAGATTCCGTTGAAGGAGTGGGGGGTAAGTAGAGGTAAATTGGTAAAAAGAAGTAAAGTATGCTGTAGAGTACCGAAACTTGGGATTTAGTGTATATACTAGAAATCAATTTCTCTGATTTCTTTCCAATATTTTGCTGACATGTGCCCCAAATATTATTAAAATTCTATGACCAATAATTTCCACATATTAGAGTGCAAATATAGTCAAAATGTTCTCTTAAAGTGACTGGGATAAATAATCTGAATGTGGAAGTAGTGGTTCCTTAAGCAAAGTATTTTTTTGTATTTCTCTTTCGGGAGAAGGGAGTACTTTAAAGAAAAGGTTTAAGAAGCGAAAGTTATTTATTTTTGTCTAAAGAATATACCTGAATTTTTTGTGATTTTTCTGAAAAAAATTAAAAAAAATTACGGAAATTCTTGGCCGAAATTATTTCTGTCTAAAAAATTCTGATTACCGGCAGGCGTGTTCTTTCGACAATGATAAGCCGTGTTTGGCTCTTGGAGCTTTTTTCTAAAACGCTTCCTTCACCCTAAACTAATTAATCATAATCTATGAATTATTTTTTTGCAATTTTTTTTTCCGGGACTAGGAAGTAAGTACTTTGAGAAAAAAAAGCAAGAGACAAAAATGCTTACATTTGCCAAAAAAATGTGGCTTTTTCAGAATTTTTTGGCAAATTTAAGCGGTCCTTTGTTTTTTGCCTCTCTTTCGAAGAGGGCGCGGTCACGTGACCTGCCGGTAAATGGTACCTACAGATGTCTACAACGTCTCCACCAAGCGGTGGCAACTGTGGTGCCTGATGCACTTTTGTCGATAGGTTCCCAAACTATTCAAAAAACGAGACCAGTCAAAAAACATATTAAACTGTTGTTACGTTAGTATTTAAAATTTACTGTATAATATAATTTACTGTATTAATGTATTTTAAATTTACAAATTTGTTACTCAAAAACTTTTTCTGCAAAATGAGCGAATTCGTCAAAGAAAAGGCCAATGCCGCCAGAAAACAATTAATTCCGACCAAGTCAAGTGACAGATACCGCAAAGAAATCGGAAGTTCTCCAAACTGTCAACGGGTTAATACAGTTCAATACATTGGCTCCGATGTAATTTTAGCAATATGTTTCGGAATTGGTTTCTTACGCAGTAGTCAAGTCTTATATGAAGCCTAAGGCCTCGGCTACGATACGAGCGGTGAGCGGTAAGCGGCAAAGCGGTAAAAATACAGAGCGGCAATGGGGTAAGCGGTACCGGCTACAATACGAGCTGCGATACGCCTGCGGCAGTCTCGATCAGTCCGAGCAACTTGCGCAGCTGTTGCTATATCAGAAATAGTAGAAGAGCCAGTGACATTTTTCAGTGATGATTTAGTTAAGGCCTATTTTTTGAGAGGATATTGAGGGGGGGTATAAGTAAGTGTCATCCGTGAGGATTAGCCCTGATTCCAGTCGTAAGGGGGTGGCAGAACGCCCCCCATGTGTAAAAAAAACTGCATCTTTTTATTATATAGTTAAGGATGAAATTTTTTCCAGTACTCCTCTGATAGCCCACAAACATCGATCTAATATTGGCAGAACGATTGGCCAGTCTTAAGAGGGTGGCAGAACACCCCCAACATGTCGTGGGAGCAGCGAACTTTTTATTATTTAGTTAAGCTTCATTTTTTTGTATGTTATTGCAGCAACTATTCCAAGTAAATATGCAAATTGGCAGAACAAAATAGCGGTCGTAACTTCCTGGCAGAACGATTTAAATGTGCCGTATGCGCGCCGTGACTTCGTGAGTTCGGTCGCAAATTAATTTGTATTATGAGTGCTTTAAATATAAACGATAATTTTGCTCATTTATTTAGAACCATTCTAGTAATTACAGACCTTCATTTACCTTTGGAGCTGATATTTTAATACTCATTCGATGGAAATGCGACTTGAATGTTACAAAAATTTGTTTTTCATTCGAGAATGACTTTGCAACTATAAGTGACACGAAAAGTTGTACTCTTGTTTTTTATTGGAAATTCAATTCTCTACAAAAAAGAAGGTCTCTTGACATTTTTTCGTATATTGCTTAGTTTCTGCGATATAGTGGAAATAAAAAAAAATCAAATATTGTTTACATTCAAACCCAAATATCTTTTGAACTATGCTAGATACGAGAATATGACTTGAAAACTTTTTGCAGAAAAGCTTTCTAAATCATTTTCCGTATCTCGCTTCATTTCGGAGATAACGTGAAAATAAAGATTGTTCTTTTCGAATTTCGGAAAAATATAATCAGTAAGTATCGACTGAGAACCACAAATTATGATGTATATTATTGTAATTGTATTGTCATAATAATTGAAAAATGCGATTGCCAAGAGAAGAATTACAAATTTTTTAAAAAAAATTGTGAATATTAAAGTTCCATGTTCCAGATAGATAAATAACATTGCGCATATATGTAGAATCATTTATATTCTTTTGGATTATATCAAAAATGTTCCGAGACAGGAAACACATAAAATAAATAAAATATATTTCAAGAAACATCGAAATTAATTATTACAATGCTAAAAAAAATAAATAAATACGTGAATTAAAAGAATATTTCTAATACATTTTTTTATAAGAATTAACTAATAAAAAAATTTATTTGATAAACATCATGTAGTAATATATATACTTCATGATGTTTATCAAATAATTTTTTTCAAAATTAGTTCTCTGTAAAAAAATGTATTAGAAATATTCTTTTAATTCACGTATCACGATTTATTCAAATTTTTTCTAGCATTGCAATAATTAATGGTGATGTTTCTTGAAATATATTTTATTTATGTATTTCCTGTCTTGGAACGTTTTTGCTATAATTCAAAATAATATAAATGATTCTACTTATATTCGCGATGTTATTTATCATCTGGAACAGGGAACTTTAATAATCACAATGTTTTAAACATTTTTTAGTAATTCCTTTCTTGGAAATCGCATTTTTCAATTATTATGACAATACAATTACAATAATATACATCATAATTTGTGGTTCTCAGTCGATACTGATTATATTTTTCCGAAATCCGAAAAGAAAATTCTTTATTTTCACTTTATCTCCGAAATGAAGTGAGATACGAAAAATTATTAAGAAAGCTTTTAATTAGAAAATCAAATTTTCTACAAAAAGTCTTCTAGTCATATTTTCGTATCTAGCGTAGTTCAAAAGATATTAGCGTTTGAATGTAAACAATATTTGAATTTATTTTTATTTTCACTATATCGCAGAAACTAAGCAATATACGAAAAAATGTCAAGAGACCTTTTTTATAGAGAATTGAATTTCCAACAGTAGTACAACTTTTTCGTGTTCCTCATAGTTGCAAAATTATTCTCGAATGAAAAACAAATTTTTGTATCTTTTAAGTCGCATTTCCATCGAATAAGTATTAAAATACGAGCTCCAAAGGTAAATGAAGGTCTGTGATCACAAAAAGGGTCTAAATATTTAACGCATTTATAATACAAATTAATCTGCGACCGAAGGCACGAAGTCACGGCGCGCATACGGCACATTTAAATCGTTCTGCCAGGTAGTTACGACCACCATTTTGTTCTGCCAGTTTGCACATATACTTGGAATAGTTACTACAGCAACATACTAAAAAATGAATCTTAACTAAATAATAAAAAGTTCATTCCTCCACGACATGTTGGGGGTGTTCTGCCACCCTCTTAAGACTGGCCAATCGTTCTGCCAATATTAGATCGATGTTTGTGGGCTATCAAAGGGGTACTGGAAAAAACTTCAGCCTTAACTAAATAATAAAAAGATGCAGTTTTTTTTACACATTGGGGGCGTTTTGCCACCCCCTTACGACTGGAATCCGGACTAATTCTCACGGATGACACTTATTTATACCTCCCTTAACATCCTCTCAAAAAATAGGCCTTAACTAAATCATCACTGAAAAATGTCACTGGCTCTTAGTCCAAAAGTAAATCATTATAGGCATCAATTGCACAGACACGGCCTTCACTGCTCTTCTGATATCAGTTTGGTTTCACCATTATTTAGATTACGTGTTAATTTCACCTTTCTATTTTCGTTTTTTAGAGACCGTTCACCTTCAACTTGGATTTTATCATGTACAATAACTTCATCCTAACTTCCGTTGCAAGATTTTCATTTTAGGGAAGGACCAACGTTTGTGGACGACATATCGCACTGTATTGCGGCGAGCGGTAATCTCCTAATTTAATGTTTGGACCCTGCGGCGGGCGGTACTAGGTGCGCGGCGAGCGACGCCGCCCTGCCGCTCCACGTTTCAACTAAAAACTTTAGCGGCGCCGCTGAGCCGCTCAGATAATTGCCGCTTACAGCTCACCGCTCGTATCGTAGCCGAGGCCTAAAATTAAGATGTAGCCTCGCCTCAATACAGTGCAATATGTGGTCCACAAACACTGGGCCTTCCCTGGAACGAAAATCTTGTAACGGAAGTTAGGATGAAGTTATTGTACATAATAAAATCCAAGTTGAAGGTGAACGGTGCAAAAAAACGAAAATAAAAAGGCGAAATTATCACGTAAGCTAAATAATGGTGAAATCAAACTGATATCGGAAGAGCAGTGAAGGCCGTGTCTGTGCAATTGATGCCTATAATGATTACTTTCTGATATAGCAACAGCTGCACAAGTTGCTCAGACTGATCGAGACTGCCGCAGGCGTATCGCAGCTCGTATTGTAGCCGGCACCGCTTACCCCATTGCCGCTCTGTATTTTTACCGCTTTGCCGCTTACCGCTCACCGCTCGTATCGTAGCCGAGGCCTAATGGTGCAGGGGAATTTTTTTTTTATGAGAGATCAGATTGAGACATTCTTATAAGATGCTCTCGACGATGACCTATGGCATTAAAGTTTCTTTTTATTTTCTCAGCTGTCAGTCACTGCATTGCACTTAAAATAATATTTTGTGTATTTAATTAATTTATTTGTGAAATATTCTCCCCACAAACGCCTGATTTCAAGAAAAATAGCACGCTTTAATTTAACCAACATAACTCTTGCAAAAAATATTCATAACAGTCATTATCTAAACAACAATTGTTATAATTTTTTTCAAGTTGAAATTTATTAATTTCTTGAAAATTTTAAATATTTGCCAATTCTTAACAATGGTTAGACTACTAACAAAGATTCAGAGAATTCGTATTGTTTCCAAATTGAAGAATGGTTGGTCTATAAAAGCAATTCTGAATATAACATAAATAAATGCAGTATATTGAAATTTAAAAAAAGATGGGAGAATGAAAAAAGTATATCCCGCAAGCCTAGATCCGGTAGGCCTAAACGAAGTAATGAGCAACAAGATGAAGCCATTATAAATTACCTTCAGGAAAATCCATTTGAGACCTCAATTAGGTGTTTTCACAAATTTTAAATTCACTTTCACTGTGAAGATAATGCTTTATTATAGTTAAAAACACTTGAATTTTGAGAAACAGTCGAATAATACCCTACAATAAGTCAATTTATTTATTTACTTATTTATTAAAAAATTCCACATAGATCATTATACAATGACATGAGTTCGTCAATAAGTGGGTTAATGTAGAGAGTAAAATGGGTACACATAAAACTTACAACTACACATATCAATATAGAACAGACTTAATAATTAGAGAAAGACATACAAAAGAGGAGAGAAAAAAGTAAAAAAATTAAAACCCGTGGACTGTGCCAGCACAGGGAACCCTGGGAAGCACCAATAAAGACAAAACTATTAGGGAGAATAGAGTTTAATTCAGATTACTGGTAAAATATTCATTCAAGTTGTAGAAGCTATGTCTTAAGAGAGTAGTTTTGACTTCTTTCTTAAAAATAGTTGTAGAAGTAATAGACTTGAGATTTTCAGGTAAATGATTGATTTTTATTGGCATTATGTAGCTACTTTTAGCCGTTGAGGCAAGTCTATGTTGGGGAAATCTTAGGTTGTCACTAAAGCGTAGTGAATAGTTACTAACTATATCTGCAGTTGATGTATATTGACTAATGTTATTCTTTACATGAATTACACACTGCAAGATATATATAGAGGTAACAGTAAGAATTTTTAAGTCTCTGAATAGTTCACGACAGGAATGTCTAGGGGCTTTAAATTTCATTGTACGAACTATTTTTTTTGCGCAGTTAGTACTCCATTTATCCGATTTGCATTGCCCCAGCCGACAATGCCATAGCACAGTGCTGAATGCACATACGAGAAGTAGTATGAAAGCAAAATTTTTAAATTTACATAGGACCTTAGCCTCCAGATAATAAAATAATTGACAGAGTTTTTTTAGTACACTATTAATTTGAGAGTTCCACGATAACCCATTGTCAATCTGAATACCCAAGAATTTCGTGCTATCAGTCTGATTTATACTAGGAGTACCCGTCATAGTTCTGGCCAGAAGACTACAGTTGGAAGCTGTAGTATTGAACAACATAAGTTCAGTTTTACTGAAGTTTAGCCACAGGTTGTTCGCGAGGCTGTAATCAAGGACAGTACTTGTACAAACATTAGCTGCTGTACTAAGCATCTTTACATTGTCGGTTGAGACAATTGCTGACATATCGTCTGCAAATAAAGCTATTGTACTGTGGCAATGTTTATGAAATGGATCAACTATGTCGTTTATAAAGATTAGAAAGAAAATTTAATTTTGTATTAAAATTTTTTCGCCAACAACGCTACATCAATTCACTATGCACTCATGGCATCATCAGTTACATTGTCAGTGTCATTTTGTGTTATAAACAAGTTATTTTGCAGACAAATTTCCTAAAGTAGCTTTTGCAAATCCCGTGTTAGGTAGGCGTTACTTATTTAATCACATGTAAAACGTAAATAAAGTGAATAAAATGTTGTGTTTAACAATTTTTAAACGCGATTTAAGAAACTGATATAACCGATGACGTCACTGAGTGTTTTACGTACTCGTTCAATTACTACAACTTTGTGCTATTTATTTGTTGAAATTTTAATTTGATGGACGATAGAATGCTGTTTAAATATCAATAAGTGTTTAGTATAAAAAGTACTTCATTTCAATAATATCAAAAAAGCTAATTTGCACATAGTGAAAACACCTAATTAATGCAGTTTTGAAAAAAAAATCGTGCCTCAAGATCTACTGTCTGTAGAAAAATTAAAAATAGCATTCTATACTCGAGAATGCTATTTCTTAAAACCGGTAATATCGCCCGTAGAGAAAAATCTTCTTACCACTGTGTTGGTGATCGAATTCTAAACAACTTTAAAAATGCCCGTCCGTCTGACTGTCAGGCTGCCTGTCTATGTGTCTGTCTGTCTATCTGTCAGTCCGTCTGTTTATCGGTCCGGTCGTCCGTCTATCTGTCTGTCAGTCCGCCCGTCTCGTTTCTTGTGAACACGATAACTTAAGAATGAAAAGTCTGATTTGTATTGAAACTTAGGCAGTAAGTTGGTGTTAGCTAGAGAAAGAAACCTCTTGTTTTTTAGCAAAATTGATCAAGGAATAAAAAAGTTAATTATTTTAAAAATCTACTATTTGTTTATGTTTTATAATTAAACGAAAAATGTCGAGAACTAATATTAATATTATTTGGAAAAAGACTGAGAAGAGTATTCTATAGAATGTGCAAGAAGTATATAAAAAGTGCAGTAAATCGGCGAAGAGTATAATTGTTAGCTTTTTTCTCTTATATATATATTTCACTTATTTTCGGCATTTTTTATTACGTTGTATTTTGCTTCTAACTGACTAGTGATGTTGAGGATGTCGGTAATACAGGGAGATCCAGAACTCCAATATTAAAGTAAAATATAAAATTATTTGTTTACTGCAAAAGTTTATTCGAGAAACAGATTCTTAACTTAATAATTGTTAATTATAAATTAAACACTGCTTTTAGATGAATCAATCAATATATTATAAATACTCTACATATGTTTCGGCTTATCAAGCCTTTATCAAGAGTATTACATAGTGAATACTAAAGTTTCCGACGTGCTTATTCTAATTTATACCTAAAAGTATTTATGTCTTAATTTATTTATGACCTAATCTATTTAAGATTTAATTTAACATCCTTAATTATTTGAATGTTTGGAGTGGACCTAAACTGATAATGTAAATCAAAGGATAGTTCTTAACAATTGGTTTATTATAGGGGTATTCAAGGAATTTTGTTGGTCATTTGTGGTACAAGTGTTGTACTTGAAAGATTTTTTGACTTCTAGTTGTTCTAGCAGATCTAAACGTTTACCTTTTCTTTCTGAATGAAGTAAATTTATGTTATCAGTATCTATGAAATGGTTGTTTTTAATACAGTGTGTTGACATTCCTGTATTTTTATTGTTATTTAAGATTGATTTTTTGTGTTCTTTTAACCTGTTCACAACGCTTCTACCACTCTGACCGATATAGACAGCGTTGCAATCTTTACAATTAATTTTATATACACCAGATTTATCAATTTTATTTAGTTTTTCTTTGTTATTAACCAAAATGTTTCCGTTATTTGTTTTGTTCACACTTATTGCAGAGATACCCAAATTATTCAATTTTTTAGAAATTTTGTTACTATATTTCGGAACATAATTAATAAAACTATATTTTGTAGGTTTGTTAGACACAGTGAATAATTCTGTTTGAAGCATTTTGCGTTGTTTGTTTTTGACCATGTTATCTATTAGTGACTCGTTGTATCCGTTATTTCTTGCAATTTGTTTAATTATATTTAATTCTTTATCAAAATCACTTTGATCTAAAGGAAAATTCGTTAGTCTATGTATTAGACTATGAAAGGGTGAAATCTTAATTTGCCATGATTGCTGCGAATTATAATGTATTACTGTATTTGTAGTAGTAGGTTTGCGGTAGATGCTAAATTTCAACTGATTGTTATGTTTTTTGATAACAATATCTAGTTTAATTGACTATTTTGCTCCGATTCCCTTGTGAACAGAATTTTACTATTAAAAGAATTAATTTAATATGCCCCAAATATGTTTTCAGTATGTACCTTAACTTTACTCACCTTGTATACACAGTTGTATGTATATTTTTTACTCATATCTTGATTTTCTTACTAACAATAATAGTTGACAGCATCGATAAAGATGATGATTGATATGTTGCAAATTAAGAATTTGGCCATCCGGTATGGTTTGGTTCCACGGTGCATTATAAGGTGAGGTGGGATTATTTATAAGTGTGTGGAGTAAAGATAGCAAAACAGTTTGACTCAGTTCGTATACTGTTCTGTGGAGACTCGGTCGCTTTTTTATAACCGGCATAACAGCACGTGTGATTTAGTGGTTGCGAAATTTTCGCGCTGTGATTTACTTTGCTTCCTTTGAAGATTTGGATTTGGTTTTCTAACGTTTCAGCACCAATCTAGTAAGTTCTTTTTGGGAATATTATTCATTTAAAAATTTGTGTTTTATTTAAATTTGCTTTTTAATTTGGGATCAAAATGGTAATTAAATAAAGGTTATTTAATGTAAATGCAAAATTCATGTTCAAATATTCAAGGTTTAATACAATTTTAGTTGCATACTTTTGCTTAATAGTTCATTTATTTTTATTTCTAGACTTACTTATGTTTATTTATTTTGATATTTAGTAAAGCTACTGTTTTTATTGCTTTTTGAAAACAATGAATGAAACTTTTATTATCTTATTTATCATTTTGAATTTTCTCAGTTTTGAATAGTTGTTTTACAAACATTCAAACTTTATCGGGCAAATCTCGACTGAAATAATAACAAACATTATGTGATATGATAGCCATCATTTACTCTGTGTCTAATCTGTATAGATGATCACTGGATCAAGTGAACACCACAATTCATAAAAAATAAAGTTTAATACTTTGCAATGTTATTTAAGCATTATAACAGAAATTATTTCGCCAATTGTACTAGTAAATTTGAACACTTGTCTACGTGTATTTGATACATGAATCGATTAGGTAGTCGATCAATGATTTTTAAAGTTTTCGGCGTTTTAAAAATTTTTGAAATAAAATACCTATTGTCTTTCTCTGTTCGCCTGATGATATGGCATTTACATGATCTCTCCGCCCGTCTGTCTGTTCGTCTGTCAGTCACGTTTCTTCTTGTAAGTACTGGATAAAATCAAAGGTACTGGTAAAGAAAGATAAGTCCGATTGTATTTGAAATTTGGACGGTAAATTATGTTTTCTAAAGGAATAACCCTATTATTCGGTAAATAAAAATAAAATCTTATTTTCTGTATTTTGAAATTGAACGAAAACAAAATTAATAATGACTAAAACAATGTTTACTAAACAGAAGGCCACACAGAAATAAAGAATAGTTTTGAAACATTATACCGGGTGTAACAGGATCATGGTATACCCCCTTTTCGGCCTTTTCTCCTTTAGTTTTGAAGATAATTGATTGAAATTTAGGATATGCTACATACATAATAAGCGGCACTTTTTGATATACTACAACGACACTAACTAAATGGAACACCCTATATATTATTGAATTTTTGAATTCCGCATAATTTTCTGAATCCAACGATGTCAAATAAGTCACATTTCAAACATAAATTTCGTTTATATTATAATTTTTAATTTTCCATTTAAATGTGCCATGATGGTTCCGATTTATTCTAAATGACCCGTGTAATGCTACAAAAATCGAAATCCCGTTAAAAACACTAAATAACGCGACTTTGAGCAAATAAAATTCACCAAAATTGTTTTTGGGGCAAAACTCAGTTTTTTTCAAATGGAACCATATCGGTACCGTGGTACCATTTATTAGTACTACTAATAAGGAATTTATTCATATGTCGTATTAAAATGTGCGATAAATGAAAACAAAATTACAGCTAAGAGAAAATAAGAAAACACAATTTTATTCTAATTACCTTGTTACACATAAGGTGGTTTTGGAATACAAAAAATTAACACAAAACATTACAACAGTTGTTAAAAATGCTGTCCATTAACGTCAATGCACTTCTGAACTCGCATAGCTGTTTCTCGAAGAACGTTCGCCAATTGCTGGGCCATTATGCTATTAATTGCTCGTCTTACTCGTAGCTCCAGATCTTCACGGGTTGTAACGGCGGTTGCATGCACAATATTTTTTTAATGACTCCAAACAAATAAATCACGGGGCGTTAAATCAGGTGGCCTTGGAGGCCACCTCACAGGACCATTCGTCGAAATTACGTTTTCTCCGAATCTCCATTGAAGGTGATCAATTACTATCTTTGAATGATGGGAAGAAGCGCCATCTTGTTGGAAATACATTCCCTGTCCTAAATCTAAAGATAACTCATCTAAAATGTCTTCAATCTCATTTTCCAGGAATCTTAAGTATCTGGCACCAGTCAGAGGTACTTCAAATATTATTGGACCAATGATTCTACTACCGATTATTCCAAGCCAAACATTGAAACCAAACCGCACTTGAAAGTTACCCTTGCGTAATAAATTTTGATTTTCTTGTGACCAATAATTTGTATTTTGTCGGTTAAATAATCCCAAATTTGTAAACCTTGACTCGTCCGGAAATAAAATCAGTCCCAAAAAATCATTGCTTGGCTGCACATTATTATACAAAATACAATTGCAATATTCCATCCTACGTTCGTAATCACTTTCGTACAAATGCTAGTGCAATTGGTATTTAAATGATTTATAGTGGTATTTGTGCAAAATTCTGCTTACTGCTTGGTGACTGATGTTCAATTCAAACCCAACTTGCCTTAAAGAAACAGTCTTATCAACTTCTATTCGAGCCAAAACATTAATTTCCGTTCCTTCGTCAATAATGAAGTTTTCATCGGGATCATTGTTGGGCTCTCTTCGGAATTGGTTTTCAACACGTTTAACATAATTTTTCGCTGGACATTGTCTATCAGGATATCGTAGGCCATAAAGGTCCATAGCTGCAATTGCATTTTTTTTACTTTCCCCATAAATAATTAACATGTCCACTTTTACATCTCTTGTATAAATTTGCGGCATTTTGAACACAATTAACAAGAATTTTAAACAATTTTTTAAGACACAATAAAAACACCGTTAAACCAACAAATGTTTGTCAAGCTAAATATTCTCATAAATCCATGTTGATTAATAGAGATTTTGGTGTTAATTGAATGATATGTTTATCATGAAGTAATATTTCTAAGACTTTACAGAAGTTACAAATTACAGAGATTGGTCTAAAGTTCTCAATATCTAGTTTGTTTCCCTTTTTGAAGATGGGACATACTTTGGAATATTTCCATAGCTCAGGAAATAGGCAGTTTTTTAATATTAAGTTAAAAATTAGAGTTAGAGGATATGCAAAGATGATAGCGCAATCCTTTAATAAAAAAGCTGGAATGGAATCAGGGCCGGTCGTCATTTTGGGTTTAATTCGTTTTAGAGCCCGAATAACCTCATCTTCACTGAAAGAGTTTATGCTAACAATAGGGTTATTGTTAGGTATATCGGTCTCAATGTGAGGACTCATTATAAGATTGACCGAAATAATTGGCGAATGCATTTAGTATATAAGAGGGATTGTTTAGCGAAGATCCCTCAAAGAACATCTCTTCAGATACACTGGCCGACCCTTTTCTACTTTTGGTGAAAGCCCAAAATTTATTGGGATCATTTTTTATATTATCTCCAGAGTTCTGCACGAAATTTCTGTAGGCTAAATTGGTATCATATTTTATTTCCCTTCTGATATTTTTGACGTTCTTTGAGGCTAATTTTTTTTATGATACTGCCATTAAACCACGGAGGATATCTGCCGCTACGAGAAGTCGATTTCTTAGGTACACAAGATTCAAATACAGAGTGAAGTTTGTTGTAAAAATGAGTGCATGCACCATTGACGTCATTAAAAGAAGAGAGGGAGGACCAGTCTATGTTGAGAAGGTTTTCATACAATTTAGAGAAATCACATTTGCCGAAATTATAACTAATGTACTATATTTACTATAAACTGGATTTGTTATGAAATAACTTCTTGCTAAAATATTTTTCTGACTGTTTCTCTTTAGACTTAGTAACAGGGTGAAAATAGTTCATTATTGTACTTTATTTGCCTGACTGGGTGACAGGTAAACCATTTGCTTCTGGTGCAATTCTTGGCTGAGGAATAATTTTTTCGGAAAGAGAATTTAAATTTTATGTATTCAGATATTGGGTATGAGTCTGTTACCTCCAAATGTATGTTACGTACAAGGTCAATTTATATATAAAATTTGCAAAATTAACTATTGCAATACTAGATAAAAGTAAATCAATTAATTAATTTCAAATATTGCTTATAAATTCCCATACCAAACGACATTGTTTCCAAACTTTAAAGAAACTTATCAATAAGGTAATATAACCGTTTTATTGTTTATAATTTATGAAATATTTACAGTATAATCACGTCGTACTGATAATTGCCGCTTTTTCCCATAAACTTTTATGAGTGTTGGAACAGATGTTTATTTTATGAAAAATGCAAATTATGTTAAACATTCTAAAAACCAGATATCGTCTCAAATTACAAACAAAATACTGTCTGTACCTGCCTAATGAAGTGGTGATTTTAAACATAGGCGTCCGTATATGCCAATTTTGGAGTTTTGGGAAGAAAGCCCATCGAGAAACTTACTAAAGAGGCCACTGATTAACAACAAATTTATTATCGATGTTGAGTACACAAACATATGTACAGATGCTAATGAATAGGACCCAATCTCGGACACGAGACTACGTCAATTTATTACTTCCACACCCACATGGATTGAAAGTATAATAATCGTAAAAATAATTTAATTTTTTTTCCTGAAATAGGTTTAGAGTGTTTTGAAACGTCGAGATTTTAAATTTGAGCGAAAAGCAATTTTGTCTCTGTCTGTCGGTCTGTCTGTAACTTTTTTTTGTCCGCACGTTTTCTCCGGAACGGTTTAAGATATTGACTTGAAATTTTGTACACGTATATATTATAATGAGATCTGGAACTAGATTGTTTTTTGAACATATTCGGTGAAGGGCTTGGGGGTAAACAGGGGGAAATAAATAAAGCAAGCTGGTAAGAGTACAGAAACTTAAAATTAGGTGTATGTACTAGAAGCCAAGGCCTCAAATTTGTTTATAATGTTTCATCCTCCCACAATCCCCACTCCATTATTAAATAATACAGTAAAAACAGGGTTTGAACTACATAAAAATTAGTCCGTTCATAAAAATTTGGTTATAACTCCTATTCGACATGTAGTTTAAGAATCAAAAGAGTCCCCAAAAATTGGAGAGGTGGAAATCAGGTTCTTGGGTGGAGGGAATGGTGAGAAATTTTTGAAAATGTACTTTTTTGAAAGTAGAGGTGTGGCGACTTATTTTCTGTTATCTCGCATTCTTAATCGAATGAGACCAAAATTAAATCGAAAGAATTAACCCTAAACGAATAAAAATGGTTCTAATAATAAAAATATGATAAAACGCATGAGATTTTATTAAAAAGGAAAAAAAGATGTATACTAAGTGTTAATGTAGGACTTTTTATATAAAGTATGTAGTACTTAGTAATAAGTATTCTATTCTCGATTTTATTCATCAAACATGTTATACTCTTCGCTAGCGACGTCATCAAAGTCTGAATCTTCATCAAAGGCATCTGTTGATATGGGTAATACGTCTTTCGAGACTGTAATTTCGGTGCAACTGTTCATGCAGCCCCCCCCCCTCACAAATTTTGCACAACATTGAACATTTCACACCGCTTTTTACACAGGAGTACTGAGAAGTAGAGCAATTTCTCTTGCAGGCACAGGAAATCAAGTTAAGGATGTCCTAAGGACTAGCGTTAAGGGTTGTCCTGATTGGGTGCAAATCATTGCTACGACGAACCCAACCCCACTGTTGTGGATCCAGTTTATTCCCGAGCCACAACTGTACTTAATAGAAGGTACGATATGAATGTTGTTCAGTACTTGCTGATGTAGCAGGAAGTGATTCCAGCTTTGCTACATTTTTAGTGAGCAATCTCTGAAGCATTACGTACCGTAGTTCATCTAACGTATGTTTCCCATCTTTGGAGCCATACATTTTTAGATTTTTAGAGGAATAAAACCAATTTTTGACTATTTATTGATTTCGATTGTACACCCTTGGTAAAAAACACTTCACTTTTGATCAAGTTGCAAATTCATATTTCGTATATTAAGTCTTTTAGTGACAAAAGAATGCTGGCAATAGCATCTTAGCTTTAGAAAAACCACGTTTAAGAAATATTTAAAATTTCGTTGAAAAGGCTAAACCATTGTATCATTTGGCCGAGAGCCGTTTTCCGAGTTTTTCGGAATTTGGGCATAGAGCCGAACCTGGCGACAGAAAATGCTGGCAGGGGTATTTTTGGATTGTTCTCGACATCTGGAAACATAATGATATTGCAAGAGAAAAGTCTCAACAAAACATCGATGTGAAATTTCAATTTGAATTTACCAGGTCACATGGCCAGTTTCACGGTCCGGGCATAGCAAGCCTTGTTCACCCCCTCCCCCTGCACCTACTGATAAAGAGCCAGCAAAAAGTCCAGACCGGTCATTTTTTGAACAAACATAAATTAATTTTTAATGTTAATAACGGTACACAAATACAAACAGAAATAAATTTCAAAATCTGATTATTATGTACCTCGTAATTAAATTTATTTTCGGGAACTAACTAAGAACATCGGAAAGCTTTCGTTAAAATATACCCATGGGATGTTTTCCTTAGAGCATCGATAACTTCGTCGTATTTCAAGTCGCTTAACAAGTCTGCTTCAATGTTTGTTAATGTAAACGCCTCCAGTCTCTATTGGCTTAATAAAGATCTTGGTCTGTTGGGAAATATTTTATTTTGCTGAAAACCCTCTCACAAGGGAATTGAGTACATGATAAAGTTAATATGTACGTATACGCAATGTAGATGTTAGAATAAGTCACGAAGTGCAGAATATACCTCTATAACGTTAGAATAACAAACAGAGCAACCACAATCTGCACACGAGGGTGAAACATGGTAAACCCCTTCAAATTAATTTTCTTAATCTTCACCATCTGCATCTGTAACATCGGTCCTTTTACTGTCGCTAGAATCTACAACATCCTCATTACTGCAATGGGATATATTTGTTTTAGTAGGCGAATGAGTTTTCTAAATCTTGCTAGCTAATTAGTTCTTAATATATTCCTTAAAAATTCTCATATCTACTATGCCATGAAAATTCCGAAGAAAATCCGAAATATCAGGGACAATTTAAGGAACATCATAGCAAACTCTCTTCTCCCTATTCACAACTTCTAACCAAGCGTTATTCTAGTTGGCGACCGTTTGCTGTATAACTGTTAGCTTCATGTCATCTATCGTAGTTGCCTGTTAGGTGTACGGCCCCACGAAGGTTCATTCCCATCAGCCCCTTTTCGATCATATTAACGTTCTGAAGGGCGTAGTCTGCTGTCCTGGAAATTCGTAGCAAACGTCTCCAGATCCACATCTCGAAAGCGCTAATACACCGTCTGTCTGCTGCCTTAATAGTATTTGTCTCAGAGGCGTGCAGAAAAATGCAGAAATCTAGGACGTTAGCAAGTCTGATCTTTGTGCGTTTCGTGATATCTCTGTCACAATAAATTTTGTCAAAGTCAACTTGGCAAGTTGTCGATCCTGCCGTCAGCATTCTTCATCGAATCTCGTATTGACAATTGACAGCATTGATCACAAAACATCCAAAGTACACCTCATTTTTTTACAACTCCACAGTCGCCTATTCTTAACGTATCTAGTTGGTTTTCATTTGCTCGGTTTATAATTATAATTTCCGTTTTGTTGTAATTTAGACTTAAACCGTAGTCAAAGCTTATTGTCTGTTTAGCACCTGTTTAGCAGCTGTAGGCGCTCATCCTCGCTTGCTGCAACTTAAGTGGTATCATCTTCAAATCTCAAGTTGGCAATCTTGGTTCCGTCGATAGCTACGCTACCCTACAGTTCGCTGGCACACGTCGCATCATGTGTTTACTATAAATGTTGGAGGGGACTGGATCAGTTTGGTGTGGCACTGCCTCTGAAGTAGTTTTTCGTTTCCGGTAAGATTTGCGCTCCCTAGCCATTTTTGAACCAAAAAACTCGAGCACTGAGCTAATTCCGGATATTCGAGTTCAAAAGTTGTTAACAATGATGGGAGCAAAGGAATAACCCTATCTATTTTGTCCTATTTCGTTTAGTTTTCAAGATATTGACGAAAAAGCATAAAAGTCCCTATATATTTTTACCATTGTATTGTTAATAACTTTAAATAAAAAAGAGGGGGTTACATATCCCACTATAAAACGGTTCCATCCTTGATGTCGGTAACTTATGAAGACTAAGACACCTCTTGGATTTCGTTAATGGGCTTGGACTATTAATAGCTTCCCCTTGTCAATTTTAAAAAGTAATAATAAATAATTTAATTTTCCACCCAAACAATCAAAAATTTGGGTAGCCACTTTTTTGCTTGAGGCTATGCACTACTATCTTTAACAACAATTTGTTTTCTGAAGATAAACAACATAGACTCCAATATGTTGCGGAGATTATGTTGGACACCGTATGATGTCAACCTACGTAAACCAAATCATGTGCTAACCTCGGTACTTTTTTTTATTGTGCTAGTCGTGACCATAATTAGTTAATGCACCGTTTTCATTCCAGTTATTAAACCTATTCTAATGTTTTTGTTAACATCCGCGTAAAACAATATGTGGTCATTTTGTGTATCTAATCAAATTGGCGATGCAACAATGCACAATTGCACAAGTTACTGATTGTTACTGGCATAAGCGTATTTAGTTCCATCAGCACGTCGCAGAAATATGTGGCCTAAGATAATAACTGAGGAATTATTTTATTTTGCTTAAATTACTTGTATGACTGCCTTAAAATAGTCTAAGTGTGACAATTTTAATTCGATCTAAAACCCCGAATATCTTAAGAAAAGGTGGTTCTAAACGGAAAAAATGGTAAAGTTATTTACTTCTTTTTATGTGGCACCTTTTATTTATTTATTTATTTTTCTGTTAGATGACCACCCTGCAATTACTTCCACATTCCACGTAGTGGAGTGGAAGTGTAGTATCGTAAAAAAAATTCAAAAATTCTTATTGTTGAAATAGGCTTAACATGTCATGAAACGTCGAGATTTAAAATTTGAGCGAAAAAAATTTTCTGTCTGCCGGTAGGTCTGTCTGTAACTTTTTTTGTGCGCACGTTTTCTCTAGAACGGTTTGAGATACTAACTTGAAATTTGGAACACGTATGTACTATAACGAGATCTGGGGTACAAAAAAAAAATTATTCTTATAAATATTTTAAAAAATTCTTTCACAGTACTGGAACTGGATTATTTTTTGAACATATTCGGTGAAGGGTTGGGGGTAAATAGGGGAAAATAAGTAAAGCAAGCTTGGTAAGAGTACAGAAATTTTGGACTTGGTGTATATACTAGAAGCGGAGGCCTTAAGATTTTTTCATAATATTTTCCATCCCCCCCCACGACCCCCCAATCTATTATTAAAGGGGTTGATAAGGTAAAATCGAGATATCCACTTGAAATTTGATACACGTATGTATTCTAACGACATATGGAACTGGCTTATTCTTATGAGATGATTTCGTTGAAGGGTTGGGGCCTAATAGGGGTAAATAGGGAAAATAAGGAAAGTAGACTGGCAAGAGTACAGAAATTTGGAATTAGGTATATGTACTAGAAGCGAAGACCTTAGATTTTTTTATAATATTTTCGAACCACCCCCATTCTATTAAAGGAGTTGATAAGGTAAAATTGAGATATTTACTTGCAGTTTGGTACACATGTATTATAATGACATCTGGAACTAGATTATATTTTGAGATGATTCCGTTGAAGGGTTGGGGATTAAATAGGGGTAAATAGGGGGAAAATACGTAAAGCAAACTGGTACGAGCCCAGAAACTTGGGCTTATATACTAGAAGCGAAGGCCTTTTATAATATTTTTTATTTTTTAACCCCGAGCCACCTCCACTCCATTATTAAAAAGGTTGATAAAATAAAATTGAGATTTTCACTTTAAATTTGGTACATGTATGCATTATAACGACATCTGAAACTAGATTATACTTTGAGATGATTCCGTTGAAGGAGTGGAGGGGGGGGGTAAGTAAATGTAAATAGGGAAAAATGAGTAAGGCAAGCTGGTAAGAGTACCGAAAGTTGGAATTTCGTGTGTATACTAGAAGCCAAAGCCTCATATTTCTTTCCAATATTTTTCACCCTCCCCGCACCACCTACTCCATTATTAAAGTGGTTGATAAAATAAAATTCGTATATTCGTTTGAACGTTAGTACGTGTATGTATTGTAATGACATCTAATTGAGATGATTCCGTTGAAGGGGTGGCAGGTGGGAGGTTGTAAATAGGGGAAAATAAGTAGAGTAAGCTAATAAGAGTCCACTTTTTGATGTATATGCTAGAACCAACGCCTCAAATTTTTCTATGACATCTGCCCCAAACATTATTTAAATTCTTCCACATACTAGAGTGCAAATATAGTCTAGATGTATCCTTTAAAGCGGTTTAGATGGAGAATCTGGATGTGGAAGTAGTAATTCCTTAAGTAGCGGTTTTTAATAAAGGTGTAATATGTGTCTTCCTTGACAATTGTGCTAACTATTTGACAAACATTAGTGCAGTGAATGGGTCAGAAGAACATGCTAATTTTTGGTGCTGTTACTGTCTCGGTGACACATTAAAGACGCCACTAAACATCCATGTCCTGGCCAGGATTTGAATCCGGGACTCCATAGCTGTGAGACTAACATATTAGGACTGCGCCACTGAGCGCAGTTCCAACATGTTTTTTCCTTTTATGACTAAGATGGATGGTAATAAATAAATTGATGCCATCATAAAACTCGGGATCCACATTGAAAAGTATATCATCTTTACTATTAATAATGTTTCAATCATTGTTATGTAATTCAGGACAGGAACTTTCATATTAACTATCTTAGTTAAGCACAAAGTTTTCGCGACTACATCTACTTACTAATGCTAGTGCTAGATAGAGTGGGGAACTTACTATAACTTTGTACATTATTCTTGGGTTAGTTAGTTACTTGCGAAAACAACATTATAGTCGTGTTGTCTTTATCTTAATCTCCTCTCCGCAGGAAGCACATTAAAGATCCACGACTTCAAATATGACTGAATCATATAAAAAGGGACCCAGAAGTCGTCAAAAATGGTCAACGTCCTTTCCGTTTTCTTGAGGCCGAACGCGTAATGTAATTAACTAAATAGTAAATTAATCTGATGCTAGAAACGTAAATACGTAAGTAATTACCATACGTAATTCGGGGAGGGGGGGGGGCAAGGGTAGGCAACTGTCCTCCCAATATTTTGAAAGAGCATTAAATTGTTTAAGGCAAATCTGGCGAATTCAGAAATTCTTTCGGAAAAATAATAAGTATGACAGTTACGCCAATCGAGTCAAAGGTTTTCAATACAATTCGGCAGAGGCGGATTAAGACTTTGTGAGGCCTCTGCTTAAATTTTGGGCGGGCCTTTTTCTCGTAAAACAGATGCCCGGGGGATAGCGAGTTCACACTCGTAAAATCGTAGGCTACTAATTATAATTATACATTAATTTTATGCCGCACGTCTATGATCATATATTATACTTTTAGGTCTAGTGGGTTTAGGGCTTCTTTTTTAGGCGAACGGTTTGCTTAGGGTGTTTTACTAATTTTTATATCGGTTTCTAAAACCTGGTTTAAATTTAAATTTTTAGCGAAATCGTCACATGGGAACCCATTTTTTAATATCGATTTTATAAACAGATCATAAGTAACGCGATTTTTTATTCTAAAACACTTCTATTGGAGAGTATGGATTAATATAAGAAAAAAAGTCTTATATGGATAGTGTGTCTCAATTAAGAGTGTTACAGCATAATAATTGTTTTTGTCCGATTTTAAACAAACTGATTTTAAAAGGTAAAGGTCACCAAGGTCTATTTAAGACCACCAAATCACCTTCCATATTTAAATGCAAGGCCATCTACCATACTAAATTCAAAAACCCTAAATCCGAAGTTTAATTAAATTCTAAAAATTGGTAAAGGTATTTAAACAGAACTTCCCTCTTTATTTGTGCATGGTGGTTACTCTGAAAAATTATTAATTACGAAATGACATTGATAATAATAATCGGAATATAGTTATCACTATTAATACAAAGAAGACCTGATAACTTTTGGTCAAAAAAATAGAGTGCTCATCCAACAGCAAAAATTCAAAACTTAATAGCAGGTGCCTAATATGGAAGGATTGCGCTAATACCTTTACAAATGTCCACCATGGTTGAATTATTTCTTGGGATGACCACCCTGTAAATTTTTCAATAAAAGTACAATAGTTGCATATGCCAAATATTATTGTGATCTGTCACATTTTCAATTCCACATTCACGTAGTGGAGTGAAAGTATTAGTAGT
This sequence comes from Stenurella melanura, assembly GCA_963583905.1. Lineage (NCBI taxonomy): Eukaryota > Metazoa > Arthropoda > Insecta > Coleoptera > Cerambycidae > Stenurella > Stenurella melanura. Next base: position 108,884,182 of record OY757312.1, on the reverse strand, counting down.
GGTTAAAAAATTTCATTATTTTTAAAAATTTTTAAAAATATCGATAAAAAAAATTTTTTCTTCTGAAATAGGCTTAGAATGTCATGAAAGGTGGAAATTTTAAATTTGTGCAAAAAAATATTTCCTTCTATTCTATAGTAGTAGTAAAAAACATTTCAAATTTTTTCAAAAAGAATTTCAAATTTTTAAAAAATAGATTTTGAATGGCATGAAACGTGGAAATTTAAAATTTGAGCAACAAAAAATTTTTCTCCATCTATTCTAGTGGTAAAAAATTTTTCAAACATTTTTTTAAATAAGTTTAGAATGCCAAGAAACGTGAAAATTTAAAATTTGAGCAAAAACAATTTTTTCCATCTATTCTAATGGTAAAACATGTTTCCAAAATGCAAAAAGATTTTCCAATTTTTTTTTTCCGAAATAGATTAAGAATGTGATGACACGTAAACATTTTAAATATGAGCAAAAATGTGTTCATTTATTCTATAGTAGTAATAGAAAAAGATAAAAAGAAAACAAATATTTTTTTTTTTAAATAGGTTAGAATGCAATGAAACGTGGAAATTTTAAATTTGAAGTAAGAAAATTTTTTTCCATCTATATTAGTGGTAAATTTTTTCCAAAAATGTTTGTAAAAAAATTTTAATTTTTTTTTTTTTAAATGGGTTTAGAATGCATGAAACGTGGAAATTCTAAATTTGAACAAAGAAAAAAATTTTCGTCTATTTTTACGAAGGCGTAGAAGGGCCACTAACAATTTTCATAAGTTTCAACAAAAATTCACTTTGATTGTTGCAATTTTAAATAAGCGATTGTAGCCCCGACCTACAATTGTAACTTCCAACCTACAATTGTAAGTTCGACCTACAATTGTAACTTCGACCTACAATTGTAACTTCCAACCTACAATTGTAAGTTCGACCTACAATTGTAACTTCGACCTACAATTGTAACTTCGACTTACAATTGTAACTTCGACCTACAATTGTAACTTCGACCTACAATTGTAACTTCGACTTACAATTGTAACTTCGACCTACAATTGTAACTTCGACCTACAATTGTAACTTCAACTTACAATTGTAACTTCGATCTACAATTGTAAATTCGATTTACAATTTATTATCCCGATGATAGAGAATAAATACGCCAAAATCAGTTTTGTTCGTAGTTCTCTCATAGCCAATATTGTGCACAAAGGAAAGGTGAGTGTTTATTTTTCCTCTTCTCTATGGTTTAACTAATTTAGTATTTTTTATTAGGTATGGATTTCGTCGATACATTAATAAAGCAATATTTCGAAATGGGACTACAGCAAAAAGAAATATTATCATTTCTCCGAGGCAAGCATAACCTGTTTATAAGTCAGAGAACTTTAAAACGGCACTTATGCCGACTCGCTCTTGTAAGAAGGAAATTTAGTCCGTTCGAACACGTTTATGCTTTTATTATGTCCAAGATCAATACTTCTGCACAATTGCATGGTTACAGGTGGATGCATTTAAAGTGTATTCAGCACGGACTTGTTGTTAGTCAAAATGTAGTGCGACAAATACTTTTTGAGGTAGATCGTAAGGGCGTAGAGTGTCGGAGAAGAAGAAGATTAAGACGTCGTCAATACAGTAGTAGGGGACCAAATTATCTTTGGCATGTCGATTCCTACGACAAATTGAAAAGATATGGGATTTGCATAAACGGTTGCATTGACGGATTTTCGAGGCATATAATCTGGTTGCGAGCAAGCACAATGTCTAATGATCCAAAAGTTATTGCAAGCTATTACCTGACGGCTGTTTGTAACTTGGACGGATGTCCACTTACCCTAAGAAGTGATTGTGGCACAGAAAATGTAATCCTAGAAGTTCTGCAAACTGTTTTTCGGGATACCTTTGGAACCGTAAGTAGCAGACCCTCACATATAAAAGGAAGAAGTACTGCGAATCAGCGCATAGAGTCATGGTGGTCGATATTACGAAAGGAGAATGCCCAGTACTGGATCAGTTTATTTGAATCCATTCGAGATGAAGGTTTATTCACCGGCAGCTACTTGGATAAAGCTTTGATCCAATTTTGTTTCATGGAAATAATACAGGTAAGTTTTTAATACCTATTAACATGGGCTCTCTTCAGTGGCGGCTCGTACATAATGGCGCTGGGGAGTGCTCCTTTTAAAGAATTTTCAATTACAGTAGATCGTATTGAGATATGATTTCAGTTAATAACTAAATTGTCAGAATTAACATGAAAATTTAGAAATAAAAATAGGTGTAGGCATACATTATTTATTTTGAAGCACATACCTATAATTTTTTTCCACACATCCCCCTCCCCCCAAAAAATGCGTCCCGCCATTTCAAAATGTCACGAGCCCCTACTGGTTTTCTTTACTAGAGTAATCGAAATCTGAATATTTACACATTTATTTACAGAGTGAGTTGGATGAAGTTTCTTTCCAATGGAATACACACAGAATAAGGCGATCAAGGAATGCTATAGCACCTACTGGACGTCCAACAATTATGTTTGAACTACCAGAAAACTATGGGTACTCAAATTATCTGGTGAAAATTCCAGAATATGCAGTGAATATTTTAAAAAGAGACCCTGAAGTAACTAATGAAGTTATTTTTTGCGATAGAGATGTCAAGAATGTATGTATTTGCATTATGGCAGAAAATAGCTGGACAAAAGATGGTAACATAAATAATGCGATGTCTTTGTATGCTAATCTCCGACATAAGGTATTGAATGTACTACAACAAATTTAATACGAGAATATGTTTTAATAAAAACTGCTCAATGATAACATTAATACATTATTATAAAATAAACTCATTATTATAACTAGAAAACAGAAAATAAATTCAAACAAAAAACAAAATTTGACTTTGGTTATCCATTCCTTAATAACAGGTAATTGCTAATTATTAAAATAAAACAAACTATAAGGATGTAGGTAAATACAAGTAAATCAACATATTACTAGGATAAACCAAAGGTGGGCAGGCCATTTAATATTCCAAACGTTAAGTTTTCCCTGTACGTTTCATAGTCATCGCTTACCACTATTGGTAAATATAAAATAAGGGCACAGGTATTACTTTTTGGGAACACAGATGGGTCATCATGCAGGAATTCTATCGTTGGTTGTTGATCGAATCCCAATGCAGGTTCCGTATCACACCCTGTCGCAAAAGCCAATACGTCAGATAAACAAACTTGGCAATCACCATCTGAAAAAAATAAAAACTGAACTGTACTTAGGAGTGTTAAAAATTGAATAATTGTATAGGTTGTTATATGCCCAAGCTACTAACCTTCACAATTCTGGAGGAAATCCCTCCAAAACGCCGTTGTTTTGGATTCCAGTAACCGACGCTGAGTACCATCTGTTGATCTTTTAATGCAAAATAAACGGTTGAGGTATCTTGCTGTAAGTTGCGTTTCTTCTTTATTGCAAAATAAAAATGAGGCTTGCTCAGGATATTTTCTTATCAGAGACAGAACATCGAGCGTTTTGAGGCCATCGGCAAATTGCTCAATGGCTCTTCGTGGACGGTCAATAACCAAATGGTGCAGAATTTCTACAAACAGATATAACACTATAACTAAAACACGATGTAAAAAATAACATTTATTTTTTGAATATTTTATCGTAATTACGCATTTTGCATACCTTTAATTAGTTTGTCTTTGTCTTCGAACGAGGCTGGTGAGACCCCCAGATCCAGCAATTCATCGTGGCTTGAGATAACTTTTTTAAATGATTCTAGAGTATCAGTCGCTGTTATTTCAATTATGGCTTCTTGAAATGGAGTGTTTTGTAAGTCTTCTACCACTGGATATCCAAAATTATTTGCCAGGTAATCAAACACAGTCTTTGAGAGGAAATTGGGTCGTGGTCCGCCGTGAATGATCGACATAGCAAAAATTTTCCCCGCATACAAATATTTCTCTTTTGCAAGAGCTGTTAAGTTAAGAGTAAAGATTTTAGATCCTTCATTTCCTGAAATGTAAATTATGTAATAATTCGATTATTATGAATTGTGCTACCATTGCATACCAAGAAATATCTCACTATTTTGAAGCTGTTTTAAACTTAGTCGGAATAGTTCACGCGTAGGCCCTCCTACGTCGATAGCTCCCTCTGGAACCTCGTCGACATCTACAAATTGTACGTCGATTTTTGCGTAGGGCGAAAATGTGCCACGTTTCATTGCGTTTCGCAGGGATGACACAGGATCTTCCCGGCACGCGTTCACCAATAGAGGTTTTTCTACTTGAATCGTTTGACGAATAATAGTCAGTTCGCTTGCAAGATCCAAAGGTTGCTCGTCCAGTTGCTCGTTTCTCTGGGGGGATTCAAAGACTTCATTTTGTAAATGTGGCAATTCAATGACAGTAGCCATTACGTCTGTCGGGTCTGAGGAATGTATATTCAAAAATTCTTGCAAATCAAACATTTCATTTGTTACACAGTTTGTAGTTTCACTGCTCTGAATATCTTTAACATCTTGATTTTCTGCAAATTCATTGGATGAAGAAGATGTTGAAAAAGAGTATTTTGAGTCTTGTTCTCGCCTCCTAAAATGACGTTTTTTGGGTGGGCGATTGTTTGTTGCTTCATCACTGCTTGAAGAGGAGGAATTTATTTGCTTTTTTTTCTTACCCGTTCTTACCTTCTGTCTTTTTCTCTTTCCTACCAATTCGGATTTTAAAGTAGTATGCAAACAAAAATTGAGCCTGGTGAAGCCTGTTATTCGAAAAATTTGCTCAACGGTTAAATTTTCATCGAAACTACTTGCAGCAAAATCTAGCAAATCTACATTATAATCTACAAAAGAGCCCTTCTTAATTGATTTGCCGTTGGGAAAATATAAGGCAATTGCTTTCTCTAGGATATCATTTTTTTTAAATGATTTTGGGGCGTCAATTTGTCGAGCACCCCCGCCCTCCTCTACTCGCACGATTTTATTGTCACATTTCCAAGTTATACTAATTTTTCTCGTGGGTTTATACGACTTTGGCGATGGACCTGTCTTGTTTTTGGTTCCGTAATTATTATTGGTGACTTCCTCGGTTCCTTCAACATGTGATATTTTCGTTTTAAGTTTTTGAACAAGCGTCAAAAGAGTAGTTGATGGCGGTTTGTTTTGATTTACACAGTTGGAGGCAAATTCTTTTATCTTGTATACGTCTCCCACCCGTTGCACAAACTTTCCCAGTTCTGTAGGGCTCATCGCTCGAATTGTTGACAAATCGATCTGGAACATAGATTTATAACTTACGTAAAAAATTAGCCTAATTATTACCCTTTATCGTGTAATGTATGTTATATAGGAGTTACCCGTCATAAAGCAGGTGTGACTAGAGCTCACCTTATACATGTACGTATGTATGTATGTATGTATGTGTGTGTTGTATACTTTTTATGGATATATAACAATAATAGTACAGCAATTATACAGGGTCGTTTTGAAATATGTCATAAGTAAATCGGGAGCTTCAAATAGTTATGTGAATCGATGATGTTTTTACTTTAAAAAATAAATGCTTAAGAAATTACCTAATCCGCCTACATTCGGCGCCTCTCACTTGTAAGAAATTATTGTCATCAATGAGTTACACTCTACTGTCGCAGTGACAAATTCAACAATAAAACAATTGTCAGAATATGAAGATGACCTAAGCAATAGACAAATTGCTTTTCCTCTTAACTCATTCAGTGACCCACACGAATTTTGGCACAGATTTTAGACGACTTGTTTCTCACATGTAAGTAGACCAACCAATTAAAAAAATAGAAACACATCAGTATTACAATTTTAATATTTATTTACTGTTTCGTTGTGACATGTATTTCAAAATCACCCGTATACGGTGAAGAGTTTTTAATGAAACGTTCTTCCTACTTCTAATTTAGCAATGTAAAGTACATTTGAAAGATAATGCAGACGATGCATGCATTTTAAATAGTTCTTACCTTTTGCTCCTTCATTATGGTGATACTTTCCTCATCAATTCCACATTGTAATAGGAATTCCTCCTGCTCCTCCTCCATCTAGAATGTTACCAGAATGAGCAAGATGCATGCAATTTAGAAATGCATTAACTTATCACTTTTCTTTATGTACAGGGTGTTTGTGAGTGACGAGCCATACGCTAGTGAGGAGTACAGTCAGGGCCGGTTCAGGCATGTTTGTCGAAGGGGCGAGATCCTTAATTGCGCCTCCTGAAATTTTCCTGAAGAATCTACCAATCGATTGTGTCTAACATAAAGAAAATTATTCAAAGGCGCATAAAATATTTGAAGAAAATTTCACTTCGCGACACTACCGCTAAAAAATATGTTTGCTCATGTTTGTAATTAGAATTACTTTTGGTAGTCGTTTTGGTTGACATATGCATAATAAAGTAAAAGTAAAATTAAAATGGTAAAAAATGAAAAGTTAAAAGATTTCGAGCTATAAAAGAATTGTGGTAAAAATTGATTTTTAATTCTTTAGACAATTTTCATCTTTGTTTATTTATCACAGGTATATACAGGCATACAATTCATTTTGGCCGAATTTATTGCATACGTTAAATAATTTGTCCCTGGAACTGGCACTAAATACAGTACCCTGACACGATTTCAAAATGGTCTTTATTATATTCCTAGTGGCCTTCGTAAGATGTTCTTTTTTTTGCCAAAATTTCGACCGGCCATATTTTTCTATTGGCTTTACCAAATCTAACCAAATTTAGTAGGCATATTTAACTAATTGAGGTCTTATTACCGCTCGTTTTTTTTCTTTTGGCTTTGGCCTAAAAATATCACCCTGTGTATGCAATTATCAATACCGAATTTTAAAATATCTTCATAACGTATTTATACCATGAAATTAGTTTATTTAGCACACTTTTAATGCTTTGAGAATTAACAACTTTTTAATTAATGAATTAAAAAGGAATTTAGAAAAAATATATATAATATTTTTGTTCATTGTGTTATCTTAATTTTGTATAATTGTTTTTGATAAAATTATTTTTAGTTAATTAAACTAAATATTAGGTGCATTATTTCCTCAGTTAATTCACTTCTACATACTTGTTACTCTTTTGTATTTTTTCTAGTAAATTTGTTTTTTATTTAATGTTTGGTGATATTTTTACCTTTTTACTATTTTGGCAAACGATATAGTATCATTGTGATAAATTCTAACAGACAGTAAAATTCAATTTTATACCGCAAAATTAAAGTCATCTATTAATTACTAATGTTTTTGTAGCCGGAAAGCTCCCAAATATTTTTTAAATTGATTTATTATGAAAACTCAATTGTTAATTGTCGAAACAATAAAAGTGTGTCAAATAAACTAATTTCAACGTTTAAATATGGTATGAGAGTATTTTCAAATTCGGAATTGAAAATTGAAAAGTCCATATATAGGGTGATATTTTTAGCAAATGCCAAAAGAAAAAAATGAGCCTGCTACTGATAGTTTTTTCGCTTCGAATTGTAAAGACCTCTATTAATGCAACATTCCTATAAATTTGATTCCATTTAGTGAAGCCAATAAAAAAATATGGTCAATCGAAATTTTGGCAAAAAATACAGAACACGCTGTATATCTGAAACGAATGGCACTAGGGATATAATAAAGGGCAATTTAAAATTGGGGTACTGTACTTCTCACGTGTATCACAACTCACTTACAAAACACCCTGTATATTATATAAGTTGAGAATACGATTGAAATTTAAAAAAACCCCGGTTATTTCATCAAAAAATAATTTTATTATTAAAAATTTTATGTGTAGAAAACCACGTGACTACTAACGGTATGCGATTGGTAGGACGTAATCGTGTATTTATTACATATGGCAAAACTCAAATCCAAAATATAGGGAGCATTTGCGGCTTCCTTTATTCTTTTTTTACTGTTGTCTGGAGGTGGGACAAAAAATGACCACAAATTAAATTGAGCAGTTTTTTTATAAACTACCGCCGAGTTAAGTAAATAAGTTACGGCCACTAAATCTGATTGATGGCAAATTCTGCTACAGATCTACTGATTGGTCGAATTTTATTATGCGTATTAGTCTAGTATGTAGAGTCCACGTTGACTTGCAGAGCCGGAGTTAGAATTTCAGAGTTTGGCAAGTAAGTAATGAAACAATGAAAGTAAAATATTCCCTGCTTTCATAAATGTTGGATTTCACAGTTCTACCTATTATTAAATAAAAATACAACAACCCAACATTCATTTTTCGAATACAATACATCCCTTCGATTCGGTATGCGAGGGAAGTAAAACATTTAAAAACAAACATATTTGACAGTAATAAAAGAAATGCTAAAAAGCTGAGTTTATATTTACAAAGCACATACGATGACTACTTTGAGGGCAATTGTTTATTCGCTGAATAAATATGAACCTAATATTCTGTTATTTTTGTGGTGCGTGCCCTTTCTGTTGAAAACTGTAAGCGTAGTGCTAGTATTTTAATGAGATTAAATTGGAAAATTTGCCAGTAATGTTTTTTGTGGCAATAAATATAAATGGAGAGTTGTCATACGACAAGTAAAATACGAATGTAGTCATAAAAATCTTGAATCCGATTCTGAACGCATTGCAGGTGTTTGTTTGCAAGCGCGCTGCTCTCTGCAATGTAATTCTTAAGGGATGCCGCTTTGAATGTTATATTTTGCTGACAACTTTACCTACAGATTTTAGTGATGGGCATAATCGGATGATTTAATCGGAATAACATCCGTTTATCAGATTCCGGATACTAATTCCCTATTCTCTCTGCGTTTTAAATATTTAAAAAATAGGTAAGTATGTTAATTTCTTAATAATACTGATTCATGGAATAAATGAAATTTATTAAAGTAAAATATCATCTAAGTATGCATGAAACAAAAAAAAACATAACCCTAGTCATCGATAAACACTTGATACCTATTTATTTTTATGTATCCATATATAGGATATATTGTTACATGTATGTCATTGTGAGTCGAACATGCAATGATTTGGGAAACTGACAAGTAGTAAGTAATCGGTAATCTCGGCTAATTCGGTACTTGATATCGGAATGTCATCTCACCTGTACTGGCGAAGCATCGGTCGCTGGTTGAGCAATAAAAATAATTCACATGATACTATTTGGATGATTTTCTAATAACCGGAATGTTGATACTTCTACAATTTTTATCCGCGTAGTTCCATCACTAACAGTCAACTTCTATTTGTTGAACTTTGAAGCATTAAATTAGATTCGTTGGCCTTTTAGGACTGTTAAATTATTTATTAATTTTTAAAAGCAGTGATTTTGTGCTCTATTTTTTGCTTATATATCGATTATATCAGTGCTGAAATTAGAGGTATAAAAGCAACAAGTATGTGTCATTCACTCTTCTTAACAATAAAGTTTATGCCCACTTTTACACTTTTACTGCAGTTAGATTTAGGTACCTAACCTCAAAATAAGTAATACAGTAATGTACTATATAAAATCTTGATAAATCATTATATAAATATCATGATACCTGCCACCTTGAAATAAATAAATTACTCACCTTCATGATTTTAAATAACCCGTTACACGTCACTACACTTATTGCTATTGCCACTGCAGACTCGAGACTCCACGTGCTGAGTCGTTCATCCCACCACTTCTCACCGGAACAGCACCCGAATCAACAATGTTATTGGAGGTTGCTGATGTTACCATTGTAGGTCGAAGCTACAATTGTAGGTTGAAGTTACAATTGTAGGTCGAAGTTACAATTGTAGATTGAAGTTACAATTGTAGGTCGAAGTTACAATTGTAGATCGAAGTTACAATTGTAGATCGAAGTTACAATTGTAGGTCGAAGTTACAATTGTAGGTCGAAGTTACAATTGTAAGTCGAAGTTACAATTGTAGGTCGAAGTTACAATTGTAGGTCGAAGTTACAATTGTAAGTCGAAGTTACAATTGTAGGTCGAAGTTACAATTGTAGGTCGAACTTACAATTGTAGGTTGGAAGTTACAATTGTAGGTCGGGGCTACAATCGCTTATTTAAAATTGCAACAATCAAAGTGAATTTTTGTTGAAACTTATGAAAATTCTTAGTGGCCCTTCTACGCCTTCGTATATTTTAGTGGTAAAACATTTTTCAAAAATGTTTTTTTTTTCTGAAATAGGTGTAGAATGTCATGAAACGTATAAATTTTAAATTTGAGGAAATTTTTTTTTTTGTTATTTATTCCCTTTAGGCGGTCCACCCTGTATATTTTTCAGTGAAAGTATAACCATTTCTTCGCTGACAATAGCGTGAGCTACTTAACAAATTTGACTGTTCTCCGTCAAGTAGTTTTTTAATTAATGCACCAACAGACAGACAGACAGACTGATTGACGGAATTGAAAAACCTGTATCTTCGTAATCTACATGATCTGAAACGTGAAAATCTAAAAAAAATCTCGGTGGGTGATTTTTCTCGGATACAATACTTCTCTTCGGTATGCGAGGGAAGTAAAAAAATGAGGTCTTGATGAAAGATATCCTTTTGAGGCATTTAAATACAAATTGTTTCCAAATTATTTTTTTTGAAACAATTTACACAAATGAATGAGTAATACAACCAAAATTAAATATTATGTTCTATCAAACCTCCATTAGCTCTAATGTATGCCTCAATTCGCTTTCTTTTATTTCTCTTAACTTTTCAGATGGTTGGAGAATTTAACTAACCTTGGGATTCAGGGGTTTTGAAAGATTTCGAAAAATGCCTACTAAAAATGCCTACTATTATTTCTTGATTTTTTTCATCAATTTAATATCGTAGATGGCTTTGCATTTAAAGACAGAAAATAATTCTGTGATTTTAAATAAACCTTGGTGACCTCTATCTTTTATAATTAGCTTGATTCAAATCGGACAAAAAACAAAATAATTATTACGCTGTTGCACTCTTAAATGAGACACACTATATATATCTTATGTCGGAAAGATTTATTGTTTAAAAGTTGTTAACGTTCAAACATTGAAAAAATGCGTTTTTTAGTCTTTTTTGCCTTCAATAACTTTCGAATGGAAAGAAATTTTTAGATTCTATAAAAACAATTAGAAACTTCAACTTCAAATTGCCGAAAGATTTACAAAAATTGCCTCAATGGTTCCAAAGTTATTAAAGGTAAATGAGCCAAAAAACGCATTTTTCAATGTTTATACGTTAACAACTTTTTAAACTTTTCGACATAACACACATGACTTTTTTCTTGTTTTGACTCATACTTTACGATAGAAGTAGTTTAGAATCGAGAATCGTATTATTTACAATTTGTTTATAAAATTGGGGAGTTATCGCAAAAAATTCAAATTGTACACATCAACGAGCGCTCGCCAACATATCAGCGAATGTATGCGAACGACAATCATCTGGGGAACGTTCGCACAACCGTTTGGTGAACGATCGCCAAGTCTTCCGATTGTTGTGCGAGCCTTATTTACCAAATTGTTTTTCACACCACTCGTTTTCCCTCTTTCGAGTTTAATATTACCTGTGAAGTGATAAACTCGTTTTCCCTGGGTCATTTGGGGTTAGGGTTTCCTATCTATGGTTTAACTTTTTGTAGCACCCGCTTTCCCTCGGTCATTTGGGTTTAGGGGCCGTCCATAAATGATGTCACGCTTCTTTTGCCAATTTTTGACCTCCTCCCACCCTTGTGTCACACATTGTCACACATTCCCGATCCCCTCCCACCCCCAGTCTGGCACGTCACAGTAACTTTTATGTTAATTACTATTATCAAGGGTGCTGATAATAAATAATCAAGATATTAGTCAAAAAAAATATTTTCTTGTATTGTGACATCACAATTGCTTTAGCCCCCCCTCTCCCGCCCCTGTCACAAAGTGTCACAACTTTCAGAACCCCCTCCCCCCTTAAAGCGTGACATCATTTATGGATGGCCCCTTATAGGGTTATCGTTTAAGAATTACAGGGTTCGCTTTGCTTCCATCTATTGGGTTATCTGTGAAAAATCCCTGCCTACCCAATAAAAATGCTGAAATTACGCCACTGGTAATTACAGCGTAGATTTTTATTTATGCGCATATTCGGATAAATTCGAGGATAAACACATAAAAATACAACAATTTCATTTGCAACGGAACAAATACGAATTATTGTATATTTTACTTTATTATGTAATTACTATGTGCCAGGAAATATTTATTTCTGTTTCATTAAACAGCGTATCATTTCTTAAATTACTCTTGCGGTCGCTTTGTGTACGAGTTCGAGTTGAAAATCATTTTTTCAAGGATATATTTAATTGCTCGGTAAATTAAATGCCTTAAAGAAAGCTGTATATTTCGGTTGTTGTCTGTTATTGACCTCTATAGTGTTTTGCTGCTCCCAGTGCGCGTAAAATTTATACGAATTAAAAATGTACACTACAATAAAGATTAGGTGATTAGGAATCTCATTCATTTAATTACAAACGTGATGTCATATAAACGTGAATAAGCGAATTGGACGTTTTGTTAAATTAAATTTATGATTCTTTATTCAGTGACGGTACTGCAAGTGTTGTGCAGGTTAAATTTGTCATAAAACCTACAATGGTAATGTATAGTTGTCTCCACATATTTAATGCAAATAAAAAGGCTATAAAAACAGACCATTAAAATATAAAAGTCAGTAATTTTACCTGCCTAGACGGTCCTAAAGTGCCGTAGGTACTTCAAATTTGAATATTAGAATAAACAAAATAAGAATTAAAAATCATATTTTAAAAATATTAAGTACTCTGTTCTGCATCAAGATAGGATATCTTACGCATTAGTGGACGTATTGCCCGTCCCTCGCGATATTGATAGATGAATTCAAAGTACGGCTCTGCTTATCTGTTCCCTTTTTATGACGTACTAGTTAGGGGAGATTTGCTATATTTCAGGAGTTAAGAAATTTTATTTATAAAGGCTTGCTTCCGATTATTTCTAATTTTAATTATGCCAGAACATACTATACATGAGAACAATATTGTTCTATGTATTAAGTAATACATTGTATTTATGATTTACCCTTTTCTACCAAATTTGAACACGCCTCATTCTCCCATCTCTACGTAAGCGGCACAGCATTGAGATTTCTTATGTGCAGTAAATATATGGAGACTAATATATTGATTCCAAATTCGTTTTATTAGTACACGCACCGGCAAATTTAAAGGAACTGAGATAAACTGGAATTTTTTGTACGTATTTTTTTCTCCTAATAATTTTGAAGGCCTAGAGACCCATAAATTTACTACAGTGTTTGTTTATTTCGCACATTTGTATCAAGTTAGTCAAGGTCAAACTCGATGTCAACGTGTAAAGTTAGTTGTCTTCTCCCTGTATTAAAGTTCGTTGTGATTTCATAAGCATTTGTTTAAATTTGTTTAGCTTTTGTTTATTATCGTCACCTTGATTGTAAAACAGTCCATAGGGTGTGATTTACCACCGACTGATATTGCTAGGACTGCAGCAATGATTGAAAGTAGTCGATCTTAAAGTGATGTTATCGGCATGTTTGGTAAATCGATTTCGACGATCCATCGTATTGTTGCACGTTAGAAACAACCTGGAGAGTATGTGAGAGATGATGTTAAGAGGGAACAACACGTTTGGCTAGTGGGGAGGGAGATAAAGCACCAAATTAGGAGATATCTCCCTTATAATCAAATTTTATCCAAAAATAGTCTTCAACAATCCTGTAGTGTTTATTTATGTACAACTTACACATATTTTCAGTTAAATAACATCACCCAATTTGTAAAAAACAGCTTATTGTTAATCGTTAAAATTATGATTAACAATAAGCTGTTTCCAGCAAATTGGGTAATGTTATTTAACTGAAAATATGTGTAAGTTGCCAAACGTGTTGTTCCCTCTTAAGACACAAAACCCTCAATCACTATTGTAGATGATTGATTTATAAGGTGGAAAGCACTCCGAAATAGACGTCTAACGGCAGTTCAAACAATAAATGAACTGGAAGAAGTTCGTAGAAGCAGAATAAGTGAGCGTGGAGTTGGAATAAAACTGAAAGAAATATAGGTAAAAGAAGACCCAAAAATAAAGAGACGTCATCGGGTAGCGCGACTAGCCTTTATACAAATAAACATGCATGTCACATGCTGGGCCGATGGCTCTAATTGAAATCTGGAATAAATTACCTCAACAAACGATCGACAACGTCATCATAAATATAAGAGAAGGATATCTGCAGTCATATGCGCTCGTGGGTTACACTCAAAAAGGCAATTTTTTTGTATTATGTTTCTTAAACTGAATTCAAAATGGCATGGAGCTTTGCAAACAAACTATAATTAGTTAGCATTTCCTACGAAAATTTCCTTCAGATTTTTTGGGAGAAAAAAAAATTGAAAAAAATGGCAATTAATCTCTGTTCGTTAAATTTGCCAATGTGTGTATGGGTGGAAACTGCACCCTGCCTGCTGAATAGAACACAACCGTACAGATACCGCTTCCTCAAACCAAATCACCATAAAACGTAGACGATTACAAAGAATAACACTCTGCAGTGTAGGGTACATATATTACGCACAATTACTTCTCAAATAAATGGAGAAATAAATCGGCGAACTAACAGACCATCAAATGGCGTTTACCAAAGGCAGATCCATGGACGGCCATGTACACCAGCAGACGGATCTTAGAAGAAAAGTGGAAAGAAGAAACAAAACTACACATAGTCTCAATTGATCTCCAAAAGGCATTTGATACCATAAGTTATAAGGCAATATGCAACACTTTACGCAACAGGGAAGTGCCGCACTTCCTAATAAATAGGATAATAAGTGCATGCCTACACCGCAATGCAACGGTTTGGACAGACGACGGAATAAAAAATGAAGAACATAGAAGTCAAACAAGGATGTCCGCTATCCCCCACATAGTCCTAGCTCAAATGATAGAAACCACAATAAACGATAATCAAAATATCAATAAAAATGCTGAAACGATAAGGCCACCGAGCTTGCATACGCCGATGATATACTCATCATCACTGAGGAAGAACAAGACATCGTTAAATTTGTAGAAAACATAACACCACATGTGGACTCCTCTAGAATGACAATTAACTTTAAGAAGAGCCTAATAATGGAGCAAGACCCGTTGACTAAAACGAGTCCAAGCAGTGGGCAAGAATACAAAATAGGAGACTACATTCTAAGAACCATGAACAGAGTTAAACACCTAGGAACATATCTAACGAATCAATTGAAATGGAGGGAAGCAGTAAGGAAAATAATCAAAACGGCCCACATAGTCACAAGAGCTATACTACCTTTCATTGAGAAAAATAAAACACTATGGAGTCTAACTAAAAAGATATACACGACCATCATAATGCCTACGACGACATGCGGAGTCAAAAACGCAGCAACGACAAAGGTGAATAGAAGAAGTCTGAGAAGAGCTGAATGGGACATTGTCCAACTGCTATAAAAAATAAGAAAACCACAAAAATTACAAAAAACGTCAGTATTACTACAGGGGAAAACAATAAAATGAAACAATAGAATCATACGCAATGAAATACTACGAATACGTCCAAAGACGAGACACGACACACCTACTAAAGGAAACGCTAAGACTGAACCTCAACAAACTGAAAATAGGGAGGCCATACTACACATGTATAACAACAATTGAGAGGATTATGAATAAACTAGGAAAGGATTATGCACACTGGAAAATAACGGTGAAGCAAAAAATGGATTACAATAAAGAAATATCAAGGATATACACACTCTCAGATTCAGAAACAGAAGAAACAGAAAACTCAGAAGAACAATAGGCGGAAACTAAAAAGAAACATCTCAGAAACACCTACACTTCCCATCCTATATACCTTCCTACCCCATGCGTCATGTGGATCTCGCAGATTGGATATCCCGGAAGCGGCAGAAGATGGGGTTTCCGAGATTGGTGTCTGGGAATTTTTGAGGTCGCAGATTATAAATGTGATCAAAATTCAAAAATTTAAAATGGCGGCGTCAATGCGGCGGATGAGTCTTATCATTTATCATCTAATTGGACTGAAAATCGGCACTTGCGGGTTATCGAGGTTGCAAATTACAAATATATTTGATCGAAATTCTTAAATTTTAAATGGCGCCTTCAAGATGAATAGGTTTTTCATTTATGTGTGGGAAATTCTAATAAGTGACACGTGTCATTTATGTATTTGATCGGTGGGGCTGCCTCGGAATCGAAAAAACAGTCTAGTCTAATGGGAACAAAATTTAAAAGAAAAAAAAATAATTAAAAAAAATGTATTTAAGAACCAACTTAAATTGTTTGAAAAATGTATTAGAAATAATAAAGTCATGTTTAATGATTATGTTAATAAACGTAAAAACGTGAGACGCTCAAAATACTTAGATAAATAGGGAATTTGACACATCGGGCACCACTCCCACCGCTTTTACTTTTTTGAAACTACTTGAAATTATTTATATATTGCATTTTAGTGTTAATTATTGTGAACTAAGATTTCAACCTATTACTTGATCGTAAAAAAAATCATTTTTTTTTCTTTCTTGAAATAAGTTTAGAATGTCATGAAATGTCGAGATTTTAAATTTGGGAGAAAGAAAATCTGTCTGTTTGTCGCTCTGAGGGTCGGTCTCTCTGTAACTTTTTTGTCCGCACGTTTTCTCCGGAACGGCTTAGGATATTGACTTGAAATTTTGTACACGTATATATTATAACGGGATCTGGAACTGGATTCTTTTTGAACATATCCGGTGAAGGGTTGGGAGTAAATAGGGGTAAATAGGGGGAAATAAGTAAAGCAAGCTGGTAAGAGTACAGAAATTTTACATTGGGTGTATGTACTAGAAGCGAAGACCTCAACATTTTTTATATTATTTCCGTCTCCGCCCCCCCCCCCCCCACTGCATCATTCAAGGGGCTGATAAAACAAAATTGAGATTTTACTTAAAATTTGGTATATGTATATATTATAATGACATTAGGAACTAGATTTTATTTTGAGATTATTCCGTTGAAGGGTTGGAGGTTAAATAGGGGTAAATAGGAAATAATAAGTAAAGCAAGCTGGTAAGAGTACAGAAATTTTGGATTAGGTGTATATACTAGAAGCGAAGGCCTCAAATTTTTTTGTAATATTTTCCATTCCCCCCACCAGCCCCACTTCCTTATTTAAAGAGTTGATGAAATAAAATTGAGATTTTCACTTGAAATTTGGTACGCGTATCTATTATAACGACATCTGAAAGTAGATTATATTTTGACATGATTCCGTTGAAGGAGTGGGAGGTAAGTAGAGGTAAACAGGGAAAAATAAGTAAAGCAGCCGGTAAGAGTACAGAAACTTGGGATTTGGTGTATATACTAGAAACCAAGGTCTCAGATTTCTTTCTAATATCTTTCAATGTGGAAGTAGCGATTCCTTAGGCAACGGTTCTTTTATAGATATATTAAATCGAGAATATTTATGCGTGTCAATTAAATCTATATTTTATTTAAAATGAGCCATTTGTTAACTTCTTTGACAATTTATTGTTTTATGTTGTACGTTAATATGCATAGTCATTATATAACTGATCTAGTTATTTGAAATAGAGAAAAACATATATTATTATCTTTCATTGACCAACAGAGAAAAGTAGATAAATTAACATCCCTAAAGTCCCTCGATATGCATTTTTCACATTACTATTGCATGTACGAGACAGAGTATGTTTAACAAAATCGAATACGATGTTTACATTAAAATCCTTTTGTTTAATTTGCTGAAAGTTCTCGTTTAAAATTCCTACAGAATATGAATCAAAATACATTGCTTTAAAATCCAAACAAAATGCAATAATTTTTTCAGCATGCACATCGAAGTGCATTTTTAAGTAAGCAAGCAATTTCTTGTTGTGTAGGCAATTAACTATTCAGTCAGCACGGTAATCTGTAATCGAAAAAATGTAAATTAAAAATATCTTTAGAATCAACATTTTGGTGAATTCCAACTTAAATTGTTTCGAAACAATTGCCATAATTCAACTTAAATTATATGCTGTTAACATCGTGGATTTATAGTAATAAATTTCATTAACGCTATACCTAATAACATAATACGCCTCTTGTTGAGATGCATTACCATTCAATATATCTACTGATTATGATTTAATTAATAACAATATGTATGTAAATAATAATTATATCATGTTTATTTTTATTGCTTTAATGTTTTGCCTACGGCGATTAAATACTATTGCCGATTAATAACATATCTGCATCTTCTTCTTCTCTCTATTATTGGATTACAATCATATGCATTTTCCTGTATGTGAATCTCAAACAATTATCTTTTTACATAAAATTTTACAACATATCTTACAGACTTTGGAAATAAACTAACATCTTTGAAATTTTTCCATGTTATCAATAAATATTTAGTAAACAAAGATTCTTAATATTCACTTCGTATTTGTGTTTCTTCGTGTGTTCTATAAATACATTCTTTTACTGAAAAAAGAACCTCAGTTGGTCATAAAAAAAATACACGCAACAAATATATTGTTTATAGGAGTTTGACATGCTTCAAATTCTTTACATACATCAAAAATCATCCAATTTACTTTTGTTTATTATCTTTTTACAACGTCTGTCTACATTATAAAAACTTAAGTAAATTGAAGAATTGTAAGTATACACTTACATAATCTAAATAAGTACCTGTTACATAATTGTATAAATTAAATATTTTTATGATAAATACGAGATGTTAATATGTACTACAATTAATTATTATTTCAGATTTAAAGAAAACTAATAACGCTAATGCAAATACGGTTCATAAGTACTCATCATGAAGCAGAGTTCCAAAATTAACAGTTAATACGAATTTCTTGAGTATGTTATCTTAATCACTTACGAAGATGTTTACTGCAATCGTAATTAATGACTTTTTAGAAAGGAACGCCTGTTTGAAGTATAAATGCGGTGATGATGCGTTTACCTAATTTAATTTGCCTGCATTTATGTCTTACATTATTTTTTAATGATACACGTTGTGAACACGATATTAAAGAAAAAAGACTATCAATGTGTATGGTGTTATTTTTAACCAAGAACTTATTTTTAAAGATGAACTTGCGCTAGGTGATCCTGTTTTGTTATGACTCTTCACTCACAACGTTCGTGTTTGGCTTTACATTTGCATCAGATTATATGCATATACAGGGTTAGTCACTAGTCACATTTTTTGGGGCTCTATAGGGTCCCACTAAGGCCCTTAAAAATATTTTTAAATTATTTAAAGTCTAACATTTTTATTACGATAAAGAGGTGCGGAACATTTTATTTCATCACATTATTTGTGACCAAATAACGCAATTTTTAAGGTAGTTTAGAAATTTCCAAACCCCGTGCGTCAGATCCAAAATTCAATTTTTTCATTTTTCTTAACGAACGTTAATTAGATACGAGGAACAGCTTTTACAGCTTGGGTAATTTATCAACCCCTGGGGTAAAGGACACTCCCCTGGGATCAATAGTCGCCCCACCCCGTTGAGTTGACCCTCTGGGGCCCAAACACCACCTTCTTTACTAATAAATTTCCCTGTTGGAATCAAAAGTCACCCTGCATGAGTGAATAGTCTTCTAAAGAGCAAGAAGGCACCCACTGGGTAAATACCCCCCTCCCCCTCCGAAGTAAGTATTCATTATGATATACAAGAAATTAAAAGTAATAAACAATTTTTGCCAAAATTAAATTTTATTATAAAAAATCGGTAAAGGCATTTACACAGAACTTCTCTCTTTATTTGTGCATGGCGGTCACTTTAAAAAATTATTATTTACGAAATGACATTGAGAATAATAATAATCGGAATATAGTCATCACTATTATTACAAAAAAAACCTGATAACTTTTGGTCAAAAAAATATAGTGTGGAAATTCTAGATTTGAGCAAAAAAATTTCTTCTCCATCTATTCTAGTTGTAAGAATTTTTTCAAAAATATTGGTAAAAAGAATTTCAACATTTTTTTTTCCTGAAATAGGCTTAGAATGCCATGAAACGTGGAAATTTGAAATTTGAGCAAAAGAAAAATTTTTCATCTATTCTATACTTACTTAAATTTCTTTTAATTTAGTTTTTTTTTTATTTTCAATTTTTTTTCTAAATAGGTCTAGAATGCCCTGAAACAAGAAAATTTTAAATTTGAGCAAAAGAAAAAATATTTCATGTATTCTATAATAGTAGTGGTCTATTCGTAGAAAAAAAAATCGGTAAAGGTATTTACACAGAACTTCCCTCTTTATTTGTGCATGGCGGTCCCTCTAAGAAATTAATAATTACGAAGTGACATTGAAAATAATAATAGGAATATAGTTATCACTATTATTACAAGAACCTTTTTGGTCAAAAAAACATACAGAGTGCTCATCCAACAGCAAAAGTTCAATACTAAATAACAGGTGCCAAATATGGAAAGCTTGCGCAAATACCTTTATAAATGTCCACCATGACTGAATTATTTCTTGGGATGACCACCCTGTACATTTTTCAATAAAAGTATGAGGTGCATATGCCAAATATTATTGCCATCTGTCACATTTACAATTCCACATTCACGTAGTGGAGTGGTTAAACAATTTCATTTTTTTTTTTGAAATTCTTCAAAAATGTTGGAAAAAAAATTTCAAAATTTTTTTCTCTTGAAATAGGTTTAGAATGTCATGAAACGTAGAAATTTTAAATTTGAGCAAAAAGAAAAGTTTCCTTCTATTCTATAGTAGTGGTAAAAAAAGTTAACAAATATAAAAATTATGTATTTTTTTTTTAAATAGGTTTAGAATGTCATGAAACGTGAAAATGTTAAATTTGAGCAAAGCAAAATTTTTTCCGTCTATTCCAGTGTTGAATTTTTTTCCAAAATGGTAAAAAAAATGTTGTAATTTTTTTTCCCGAAATAGGTTTGGAATGTCATGAAACGTGGAAATTTTAAATTTGAGCAAAAAATTTTTTTTTCGCTATTTATTCCGTTTATTTTCCAGTGAAAGTTTAACCATTTCTTCGCTGACAGTAGGGTCAACTACCTACCAAATTCCACTGCTCTCCGTCAAGTAGTTTTTTTAGATAATGCACCAACAGACAGACAGACTGACGAAATTGAGAAACCTCTATTTTCGTAATCTACATGATCTAAAGCGTCAGAATCCTAAAAAATCTCGGAGGGTGATTTTTTCTCGAATACAATACTTCCCTTCGGTATGCGAGGGAAGTAAAATTTGAAAAATGTTGATAAAAAAAATTTCAATGTTTTTTTTTTAATAGGTTTAGAATGCCATGAAACGTGGACATTTTGAATTTGAGGAAAGAACAAACATTTTTTTTCATCTATTTTAGTGGTAAAAATTTTTCAAAAATGTTGAAAAAAATTTTCATTTTTTTTTTCTGATGTAGGTTTAGCGTGTCATGAAACGTGAAAATTTTAAATTTGAGCGAAAATATTTTTTTCGTTATTTATTCCCTTTAAACGGTCCACCCTGTATATTTTCCAGTGAAAGTTTAACAATTTCTTCGCTGGCAGTAGCGTCAACTACCTACCAAATTTGACTCCTCTCCGTTAGTTTTTTAGTTAATGCACCAACAGACCTATATTTTCGTAATCTGAAACGTTAAAATCCGAAAAAATCTCGGAGGGTGATTTTATCTCGAATACAATACTTCCCTTCGGTATGCGAGGGAAGTAGAAATATTTATAATTAGAATATTTCAACACTAAAAATAAATATTCAAAGATGTACATTATTTACGCATACTTTAACTGTTCCCATCTCTTAGATTGAAAACTTAATTTCATTCGATTATTAGTTATTGCCTCCTCAAAATTGTGAAATTAATTCTTAAAAAACAAATATATGTTAGTATTGTGGACCTAAGCTCTGTTCGAATATAGCAATACAACTTACAATATTATAAAATAAGCCTTCTTGCTACACATGCTATAACCCCAGGGGTTACTATTTACGAAATCTGAATGATTTCTTACCTCGGGGGGAAGCTTCCTTGGGCGACCTTTGACCCCAGGGGATGCCTTTTGACCTCTGCTTACCTTTCTGCCCTCTGTGAGACTATTCAACTATACCAGGTGACTTCTGACCCCACCAGGAAAACATTTTACGAAAGAAGGTAGTCTCTGGGCCACAGGGAGTACCTTTTTATCCCAAGGGGGTGACATTTGATTCCAGGGTAGTGTCCTTTGCCCCAGGGGTTGATTCATTACCTAAGCTTTTAAAGCTACCCTTTCTATCTAATTAACGTGAGCTTTCGTTAAAAAAAATGAAAAATTGAATTTTGGGCCTGACGCACTGGGTTTGGAAATTTTAACACATCATAAATTGCTTCATTTGCTCGCAAATAATGTGATGAAATAAAATTTTCCGTATATCTTTATCATATCAAAAGTATTCGACCCTGCCTACACTAACAAAAACAATTAAAAAATATTTTCCTTAGTGGGGCCCAATAGAGCAACAAAAAATTGAGGCTATATGTCTTTGGGATTACTACACACATGAATAATTTAAGAATTTTAAATTGATTTAATTTTTGTAAAAAAAAATAAGAACTGAAGTGGGTCCTCAAATCCGTGTCAAGGGGTATTTCGCCTATCTTATCCCGAGGTACCCTTTAAAAAAATGTCTCAGATAAAATTTGTGGGAAATCAAAAGTGCCGCTCATTAAATGATCAGTGAACGCTACCTAATCACTCATCGTGATGAAGACAATCATTAACATATGATCAGTGCAGCGACCTAAAAAATGGCCCTTCTATGGCTTCCATGTTGATCAGTGAAATAATTGAGGTAATTGCTCCCCTTTTTTCAGATTTTCAAACGCATTGTTCGCGTGAAACAATTTGTGTTTTATATGTAACGAAATTTGATTGTCATAAGTTTTCAATCTCCTAATATTGTTATTTTAACACAGTTATTAACTGAAAACGGATAAATAGGTAGGTTATAAAATATTGTAAATATTATACATTAAATTATTTTTAAGTGTACCGTAATAATTTCATTCACTATATTTTTGTGCATCTGCATCCTTTGCGAAAGGCATGTAAATATGCATAAAACTAACATCGATTACCAGATGTTTATATAAAAGCCATAACACTGACACAGTTCCTTACAGAAATTGGTGTAATTAGGTACTAAGAGAAAGATTAGAACAGATGTGTATGAACGTAAATATTTCCTGCGCTACTCATCATACATAATGTGTCTGTTCAACTTAAAAATGCATTTACTTATTTATGCAAAATCTTAACATAATGCAGATTCCCCAGGACATTACTAGTCAGCTGTGGAATCAGAACAAATATAAACTGCCTTAAAATAGATATTACTTCTTTACTAATGCTAAATATTACAGTTAATAGTATATTGTATTTTAATTGCAGGTACAATAGCTATTAATAAAAAAAGGTATGAACCTATAACTCACACCTCTGGGGTAGTGAAATAGGATTAAATAATTTTTGTGTGAAATTTTCCATAGATGGTATTTGCTAGTAAAAAAGAATGAAACATTTCTGAATTGCAACATAAAACAAACTCTGGTGTCAAACTCTAAAATAGATATTTTTAAATAACTAAAAAAACGCGAAATCCAAAAAGAAAAGTGGAAGTAAAAATTAAAAAGCACAATATTCTACATAGAAACCGCTGCCTCAGGAATCGCTACTTCCACATCCAGATTATTCATCCAAGTCACTTTAAAGGAAATATCTCGACAATATTTGCACTCTAGTATGTGGAAATTATTGGTCATAGAATTTTAATAATATTTGGGGCAGATGTCAAAGAAAAGTTTGAGGTGTTGGTTTCTACCATATACGTTGAAAATGAAGTTTCTAGTTTACCCTACTTATTTTCCAGATTGACAACCTACCGCCTCCCACCCCTTCAATCCCAACTAGCACCAAAGTGACAGTAACTGAGATAGGAACTTCGTATGAGTAACCATTACAATAATTGCGACTAAATTTACGACTTTGGTGTAAAAATAACTTGATTTGACAAGTCTACAGTCCCTGCCTCGTAGTTTCTACCACTAATGATTACTTTATAGTTATGCAACTTCTACGTAGCTTTCGTGGTACATGGGAACGTGGTAGTTACCAGTGGGACGACTTTCGGGTTTTCATAACTTGAAGGTGGTAAACTATAGTAGCAGCGACTAACTCGCATCACTGAAATGTGACTTCAAAGTTGCAATCACCTTCAAGTAGCTTTAATAGTTGCCGCGACGTTCTGGGAACCTTCACTATTTCTTTAAAGTAGTGGAACTTGTAAGTAATATTCATAGGTGTTAATGACGTTACTGCTACCTACAGAACTATGTACGGCTACTACAAAGTGCACATCACCTCTGAAATTCACCATGAAGTAAATTTCACCATCTAGTTCCCAATGTTGACCATAGATAAAGTTAATGCAACAAACCTAACCTATATAATATGTTTGCCTAACCTAGACTAGAATTATATGCTGCTATATTATGCTATGCAACATTTTATGTTCAAAATAAGGCAACAGAATTTAATATTTCAACAGTTTTATTACACCTACTTTTTCTTCTATGTTATCTATCACTGTAATAGTATATTATACCAACAAGGTTTATGTTTATTAAGTCGTTGATATATGGCTGCATACAAGTAAAAACGCGTTCAGTCTAGACCTCAACATACGGCTAACACGTACGTTCCGAATCAATATCGGGAAAAATGTAACCATGAAGTAGCAGCGGCAACTTTGAAGAGGTAATTTGTGGTAGTCACAACTTTGCTACGACTTTGAAGTGATGCTACAGTTCCATTCGCAGATTTGTGGTAAATATATTTTATTTCGTCACTATCGCCAAGTAGCAATTACTTTCAAGTAGCATGTCTTGGTGAAAACGACCTTAAAGTCATATTTTCTGAAATACGCCATGTTGATGGCCAAAATTATCGACGCCATTGTTATAACACATGAACCATAATTTCACAATTGACTAACAAATTTAATTTATCGCCATCTCTTCACCAAATACAACATAAAAAGTAGTGTTAAGTTCCGAAGAACAATAAAAAATAAGTTTCGCCATCTAGTGTGTCATATTCTCGCATGAAATTACATATTTTAAAAACAATATTTTCATTAAAAAATGCAAATTTTAAAGGCGCGTGGTTAGATTCGGACGTTTTATCATTATGTTTGTCAGTAAAATTGCATTCGTTTTAATTGTGACCCTTAGACCATTGCAAAATAGCACAAGTTTTGCTGTCTAATATTACCTTCTGATATTCTATTAAATTTCTTAGTTAGGGAAATGAACAAGAACAAGAATCATATGTAAGAATGAAACATAAATATAATAAAATCGGTTGCAAGACAAAGAAGGGGCAACATCGATTTGAAAGAGTAGGGAGTGGTAAACTTTTCTGAAAGTTGCGGCGTCTACGCCTCCACGTCGCCGCTCCGGAGCAACAACGTCATTGGAACGTAGCCAGACAAGTTCCAGGAACGTGGCTGGAACGTTATCGTCACCAAAAAATATTCCCCATTTTGGTCATAAACACGTATTAGGAACGTTCCTATTACGTGCCTGTGACTAGTAACAAAACACTTTAAAGTGCCTACAATAGTCATTGCTACGTTCCCAAGACTAATTGTGCTAGTTGGGATGGAATCATCTCATTCAGATGTCATTACAATACATACGTGTACTAACTTTCAAGTGTGTATCTCAATTTAAGGTATCAATCCCATTAATAATGGAGCGGAGGTGGTGGGGTTGGAAACATATTAGAGAGAAATCTGTAGCCTTGGTTTCTAGTGAAAAATATTATTAAAAAAATTAAGATCTTGGCTTCTAGTACATACACCGAATTTCAAATTTCTGTACTCTTACCAGCTTGCTTTACTTATTTTTCCCTATTTACCCCTATTTACCACCCAACCCTTCATCGGATATCTTCAAAAAACAATCCAGTTCCAGATTTCTAATTTCTGTACTCTTACCAGCTTGCTTTACTTATTTTCCCCTATTTACCCCTATTTACTCCCCAACCCTTCACCTGATAGCTTCAAAGAACAATCCAGTTCCAGATCTCGTTATATTATATACGTGTACAAAATTTCAAGTCAATATCTTAAACCGTTCCGGAGAAAACGTGCGGACAAAACAAAAGTCACAGACAGACCGACAAACAGACAGACAGACAGACAGACAGACAGACCAATAGACAGACAGACAGACATACCAATAGACAGACAGACAGAACATGTTTTTCGCTCAAATTTAAAATCTCGACGTTTCATGACATTCTAAACCTGTTCAAAAGTTCATTATTTATTATTTGTTTGCTTATAGTACCGAAACATATTCTTTATAGGATTTTGCAAACAGCGGGAAAAAAACTATCTATGAGAAATAAAAGAAAAACTATATGTAAAAATATTAATGAAATCTTTGCATTATTTCGATAACCTGACTCCTGGTTATGCTAGCAAATCAAAATCCTAAAATAAATTGGTCCAATTTCTTACTTGATATTCTCATTATAACACTAGCATCCAACGTAGTCCCCTACGTCCCCTACGGCTAAGCAGATTAAACTAGTATCTACATGACTCCCTACGGTATGATGATTTAGATAAAAATGAGAACAAAGGTCTAAAATGAATTTATTTACCTACCTTTTTTCATTCTAATGGATTACATTTTCATAAAATCTCTCATTTAGCTTCTTGGAAATGCTTAGTTTGAAACATTTTTCGCCCTTATTCTGAGCTCATCAGAAAGGTACAAAGCCACTCATAGCGATGTTTCATGCAAAACCAAGACAATATCCAAGAATAAGTATGAAATATTTATATTTGACAGTTTTTTATCAGTCAATGTCGTAAAATAATGAAAACATTCACCGTAACAAAGAAAATTCCGATTTTAAGATTTATTGCAAATTCCTATTGAATGTGAATTACAATGAAAACATGGACTTAGTTAATAATAGCAACTTGTTGCACTAGTGAGTATACTTCAAGATATTTTAAGTGTAAAGAGGTAGGCCCTAAAATAAACAAGAGATAAATTCCATTTGTATCTCAATATAAAAAATAAATGTTATGGTTAAAATATATATTAGTATATAGATTATAGAAATAAAGGCACCCTTGCCCTTTCAATTTTTTTTTATTACGATCCAATTATTTCTTCAATAGTTATTGAAGTTTTTATGCTGAAAAGCGCGGAAAAGGGCTACAGATACATACAAAAATTTGATTTTTATTTTACGCGAAGACATGTACGATATTTTTTAATGAACGCATTTTCTATACAGTGAGTTCCATAGAAAATGGTACACAGAGCAACAGCAGATTCACTATATAAAAATAGCAGTCACACCTACCTTAGTCCGAAAATTAATATTCACCGAGATACAGGTTATCAAAGTGATTTTCTAAACAAATTTCAACATTTTAACAAAATTTGGTGATCGGGGGGTTTCTGAGGCGATGAATTCAAATCCATTCATAGTTTTGTTGTTATTTGTAGAGGGCGGCGCCTTTTGCATCTTACGCGTCTTTATAACGTAATAACTTTTTGCAGCTTAGTATTTCTTTCTTTTAATAAAAATACCTCTCTTTTTACCTCTATTTACTTTAAAAAAGTTCAATGCAACTAATTTAAATCATGATAGAGATGCATTGTTTTTCAAACTAGCCATTTATTAAAACAAGAACTATAAAATCGGCTTTCAAATTTCATTTGTTGCTTCTTTGCATTTTGTGCAATATCTAGCAAGTCCGGTCAAAAACTACTTAAACACTCATTTTCCTGATCGTTCAATAGGTCGCGAGAACCAGATACCTTGGCCTGTGCGGAGCCTCCATTTTAATTCTTTGGATTTTTGCATACGGGAGTATACTAAATCTCTTATGTATGAAGGTACTATAAATATTCGTGAAAGCACATCAAATGAATCATTGAATAGATACTGAAATCTTATTTTCCTTCGATTTTCCTAATCGAATTTAAAATATCCCATTTACTGAATGTTGAATAACAGAAACAAGAAATAATGCCTAACATTAATTTTTATGAGTTACCATGTAATGGTTTATTTTATTTCATGTAATTTTCTTTAAGTGCAAATATATGAATGGAAGTTTAAACTAAATATAATATTTACCAGAATGTAAAGATGAGCAGCAGTGCAAGGTTACTTTTATTACACATAAATCATATTTTACACTCGTTATTACGATTGATTTTAAAACCACTATGAATATTTTATTTAAATCATTTTCTTCTAATGTCCGCCCACCTCGATTTTTACTGCATTTTTTTGTGATAAAATTTAATCCGTCTTAAAAATAAAAATAAACTCAAGAGGACTAATTTGGATGCTGATAATCAGTTGTTATTTTTTTGTTTATGAAACATCTTAGTATAAAGGTGAATGGTATTTTATTGTTGACCAATGTCAAGGTTATGATAATATTAATATAATGTAATGTCAATGAAAAACAAATGTTTATAAAAACTTGTATCATCGAGTATTTTTATCTTTTCATCTTCTGCTGAATATTCATTACTAATTTGCATACCAAATTCATAAGTAAGACCTCCTTCTTGATTATTCTCATTGAAATATCTATTTAATCAAATATAGTATATAGTACGGATACACTGAACGCATGTATAGTATAAAAATGTCTATGTATCTGTATGTGTGTATGTTTCTGGTAAATACCATAACTTCTGTTATAATGTTTATCTATTTCAAATATAGTATATAGTGCGGATAAACTGAATTCATGTATAGTGTAAAAAATAAAAATGTCTATGTATCTGTATGTGTGTATGTTTCTGGTAAATACCATAACTTCTGATATAATGTATATAAAATTTTTGCTACAAATTTTGTACTTGTATTTTGTACTTTTGTACTTTGTATCTGTAAAATAGCATGCAAGCATAACCCCTATTGAAATTAGGCCATACTCGTCTTATAGAGTGATCACCAGTGGCGTGGAAACTGGCATGTTTTACGCAAAATATGTTTTATTATAAAAGAGTTACTGAGGTCTTTGATTATGTACATAATAATACGACGACGTACAATATATCGAAATTGTAACAAATTGTGTGTCTCCAAGGTTTGAACGAATTATATGTAGATTAGATTATATATTAATTTTTATTATTTATTATAATTACTATTATACGTGTTCTTTTCGATAATTGTTGTGAAAAATGAATTTTGTGGAATCCCTTTAGATTTTTCAAAAGTTAGCAAGATTTTCATTTAACATTTATGTTTTACTCGATCTATTTCTGAATGCCTTGAAAAGAAAATGTGATCCTTAGAGCTCAGTTGGATAGACCGAGTCACAAATAAAAATTTTAAGGAAAATACAAGTAAACGCGAAAGCTGTAATATTTAGGGCATATGATGACAGAAGAAAAGCATAATGTACTACAAGTAATTAATCATTCGATAGAAATAAGGTAACATAAGTTGAGGTAGAACACGCATATCTGGGTTCAACAAACTAAAAACATGGTTCAACTATTGTGGTTACATTGACCTATTTAGAACTATAGGACCAATTGGCCCAAATCGCCATTATCATTGCAAAATTTCTTAAATGACATAAGAACTAAAGAAGAAAGAAGAAAATATTAAATTATTTACTCTTGGCGGTAACTGAAACTTGAGTATGTGTAAAAATATAACAATTTTAGTAGACACGTACAGTTGTACAGGGTTGGGTTATTTATTATATTTTGCTATTTTTGTTATTATTGGAGTTCAAAAAAAAGTTTCGTATAAAAGTTGTAAGGTTGTATACACAGTGTATGTCAGTAGCGTCCAATTTTAAGGGGGTTTGAAAAGTCGATGTAGAAAAAATGTATTTGCGATTTTTTTAGAAAAAAAAAACAGTAAGGTATTTTTAATCAGCATATTTAGAAACCACTGTGTACCAGATTACATCGTAGTGGGTTCAAAGGCGCCTGGAAGTAGTGGCCACACAAAAAAACAACTTTTTGAACTAAAATTAATTTTTATATGTAAAAATTTTTAAAAAAATGCATTCTTTATTTCTTGATTTTACAACAAAATAATTATATACTTAATATTGCAAAAATTCGAATCCGTACATACTTCCCATTTTTCTAACAAATAGCCTTCAATAAAGACCTAAGTAAGCCATGAAAACAAAAGTTATTGCAAGTGTCAATTTAATTATTTTTTATTTAAATTTTTTTTTCACCATTTTTTATTATTTTTTATTTTATTTAATTAGTTGTAAAATTAATTGAGTCTAGTACAAATCATTATTCTGAACATAAAATGAATAATACATTTTTTTAATTTGAAAATCCATTTTACAGATAAAAATTTGTTTTGGTTGTAAAAATTGTATTTTTGACAGCCACTATCTAGTGGCCAAAATGCAAAGTTCATAAGGCCAAAAAATTAGATTAAAAAAAAACAGTCATTATCTCGAACACCTTTGAACCCACTAAGATGCAATCTTGTACAAAGGGGTTACTAAAGATGCTGATTAAGAATACCTTACTAGTTTTTTCTAAAGTAAAAATTGCTAATAAGTACTTTTTTTTGAAAAATTTTCAAACCCCCTTAAAATCCACGCTACTGACATGTATCACATATTACTAAGTTCAAAGAAACCCCTTATAAACCTTTTCTTACCACCAAAGTTTGAAGTTAATCCAGCATCAATCAACGGGTGTACCCGTAGTGGTGTTGTGATCTTAATTACCAGATCGAATTATCAGATCCCTGTATATGTATACAATTTTTAGTTAAAAAAATGTACAGGGTGGTCATTTAATAGCAAAATAATTAATAAGTAAAAGACAGAGGGTTTGTGTAGGAGTTCAAAGTTTGTCGAATTCGGGATAAATTCGGATAAAGCGGCAACAAAACGTCGAAATTGTATTGAATTAAAGCGTAGACAATTGTGCATTGATTGATATAAATTAGCACGGGTCTGGCTATTTCATATAGTTGATATTTGATTAAATTATGTTGGCTGAATAAAGCAACACAAAATAGTGTATATAAACAACCCGAGAAAGTGTACTGCTTTACCGTAAAATCTATACCTGGAGCTGGTCCCTTCTTCAAGTGGGTGATATAATAAAATAAGCAATAGCCAGCCAGATGTGAATGAAACAGATAAGTTTTTGTTTACTTTATTATAATTTAGTTTAGCTCATTAATGAAGTCTATTTCCTTCTTTAAATGGAAAAATTAGAAGTTAAAATTGAAAAGATATTTATTTATTGGTTTATTAATCCTGGCCACAGAAGAGTTTATTACACAACAGAGAAAAAAATAGATACTGGAATAGGAAATACCCGGAACTGGAGGGCGGCAGCTGAAAATAATTACTGTAAATTGAAACCGATTGTTTCAAAGAAACGACATACCTACAGGGTGAAGAAACTATCCCATCGGATTTTTTCTCTCATAATGCACAAAAATATTGTTACCGCGAGATAGGTCCCTTCCCAGCAACTCCAACGTAAATGGATATTTACTTGTGGAACGGTTAATAAATAAAAACAAAAAAATAAAAGCTGCCAGATTCAGAAACAGAAGAAACAGAAAACTTAGAAGACAAAAATAAGGAGCTGACGATAGATGGAAACTTAAAAGAAGCATGGAAACTGAAGAAAAGCATCTCGCAAACACCTGCACACCCCAGCCGATGATGACAGGTGGAAACTTAATAGAAGCATGGAAACTTAAAAGAAGCATCTCACAAATACGTACACTTCCCATCCTGTATTCCCACCCCATGCGTCATGCGGCTCTCGCTGCTGACAACAAGTATGTCCAATTTCCAACCCGGCGTATACAGCCGGCCGGTCCGGCTGTATATAAAACATCCGAGATTTGGTTCTGGCACGCGGTTTGGCCATCCGTTACGCGTGTTCGACGGACGACCAAGCTGCGTGTTGAAAAGAACCTCCATGGATGTCCGGAATCGGCAGCAATGCCCACCTTACGCTGGCAAATCAATCAATCATTCCCTCGATTTTGACGAAAATTGATCGTTTATTTAAAATGGTTTAAAAGTATGGTAAAAAATAAAATACACGGTTTCCATCGTTTCTGTATGTATATAGTTTCATAATTTAGTATTGGAATTTAAAAAACACTAACAGGGGGGATTTTTTCATAGGTATCCAAAATTAAAAATTACTTAGTCCAGCCATGGAATTTTCTGTCTTTGATTATGCATATAAAATGGCAATTAATAATATACTACACACCAAAACTATTTCCGGACTACCAGTGAATATAATATCCAAGATTTTTTCTAGTACTTAAACATCTTAATCGAACAGATCAAACGGAGTGTGCATAGCGTGCATATCCAGTAAATCTCTTTTAATTGAAAACATATGTAAGTAAAGTTCCCGTATATTATTTGCAATAATACTTTACCATATTTGTAAAGTAGTATAGAAAGTTTGCACATATACTTTCTTTGCATACGAATTATCTGTACTCTATATTTTCACAGTAGTTGATACGATTAGTATATATTTATTATTGGAAAATATTTATATCGACAGTGGTGGGATGGAAGGTAGATACTTAAATGTTTATTGTTAGCGCCTATCTGCTTGGCTAAGTGTCCAATATATCTTTCCATGCAGGGGTATAGATTTACTGTGTTATAGGAACGATGTGGGTATACTACATAACAAATTATCTAGTTCTAATTGAATTTCTAGATTGGATTATACCCTAGAATCGAACTAACAACAGAGCTGCGAAGTTTGAGAAAAAAATCGTTTTTAGTTTTGTGGATTGTAGTAAATTTTGTTGTGTAAATTATTTACGATTTGACAATGATACAAATTTCGCATGCAAAAGTTTAGTTAGATTAGCATTGCTTGATGATTAATTAACTAACGCTTTCCAATACTTATGTTTAATTGCATTGGTCAGCATTTTTACAAGAACATTTAAATTGCAACATAAAATATATTTCAGTTTAGTTCACAAAATATTATGAACTTATAACATAGCCAGACTCTTCGCCAATATGAAAACGATAATAAATATCGCTGGTAGAGGCAAAATTTTCATATCGTTCTATTAGTAATCAAATTCTGAATGACTTTCAGAATATCCATCTGCCTGTTCATCTGTCTGTCCGTCTGTCTGTCCGTATGTCTGTTCATCTGTCTGGCCATCTGCTACGTTCCTTGTAAGCACGATATCTAAAGAAAGGAAGTTTAAAAGTGAATTATTTATTATTTGTTTGCTTATAGTAATGAAACACATTCTTTATAGGATTTTGTAAACAGCGGAACAAAACTACGAGAACTAAAAAAAAAACTATATGTAAAAATATTCATGAAATCGTTGCATTATTTCGATAACCTGACTTTTAGTTATGCTAGCAAATCAATTCTAAAATAAATTTGTCCAATTCCTTATTTGACATTCGCATTATAACACTAGCATCCAACATAGTCCCCTACGGCTAAGCAAATTAAACTAGTATCTACATGACCCCCTACGGTATGAAGATTCAGTTAAAAATGAGACCAAAGGTCTAAAATGAATTTATTTATTTACCTACCTTGTCTTAAAATTTGTTTCATTCTAATGGATTACATTTTCATAAAATCTCTCATTCAGTTTCTTGGAAATGCTTTGAAACGTTTTCGTACTTATTCTGAGCTCATCAGAAAGGCACAAAGAATAAGGGCGAAAAATTATAATTTTTGTATTATAATTCGGACATTAAATTAGTGTTTTCTAAATGGAGCACCTTTTTTTGAATAAAATCTATCGGTAAATAAAACAGTTATAAATTATTTAAATTAAAAAAAAATCTTATATTTTTGCATTTTCTGATTGAACAAGAACAAAGCTAGAAATGCCTAAAACTGACATTATTTACGATAAAATTGAGAAAAGTATCCCAGAGAATGTGCAACAATTATATAATAAGTTCAATAAATCAGCGTAGACTATAATGTTTATTCTAGTTTTAACCTACATTTCATGAATCACTTGAAGTAGGTAGTAGATCTGGGCTTCAGGATATAGAATAACTTATTTATCTATATAGGGTGTTTCAGTTACAAGTTCCCAGACCATTATCTCCAAAAACAATAATGATATTGATTTTTGTGAATAGGTACTAAAAAAGACCTTAAATAATTGTAGTTAGAATGTTTCCTTTGCTGTACAGATATAGCGCTGTGAGGTAACAAAATTTTTCAATGGCCGTAATCTGGGATCGTGATACTAATCATGTGAATGATTATGGAATAATTTATTTATTATTTTGACTGTGACATAGCAGGTTCTTGCAAAATGTTCCACATAGTCAAAGTTCTTTTGCATGTGAGCGCCACTTCTGTGCATTGCAAAGGGAAAATTCTAACTGTCGTTATTTAACGCCTTTTTTGGTATCGGTCATCCTTTGGTTGGCAAAGTCAAATATCTTTATTATTGCTCGAGACTGTGGTCTAAACTTTTAACTGAAATACACGGTATAAATAAATCTTTAATTCAATAACATCATTTCATCCTAACAACTTCCATTTCTTTTTTTTTGTAATAACATCAAGGCCAGAAAATGTATTTTCAGAAGTATTGTTTGTCTGTCTGTTTGAGTTTTTGTTCCACTGCAGTTGGAAAAAAAGCTCAATATATCGGCTATGTTTACATCGGAGGTGATGGGAAGATACGAGAAGTTGGTTGGAAGGTGAACGAAGATCATAAGAAAGCGAGGAAGAGTAAGAGTTATGGTGGAGAAATGGTGAAATACTTAGATAAACTGGTGGAAAAGTGGAAGAATGTGGTGGAAATGTGTGACATGGTGGGGACAGGTTGGAATAGTGGGAGTTGCGGCGGGAAGAAGATGAGGAATCTACGCAAGCGTCGCCGCGGGCATCAACTAACTTTATAATAAACTAACTATAGCCCTAATATCATAGTTTTATTAGAAAACAAATATTTCTTTTTGCCAATTTTCAAGAATCTGTTAAAGATCCTGGAGTAATATTGATAGAAGCCAAAATCTCAAGAACGTACATATTAAGGCATACGATGGAGCGATAATGGATGAGTGGATCGGGGCGTGGCGCACAACACATAGCCCGCTGGAAATTTCACAGTGGGTTCGATTCCCATTTGCATCAGAGAAATGTAAATAGTAAGAATATTTCTTTTTTAATATTTTCTAATATAACATGGATAGAGCGGAAGTTTAGTAGTTGCACAGAAATAATATGTAAAATGCCTTGTTGTTGATAGTCGAAGTACTTATAATACCATTGATATACGACATTTAATAAAAAGGTAAAAAATCTTGCTTCCATTTTTCCATGTAGGTTTTCAAGGTCTCGGTGGGTTTCGTTATGTGACATTATTCGAGAAAGTATCAGGGTTACAAAAGTTTAAAACAAATTGCTTTGAACAAATGTGTTACCATTTTTAAAACACACTTGAATTTTAATCAGAAATGTTTTAAATCAGGTTTTAAACATTTGTTTTAAACATTTAAAATTAAATTATTTTATTGGTTAACAGAAAATCAATTAGAAAAAAATTAGAGCTAATTACTTAATAACTAAAAGTTTTTTTTATTTATTAAAGTAGTATTATGTAACAAAAACCGAAATGAGATGTATAAAAAATCAAAACAATTCTGAATAAAAGCAAGCTAACAATTATACTCTTCGCAGAATTACTGCATTTTTCATATAAGTTTTGCATATTCTACAGGATACTCTTCACAGTTTTTTTGTAAATAATATTAGTATTAGACATTCTCTGTTTAACTACATTACAACTAAACATTAAAAAAAATACGATTACTATACATACTTCCAGTCCACTATGCGGATGTGAAAGAAACAGATTCTTCTTTAAATTCAAATAATTAATAACTTTTTTAGTTATTGATCCACTATTGTTCAAAAACAATAGAGCTCTTCCATTAGTTAACCCTAACTTACTATCCAAATTTCAATACAATCGGACATTTCATTCTTAAATTATCGTAATTACAAGAAACGTGACCGACGGACAGATGGATAGACAGATATACGGCCAGATAGGCGTACAGACGGATGGGCGGACATTTTGAAAGTTGTTCGGAATTCGATCACCAATACTATGATATGATTCTTTTTCTCTACTAGCGATGATATTACCGGCTTTAGAAATGTGCCGATCAAATGCAATATACTCCTCGTTTTGTATTTGCGAAGAGTATAATAAAAGGCTACATCACGCAAACCAACAATTTTTTATTGATCTATAACAAAACTAGAGTAAAAGGTATGTTCTCAATATAAAATAAATTTAAAAAGGTACGTTTGACTTAAAACAACAACAAGAACTACAGTCTAGCGAGGATTTCAAACCACGGTTCTCGATTACCAAGTTAACCCACCCTCGGCTATCCCACCTCCTTTGTGGTGGGCTAATAGGCAGAAATTTAAATAAGTAATAATTTTTTATTTATTGATCGATATTGTTAAAAAACAAAAGGGCTAACACTATCTGTTCAAAGCTTAACAATGAATTATTATTTGGTTGCTTATAATTGTATTGAAACATATTCTTTATAGGATTTTGCAAACAGCAGAAACATTTTTAAGACAAGGTAGATAAATAAATTCATTTTAGGCCTTTGTGCTCATCTTTAACTGAATCCTCATGATCGTAGGGGGTTATGTAGATACTAGTTTAATCTGCTTGGCCGTAGGGGACTGTGTGGGTGCTAGTGTTAGAATGAGAATTGTCAAATAAGAAATTAGACAAATTCATTTTAGGATTTTAATTTTAAAACAATAAATATAAACGAAGAAATCTGTATTATTAATCCATAATGGCATAATCTTACTCGCTCTTATTATACTCTTCGCAAACACAAAACGAAGAGTAGGTATATTGCATTCGATCGGCACATTTCTAAAACCGGTAATATTGCTCATAGAGAAAAAAATTTCATATCACAGTATTGGTGATCGAATTCTGAACAACTTTCAAAATGTTAGTCCTAGTATCCTAGAGAATGTGCAACAATTATGTAAAAAGTGCAGTAAATCGGCGAAGAATATAACGGTTAGCTTGTTCTTATTTGTGATCAATCTATGAATTATTCCAGTGGGTCTCCGTTTGCTCTATAACATGTCTGACGACATCCCGTCATCTTTCGCGATGGTCTATTAGGCACACACTTTCATTAAAGCTCTTTCTCATTAGCTATTTCATAACATCAGCCCAGCGTGCTATACGGCAAATGGAGGCCTACTAGAATAATTCGTGAATCACAAGACGTTCGATAAGAAGAAGGCACAGTTGGTGTAACAATTTAAGACAAATATGTTCGTTGTTCTTCCTGTTTTTACTCGTCGACTATGCCGTTATGGAGCTTTTAAATAGTCAAACTGTGTTACAATAAGCATTTAGGTGTTAATGTGACTGTTTTGAGTATATAAATGTTCTCCATGACGATACGTTTTTTTCTTAATGAGTTTAAAACAATTTATAGCAGAGAAGGCTGTTTTAAACAATATAGACATGTTTCTTATGTTTATTTAAAAAAAACATGTTTTTTGGGAAATATAGAAATACATAACCCCGGAAATAACTTAAAGAGACTTTAAAAATATTTATTTCAAAATAGAATGCATATATTTTCTGAGTATATCTAACTATAACCTATCGTTTGATTGAAAAAATACTTGTTTTATATTAATCAGTTTAAAGGAATTTATAATAGAAAAAAGCTGTTTTAAATAAAGTAAGCATGTTTTTGCAACCCTGAAAAATATAGAAATAACTCAAAGAAACTTCAAAAATATTTGTTTCAAAATTGAATTCACATGTTGTATGTTGTACTGTTGAAATACGCAGAAGAATGCGGTGGACTATTTTTCTTTATTAAATGCCTAATTAACTAATATTTTCATTGCCCCAGAATATTACACCATAAACATGAATATACTGAGAAGTGCATCGTGTTTTCCACAGATTCTATTTAGGAACACCGCGTACTCATTAGTTATTATGTTGTTTTTACTTTGTATGCTACTTTGTTTTATTTATTCTAGTCCAACTTTAGGCAGGGTTGACATAGTTAGATCATGTTGATTAAAATACTGATTTAAATAAAGTGATTTTTAAATTATTGTTGCGTATTTCCACCTCTTAGGAAACACCCTGTATGAATCCGTGGGTTCTAAAATAATTTCAACAAGAGATAAGCACTACTACCACTTTATTTAACAATTTACTGACTATACAATACTTCACATTATAGTCATTGGTTTAAATTACTTTTTAATACAATGTACAAATCAAGGATCACTTTATTTTAATTAATATGGTTAGTTATTTTCATTATTTTACTACGTCTTTGGCTTACCGAAGGAAAACATCGTAACTATGAGAAAAGAATTTTAGAAAGACATGTACAGGGCGATCACGCTAAAATATAATTCATTAAGAAACGATGGTGGGAACTAAATTTGGAATATAGTTTTTACTAGTTAAAACATTTACAAGTTGCAGATAATTAACAATAGTGGAATAGAAGTAATGGTCTAAACAGCCCAAAAAGGAATTGTCTTACTATAGCAATTTTTTGCTGGAACTTGTTAACGTTACAAGAAGTATAGTCAAAAGTTTTGAATTAAATCCGTGTGGTGGAAGCTCTTGCTTTAACAAAATTATGTTCAAAATTGTGTTTTCTCGCAATTTTTCTTAAATATTTCTGGTTATATAACCCGTACCGCAATAAAGAAAAACAAATTGTTAAAAACGAAATTGCGAAGAAAACAAGGTTTGTTCGATCATTTGTGGTCAATTCGTCAAGTTGCAAAACATAAAATCATTTGAGAGGGGCCATTTTCAAATAATTGATGATAATTTTAACAATAATGCCCTTTGGAGCGAAATCATCATGTCAAGTTATAACTTAAAATTTTTATAATATCGTCTAAAAACCAATGGCAAAGTCTGAAATTGAATCGTCGATTGTTTATTGATTGATTGATTGATTGATTTGCCAGCGTAAGGTGGGCATTGCTGCCAATTCCGGTGCAGGGAGATTTGTTCCACCACGCAGCCCGATCGCCCACCGATCATCCCACCGTGTGCCAGAACAAACCCCCAGTGCTTTTATATACCGCCGGACCAGCTGCATACGCTGGATTGGACATTGGACATGCTTGTTGTCAGCAGCGAGAGCCGCATGACGCATGGGGTAGGAGTATAGGATGGAGCGTGTAGGTGTTTGTGAGATGTTTCTTCTTGTTTTCCTTCTGTCTTCATCGGATGGAAAGTGTAGGCGTTTGTGAGATGCTTCTTTTAGGTTGTCGTGCTTCTTTTTACTTTCAGGTTTTTGTGATATGCTTCTTCTTAGTTTCTGTCTGTGATCATCTTCTCTCCTATTCTACTTCTGAGTTTTCTGTTTCTTCTGTTTCTGAGTCTGGCAGTGTGTATATCCTTGATATTTCTTTATTGTATTCCATTTTTTGTTGTGCCAACTTTTCCCAGTGTGTATAATCCTTTCCTAGCTTATTCATAATTCTCTCGATTGTTGTAATCCATGTGTAGCATGGCCTCCCTATTTTCAGTTTGTTGCTGTTCATTCGTAGCGCTTTCTTCAGTAGGTGTGTCGTGTCCCGTCTTTGGACATGTCTCCAGTATTTCATTGCGAATGATTCTATTCTTTTGATTATTGTTCTTCCCTCTAGTAATGTTGACGTTTTCTGTCGTTTTTGTGGTTTTCCTGTTTTTGCTAGCAGTTGGATAATGTCCCTTTCAGCTCTTCTCAGGCTTCTTCGGTTGGCCTTTATCGTTGCTGCGTTTTTGACTCCGTATATCATCGTAGTAGGCATTATGATGGTCGTGTATACCTTTTTGGTTAGGCACCATGGTGGTTTGTTGTCCTCAATGAAGGGTAGTAGAGCTCTTGTGACTGTAGGCTGTTTTGACTTGGTCCAGGACTGTGGTGAATAGTCGGGGGGATAGGGGACATCCTTGTTTGACTCCTATATTCTTCATTTTTGATTTCGTCGTCTGTCCAAACCATTGTATTGCAGTGTTTTCGTGTAGGCATGCTTTTATTATTCTGTTTATTAAGTAGTGCGGTACTCCTCTGTTGAGCAAAGTGTTGACTATAGCCTCATGCCTTAGAGTATCAAATGCCTTTTGGAGGTCAATTGAGACTATATATAGTTTTGTTCCTTCTTTCCACTTTTCTTCCAGGATCCGTCTGGTGGTGTACATGTGGTCGTCTGTCGATCTACCCTTGATAAATGCCGTTTGATAATCTGGTAGTTCGCCGATGTATTTTTCCATTTCTCTTAGGAGGAGTTGTGCGTAGTATTTATACCCTACACTGCAGAGTGTTATTCTTCTGTAATCGTCCACGTTTAGTGGTGATTTGATTTTAGGGAGCGGTATCTGTATGGTTGTATTCAATTCCTCAGGCAGGGGTGTGGTTTTCGTCCATGCGTTGGTGATGATTTCTAGGATTAGCTGTTTTATGTTGTCCGGTCCATAGTATACTAGTTCGTTATTTATTTTATCTATTCCCGGGGCCGTGTTTCTTTTAGCTCTGGCCATTATTTCTAGTAGTTCGTCTTTTGACGGTGGCTTTCCCAGAGGCCAGTGGTCCATTTCTTGTATTGGTTCTATTTGACTTCTCTCTGCGTTTCCTTCTTCTAGTTTCCTGACCCAATGCTGCAGTGGTATGTATTTTCTTGACTGCGTATTGTTGTTTCTCCTGTATGTTTTGGGGTGTCTAAAAGTTTGGTTTAATCTCTGTCCTGCTGGAGTGGATTTTATGTTTTCGAAGAATTCCCTGCATTTTTTTTTTCTGTTCGTGCCTCCTCTCTGTGTCTCTTCTTTCTTTCCTCGCTTCTATTATCTTTTTGTCTATGTTTGGTGTATATTGTTTTCCTGTGGCCTTTATTTTCTTTAGTTTTTCGTAATTTCTTTTCGTGTCTTTTCTTGTTGGGCTCATAGGGGATTTGTTCCTTTTCAACGTTTTCCTCGCCGCTATTTTGATTTTTAAACCCATTGTTGACCAATTTAGTTCCTTTCCTGTTAACTATTTTTCTATCTCCTCCTGGTATTTCTTTTTTATTCCTTTGTTTTGTAGCAGTGAGATGTTCTATGTGTCATTTGCTGTTTTGTTGTATCTTTTTTTTCTTTTTTTTCTTCTTGTTTCTTTATTACTAGTGTTCCATATAATATTTTGTGATCTGTTTTGACGTTTGTTGCTTGTTTTGCCTTAATATTTTTGACCCTGTCCCTTATTTTTCTATCCACTAGGATATGGTCTATTTGAGGGTTGATGTTTCCTTTACTCGAGGTATTAAGGCAGGTTAGGTTCTTGCTCCATGTGTTTCTAACTGTTAGATCTAACAGATGTGCCAAGTTTTTTAGCAAGCTTCCATTATCGTTTGTCCATGTGTGAAGTAAGGTTTTTCCTATGATATTCTTGTCTTCATGTGTTTGGTCGTCCTTTCCTATATGCGCGTTGAAGTCT
The DNA here is from genome assembly GCA_963583905.1 of Stenurella melanura. Classification (NCBI taxonomy): domain Eukaryota; kingdom Metazoa; phylum Arthropoda; class Insecta; order Coleoptera; family Cerambycidae; genus Stenurella; species Stenurella melanura. Next base: position 108,842,512 of record OY757312.1, on the reverse strand, counting down.
CCTAGTATTATTGTGTTCATTTTTCTATTCCTATTTCTTCTAGTCTCTTGGGTAATCTGTATGAATACTCGTCCTGCCCGTTTGTCGGTGGGCACATGTACTCCTAGTATGCATATGTTTTCCTTTCCAATTTGTAAGTCTGCCATGGTTATGTTTTCGTTTACTTTTCTTGTCTTTATCTGGATAGGGGTGTTCCGTCTTATTGCCCATGCGACTCCTCTGCTGGTTTTTTCTTGGTCCCCTCCACTTAGATGCCATTTGTGGTTTTGAGTAACTGCAGTTCCGTCTATCGTGTGTGTCTCTTGTATGCATGCAACGTGTATGTGTTCCATCATAAGAACCTCATCGATTTTTTCTCTTTTCTCTCTCGTTATGCATCCTCTGACATTCCATGTCGCCAGAATGATGTCATCGTGTTGTAATTCTTGACTGTTGGCTTCCTCTGTTCTTTGTGATATTTGGTACATGTTTATGTGCGTTGCTTCCTCTAATTTTGGGCGGGGTGTTATATCCCCAGTTCGAGCGTATGTTTCTTCTGGTTGTTCTGCTTCATGTTTTTCTTGTGCAATAATCGCGCTATCGTAGTGATTTCTTTCGTTTCAGTGCTGCCTATATACTATCTCTAGTGGTGTGTTCTCTCTTCCCTGTTGGTTAGTAGGATGGAAGATTATATGCTCTCCTTCTTCTTGATGTACTATTATTGTCCTGTTTTTCATATTTGTTGTTACTGCAATTGTTTCCTACCCCCCCCCCAAAAACCTTCTCTTCTCAGATCTCGAATGAATGCATTTATTTTTCCCGTATTAGAGTTGTATCTATTGTAACGGGGTGCTAGTTCATGGATGAATGCCTGCATGAATGGCATGAAATGGTCTAAGTGATTTTCGATATAGTCAGCTACTTTATTATTATTTATTACGTTTATGGTATCAAATCATACAACAAAAAAAAATTTTTCAAATTACAGTTTTTATAAAGTACTTTTCGGTGACATTAACAAAATTATATTTTAAACTTTTTGAGACAAGTTTTTTAAAATATATCTAATTAAAAAGAATCGGTAAAGGTATTTACACAGAAGTCCCCTCTTTATTCATATAGAACGGTCACTCGAAAAAATCTGAAGAAAACTTTTTTTCCATCTTCTATTGCAATGGTAAAAAATTTTCCAAAAAAAAATAATTTTTTTAAAATTTCCAAAATAAATTTTTTTATAATTTTTCCATCACCCATTTTATGAAATATATTGCATTTTTTTTGTAATTTTCAAAATATTTTATTTTAATATGTTTAGAATGTCATGACAGCGGGAAATTTTAAATTTGAACTAAAACATTTTTTTCCGTCGTCCATTTTATTTACATAAAATTTTCAAAATTCTCAAAATTTCAAATTCTTTTTTAAATTTTCAATTTTTTTTTCAAAATGGGTTTAGAATGTCACGAAACGTGGAAATTTTAATTTATTTTTCCATTATCTATTCCCTTTGGACGGTCCACCCTGTATATTTTCCAGTGAAAGTCTAACCATTTCTTCGGTGTCAGTGGCGTCAGCTACCTACCAAATTTGACTGTTCTCCGCCAAGCAGTTTTTTAGTTAATGCTCCAAGACCGACAGGCGGACGGACGGACGGACGAACGGACGGACAGACGAACATACGGACTGACTGACTGAAGGAATTGAAAAACCTGTATTTTCGTAATCTGAAACGTGAAAATCCGAAAAAATCTCGGAAGGTGATTTTTTCTCGAATACAATACTTCACTTCGGTATGCGAGGGAAGTAAAAATAAAAGCGTTTTACTCGTCAATAATTGATGAGTAAAACTAATTCATTTTTACTTTCCTCGCACACCGAAGGGAAGTAAAAATAAATGCGTTCCACTCATCAATATTTTGCCCAAAAATAAGAATTATTGATATACATTTAAAGTACACAAAGAAACGAACGATTTAAACAAAAGCAGTTTAATTAACACTAACTGGGAGCCGAGATAAAATTTTTTGTGTTATGGCAATTTATAAACAAACTAAGTGACATAGTTGCTTGAAATTTGTACTGAATATTACCAACATTTACGCGCTTTGTTGGACAGGTTATATTTTTTTAAGTCACATAAATTGTAGAAATATTATCGACTTGGAAGTTGCTCGACGGTGTACCAGAATAGAAATATCGCGCACGGCCTACTTCCGTACTTTAAGACTTCATCATCATTCTCGCATAATTTGAAACTACTGCATCGTATCACGATGTTTTTTCCTTTTTAAGTAATTGTGTTTCTATAGAAATTTTAGTTTTACTGCTTTTTAAGATTTTCAGAATTATTTATTTCAACAATATTGTGAAATTTTAATTTCAAATTTTTCCACTCTCTTAGCAGTTGAAATAAAAATGTCCTTTACATTTTCGTCAATGCACACAATTAGGATATCCATTGCATTAAATAAATCTGCACCTCCTTGTTGAGTGCTTGGTTATCATTAATATTCCATTCGTTCTCTTTAGTAGAGGGTCCACGCCTTCGAAAGCCGTCTAAATCGCCAAGTAACCCATTCCAGCAAGATAAATAATTTTTGAGCTCGGATATCGAATCCTAATGGGCATCAGAAACGGCTTGTTGGACTTTTGTTGACGATTGCACAACTTCTCCACAAGAAAAAAAGATAGCGAAATGTAATTTCAAGAATTCGTGTTTTTAAACGTATACCTCTCGCTAGAGAGTGAACCACATGCGATATTGATTTGATTTTTTTTATTTATATACTACTGACATGAGCGCATCTACCTGTACTAATTAAACTTCAAACTCGCTTACGTTTTTTTTTCTAAATAAATCCTAAATCACAGTAACGAAATCTGTGTGTTTGAAATTTCGACGTGCGGGCAACTATATTAAATATTCAATTTTTTTATATACTATATACGAATGAAATATGGTCTAAGGATCAAAGGAGTTTTTGCAAAAAAAATTAGCTCGATATCTTATACAGTTTCTGAGTTAACGACTTTTTAAAATAAACCATAATTAGATTCGTGGTATTCCTGTTAGCATGCGGGTGTTTTCTGGCTAAGTGTAATGCATTAAGATAGTAAGCAAATACATTTTTGAAATTATGCTATTATTTACATTTTTACAATTTTGCAAAAATATTAACAGGTAAAAAGAAACTCATTTGGCAGATGATTTACTCGATCTATTAATTATGAAGGTGTTGTATAGAGATATTATTTATTAAGTATATCATTATTGTGGTACAAATGATATAGCATTTTTACAAATATGAAAATATAAAAACTAGGTTAGTTTTGTTACCTTTGTTTTTAACCTTACTTGTGTAAAACCTAACCGTGGTCCACCTGTGTGTCTGATATTTAAAAGCCCTGAATGACCCCTGGGCGAGAAACGAGTGACCCTGTACTTTCCTGTAGATGTTAAAAAAAAAGGGTTGTTTAGTTGGCGTAGGTGCTTTCGAAATTTTTTTTTGTTCTTTTTCCCCTTGGTTTAGAAATGTAACGTAATAGTAACGTAGTTCCTGGCTGTATGTAATAATAATAATAATGCATAATAAGTATACACAGCTCAGTAAGCATTGACAAACCACGACATAGGCATTACTGTTAAGAAGCACTGTCTGCTAAAAACTGCTCTGTATTATTTCTGCCCTTAAAACAATTGTTAGGAAAGGCTGCACATGCAACAGAACACCAAGTGGACGCACATTTTTAATCACAGTTTACTTTACAATTCCACTATTTGTTTTCTTTAGAACCAGTTGTTACTTTTTGTCATCATTTGTGATTTTATTTGGTTATTCTCTATCAGATATCCAAATTTTCTGGGAAAGGGTAAATTGGGAAGGAGATCGGAAAATCGCTTGGACACTAAAATTTTATGTACTTTGTTAACTGCTTCTGAAGTCGAGAAAATTTGTTATAAATCCAGGATTTTGTGTTAGGTAAGGGTCTAAACCACTTTTTGTGGATAATTTTTATAATCAAAAGTATTTCGCAGTGAGCAGGGTTTTAACCTACTTCGCTAGGTTCTTCAGTTGCTAGCTAAGCTAAGTACACTAAACCACTGGACTACCGTCCCCTGTAATGCTCGTTTTAAATGCAGTAAGGAAGTGTCTTGTGTAGGACGCGGACGTAGCTAACGTAAGTCTAATAACCTTAAGGAAAAATAAATACTGCCTTAGCAAATCTAAAGATTTAAATTCACTACAGATGGCCGTAGTGAATTTAAATCCTTAATTCGTAAGTCCTATGTGAATCTGTATGGATAGATTCACATAGGACTTACGAGCATCTTAAATTACACGATCATCAATTGCATCGCAGTTATCTCCAAAATTAATCAAAATATATAGTTGGCGTGTTCATTTTAAGGCAATGATAACTGCTCATTTATCCTCTTCGGAAAGGATAACTGACAGGTCACACAATACACCGACTGCCAATAACGTTTTTACAATATTTTCTTCTTCATATTTTTCACTTAATTATTTACTGATTTCGTGAGTATCCTAAGATACCCTTTGTTGTCATGTACCCACACAATTTTTGTAGGTTTTCTATTTTGCAAAATTGAAACATACCTTGCGCAAATATTATTGTGTTCCCTTCTTCAAGTTCACATTATTGGGCAACGTAGGTATGTCATTATTTACACCAATATTCTAAAATGTATTTTAGATTATTCGCTTTATATTTGTTACTATTTATAAAGTAATTCCAGTTTAGAATAAGAATTGTGTCTGTTATGGCGAATTCATATAATTTTGATGGGTTTTTAAGTCATACCATACATTTTCTTAAATATGAAATTTCGGACAATTTTTATTTTTTAATCTCAAATTTGTATAATTTATTGACGATTTCATACTGCATTTGCACCTTTCGATATATACAGTCCTTCTAAGCCAAAATGACGTAACTGAAAATTTTCTAAGCAAATTGGACGTACTTCAAAGTTTCCTTTTTTCAGTAATCATTAAACCATTATTTCTGCATCTATATTTTAACAGACTCTATTTTAAAATCACGTAGTTGTAACATAACACATAAATGATTGTCTAATTTTCAGACAAATGGTGACCTACTGATTAATAGTAATATAATACCTTAATCAAATTAGTTATTAGACTAATGTCTATCCATAATTGGACAGACCGAATCCTGCCGCAGCTGTCACGTTGCGCGTTATCATAACAAGACATTATTATGATCGAATTAAAAAATCTGTAACTCGAAAACTGTATGAGATATCAAGTTAATTTTTTTTGCAAAAACTTTGTTGATCTTTAGACCATATTTCATTCGCATATAATATATAAGAAACACACAAATTTCGTTCGTGTGATTTAGGATTTAATTAGAAAAAAACCTACTAGTACAGACATATGCGCTCATGTCAGTAGTATGTAAAGAAAAAAATCAGATCAATATCGCATGTAGTTAATTTTCTAGCGAGAGGTATACGTTTAAAAACACGAATTCTTGAAATAACATTCCGCCATCTTTTTTTCTTGTGGAGAAGTTGTGCAATCCTCAACAAAAGTCCAACAAGCCATTTCTGATGCCCTCTTTCGATATGCGAGCTCAAAACTTATTTACCTTGTTGGAATGGGTCATTTCAATTTTTAATGCTTTGGACCCCTTACTACTTTTACGTCAAATTATTTTTTAAACGGCTATACCCAGATCGATAAAATGCTATTGAATTTACTGAACGTTATAAACTAACAGCATAAAACCCTGTTGTGGCTGCCGCATTTTCATTTTTTTTTGTTTCTTCTCAAAAAAGGGAAACATACAAATATTTTCCTTTTATTTAAGTAAAAATGATAAAAGGTCATTAAATGTTAAATAAACCTTTAGGGCGATTTTTCTTATATTGTTTATGAAAAATTTTGGCACTGAAAAAAAAGTAAATGAATAAATGAAATATAAAAATATATGAATTGTGATCATAAACAAACGTCGACAAAACAACTTTAATAAATATTCCTATAAATTTATGAAATTATGTTCAACTTTCATCGATTAATTATACACTCGCTGCACATGATGTTTTGAAATTGCTGCCAAGAAATTCGGCAGCTAATTCTAAACGGGAAAGGGCATAACAGGATAGGCGTATAAAAAATGTCATTGTGTATTCCTGTCGACTGAATGTTGCTCCTCACATAAAAGATTCATTCAAGCCCTCTCCGCCATCTAATAGTGAAAATATGGGAGTGCAATCCCTAACCTAAAAATTCATTTGAGGTAATAGTATGAAACAAAAACGAAACTGTAAGGAAGTAACATTTTATTGTTTTATACTCTTCGCAAATACAAAACGAAGAATATATTGGTATTTGATCAGTACATTTCTAAAACTGATAATATCGCTCGTAGAGAAAATATGTTCATATCACTGTGTTAGTCACCGAATTCTAGACAACTTTGAAAGTGCCTGTCTGTATGTCTGTCTGTCCGTTCGTCCGTCACGCCTCTTGTAAGCGTGCTAACTTATGAATGAAAAGTTCGATTGTATTTAAATTTGGTACAATTAGTTCGTGTTAGCTAGAATAAAATTGATCAATGAGAAAAAAAGTTATACATTATTTAAATTTAAGGAAAAATCCATTTCTGTCATGTTTTGTAATTAAGCAAAAACTGTCTAAAACTAATATTATTAAAAAAAAACGGCGAAGGGTATTCTATAGAATGTGTAACAATTATATAAAATGTGCAGTAAATCGGCGAAAAGTATAATGTTACCTTGTTTTTTAATATTTTTTACTTGAATAGAAAAGAAAATAATTTAAAAAAAAAGTTTTTAGGGGTAGTCTTTATAACAACTCCTTGAGTGACGTCTACTAAGAAATCAAGTGTAATCAATTACTACCTATCCATCATATGTTAAAGCTGCAGGACGGTAGAACTGCTGGAAGATAGTGATAAGAAACTAGTTAAACCGTTTGTATTACACCAAATTATTTTCTGTATTTCATTTTTTATAAATGTTATTTGTATTAATCATACTACGAAAAACTGAATAATTATGTATTAAATACCATCGATAATATCTCTCTATTATATAGGTACAACCGTTGAGATAAAGAATTAGAAAGGAAACGGTCTCAGAAGGCAACGATTAAACAGTTATCGGAGGAAAATCGACTGTATGCGTGCTCAATAGCATAAGGACGAGTATAGCAGGGGCGTTCGGTAATTATGAACCTTCCTCGCATGTCCGTGGTCGGGTCGGTGAGATTCGACAACGGTCCACAAAAAAATTCCCATAAATCAAACGGTAAATCCTATTATAAATTTGAAAAACCAACTAAATCTCCGAGAACAAACGTACAACGTTTACTTCAGGGGTATTTTTCGAAAAATGAACACGTTTCGAGTTATGATGAGTTAAAGGATTTGTGAATTGACACGTTTCAGGGCAAGCGTTAATTCCTTAAGGCGCTCCATAAGAAAGCATAGCGCAGACAATATTGAATAATTAGAAAAACATATTAAGTATTAAGATATGTACGTAATATTACGTGAAAACAAAGCTGACGTGCTGTAAATTTCAAATATACAACAAAATTTTTTTTTACTTTTTCGGAAAATCGCCCCCTGCAACCCCCCTGTACAGGGCGATTTTTCCACGACCAAGTCAAATCTTCTTCTCTTTGGATGGGGCATCGTTTAAAATAGGTCGTAGCTTTTAGCAACACATCCCAAAAGGAATGACACGATAGAGGCAGCTTGTTACTCTACTACAAAGCCGGCGCGGCGGCCTAGACAGATCTGTCGCTCTCGATACCTTTTTTTGTAAGATGGGTTCTATATCATGCGCCCAGTGGTATTTCAATACTAAAAAGCAGACACACGAGTATAGAATTGTGACGCCATCGCAGTGACGTGTAGGGAAGTTCTGGCATAATAGAGAACTTAAGATTGGAGAAGGCAGACTAGTGTACTCGATCTACTCTAGAAACAACTGAATTATTAGAGATTTCCATTCCAGAGTTAAACCTGAATGTTCCAGAGGTTATATATGTGGTTTATAAGGCGACCAAGTCAGCGACGAAAAAGCCAGTTAGGTTTAGATATGCCCGGATTAGATCTGAGTGAAAACTAAACAAACTGATCAGAGAAGTCAAGTATCAAATAATAAATAGTGTTTATTGATATATTAATAAAGTAATATATGTTCTAAATAGTTAGTAAGTTAATAAATAGCGCTAAAGATATGGTTAGTGGTGTTTACAACCCCTATTTTCAGGGGGTGTACAGTGTACACATGCAACAATTTTGAATTATTAAATGGTAATATTCAGCAGCAGCCCTCGATATTTTCATGCTTATGAAAAGGCAAATCTCGAGAATACAGAGACACGCAATGTTAGATGGGTTTAAATGATAAAAGTACATGAAATTCAAAGTAATTTTATTGAACAGATTCATTAAAAACAAATTTTTATTTAAATTAAGATTAATCTTTCATATTATTTGATAATATTAAAGTTAGATTTATTTTTTCTTACTTATTTATTTTGTTTTTGTGTCGGGGGGTTATTAAATTTGTAATTTAACTTATAGTTAACATTCTAAAATAGAACCTATTAATACAAACTCATGTGCTAAATTTCATAATCCCATCTTAATGGGTTACTGGGAGAGTAAATATAAACCACATTTCTTAATCCTTTTCATGAGTTCATAGCTCCATTAGGAAGAAATTTCATACATATGTATTTATATACAGTTTTTAATAAATATGGGATGAGAACAAATTTTTATTATTAACATAAATTATTTTATACTTATATACTTAAAAAAAATGGCAACGTCCGTCTTTATTTGTTACCTTCTGTTATTTTTTCATTGGATAACTGTGTTGGATATTTTTATAAAAGTATGTAAGTTTTCCTCCTTGATAATAGTATCAACTCTATTCCAAATATTATTTCCCACCAACATTTCTTAATTAAATACTTTTAACATTGGAAATGTTAATGTTCGCGTATAGGACAAAAGTTACGGGTTTTTTCCAAGGCCATCGACATGAAAGTATCAAGGTCAGATGATGTAATACTTAGCGAGAGCCTGTTACGATGTGGGAAGCGATGCGGTGTAGTCGGTCAACGCCGATCGATATTGTATCGCTTGTTCAAATATTTGTTCAGTGCTATAGCGTTGTTTGTCAACTTCTGAGCATGCCGAATTTTTATTTTTATTTTGTAACCGTTAATGAATTTTGTCACAAATTCATAGGTTTGATTTGACCTCAGAAATAATGTTTTCCTTCTTTTTCCTATAATGATTTCAATCTTTCATGGGATCGTTAGGTGGTTAAGTTAGTAGGTTGATTTTTATTTTGCTATCTAATTGTTAATATCTATTTGTGCCGTAGGCAGTATTAGCATCGCAGACAAAGAAAGGGGGTGCGGAGGTGTCCACCGCTTTTTAACATTGGAAATGTTAATGTTCGTATATGGGGTCAAAGTTACGAGTTTTATCCAAGACCGCCGACATGAAAGAGTCGAGATTAGATGAGGTAATACAGAACAAGTGTGCACGGTATGAGTATGCGCGGAGAACATGAAGTTATAATGCGGTAGTGGTCAGCGCCAATCATAGTCGCCATGAATTCACAAAGTTTGACAAATAGCGACTATTTATTTTTGTAACAAGTTCCTAAAATCATGTTTTTTGGGACGGATCGTAGCTGTTTCGCAATAAGTTTATGTTTTATGTGTGGTGTTATCATTTTCAATGTAGTTATTTATCACTATTGTCATAATGATATATTTGTAATAAAAACTGTACAGAGGAGAATAATAATTGGCATGTAGTTGTCATCATTGCTAAAAGGAAAACTTGATAACTTTTAGTTAAAAAGATATACGTTGTCGCCCGACAGAAAAAATGAATAATGAATAAACCGTGCCAAATAGAAAAGTTTGACGTAAATATCGTTTCTTCAACCATAGTTAAATTATTCATTAGGAGGACCACCCTAGATAGTTTTCATTAAAGATATAAGATGTCTCTTACTAGACAATTATGTAAACTATTGAAATTTATTCTCTTTAGGCGACTGACCCTGTATATTTTCCTGTGAAAGTATACCCATGTCTCCGCTGGTAGTAGTGTCCACTACCTACTAATCACTGTTCTTCGTCAAATGGTTTTTTAAATAGAGCGCCAACAGAAAACTGAACGACAGACAGACTGACGAAATTGAAACGCTTAAATTTTCGTAATCTACATAGTCTGAAACGTGAAAATCTGAAGAATTCTCGGAAGGTGATTTTTCACGAATGTAATACTTTCCCTCGGTGAACGAGGGAAGTAAAAATGTTGCTTAATAAATATTGACAAACCAAACATCACACTGTAATTTGTACACGTTTATGTGTGACAAACTCTAAATCAACTTTACTACCACAAATATTTTAGAACTTTAGACGCCAAAGCCTAACATGTCATTTATTATTTATATGTTTTTGGAAGCTTATCGAGAAGTTGAAGTACAAAATTATATTTCCTGAAGTTAGAGAAAGTACGAGTAGCTCTAGAGTACTCAATTTGGATGTTACCAAGAGAATCCTAATACTCCGGTGAACGTAAATCAAATCAAAGTCTTTTGTCACTTGTGTATTTTGTGCACTGCTTCACACGTATTAAATAAAATACGAATACACAAACTTATTATGTTGCAAATGTACTTAAAGAAAATCAAAGCAAACAAAAGCGATAAATAAAGTTTCCCACTTCTGTTAGATTTGGAGTAAATAATGAATTTATACCTCGTACGCCAACATTATAAAACTCTTGCAGTTTAACTATTTGTAGGGACGATTATTTACGAAGTAATCATATCTTATATATGATTTAATCAAATGGATATATTACAAGAGATCGAGAATGTTTAATAAATAATCATTCTAAAGAAATATTTTGTCTACTTGAGCTGAGCTCAAATATCGAATGAAATGTCTGTCTGTATGTGTAAACGTATTCGTGAGAATTACTTCCTGTAAACACAAAGCCCCAAAAATGCAGCGCAAGTATAAACAAATTGGCCGTTCTTTTCTTCCGATTGTGGCAATATTAACAAAAAGTTATATTGTCAAATACTACCGTCTATCGACAAATATTAGAGCGTATGAGCGTAATAACAACCAAACCACTCAATAACCAATCTGCTTATTCATTATTATGTTTTGCTTACTTAACAAAACATTTTGTTAAATCAACGCATAGTGCAAAATGAAATAACAACAAACTAGAGACATTATAAAACACAGGAAGAAGTTACGTTCTGTTTTATTCTACCTCTTCGACGACGTGCGATAATAATGATCGAACAAGCACGGCAGAATCCCAAACAAATATCATAAAATCAAGTGAACATTTCAAAGCCGATCAAGATAAGAATACTTCAATAATACATTTAAATATACAGTGACTTAGGAACAAAATACAGGAACTGAAAACAAATATGAAATACTATGTCTAAATGAGCACTGGTTAACCAAGAATGAATTGGAAACAATAAGAATCTTGGATTGCCGCGCCGTCTCTGACCTCTGTAGGACAAAAAGAAAGCATGGTGGCGTAAGTATATTCAGTAAGATTAATAATGCAGAGTGTTCGCCAATTAAGACAGATATAATATCAGTAGAGCTACACTGTGAAATATCAGGTATTGTACTAGGAAATATGCAGATAATCACTCTATATAGATCACCTATGGGTGACTTTAATGTTTTCTTAGAAAAAATAAGTGCCTTGCTAGACAAACTTGACAGTACTCTGTACATTATTCTAACAGGTGGTTTTAATGTAAAATTCATTACAGGTGACCCAAAAACTTTACAACTTTGTAACCTTTTGGACTCCTATGGACTGCACCAAACAATAAATCAAAATACAAGGCTTAACTCATGCCTTGATAACATATTTACAAACCTTCCAACTAACAGCTATTCTACTAAAACTGTTGACACAAACCTGTCAGACCACCTAAGTATCTCCATTTATTTCGGCATGGCAAAGAAAACAGCTAAAAGTAACGCGAGAGTAAGCTATAGGCCAATCACGGACTATAGACTACTTTAGCTCTATAACCAAATTGAAAACATCGACTGGGACTTTATCAATGACCCAGAAACTGTGATGAAAAACTAATCATATTTATAAACTTAATAATAGAAGCTGTTGAGGTAACCCTTCCTATGAAAACCAAGTCTGCTGGCACTTTTGGTTCGGAAAAAAGAGTTGAATGGTTTAATGAAAACCTAAGGCAAATGTATGATACTTTAAATTTTTTAAATGAAGTGAACAAACCAAATTCCGAAATAATAACAAAAGAAACAGTAATAAAATACAAGAATAGCTACCGTGCAGAAATAAACACCACCAAATGCAGAGCACACTATGAATATGTCAGGAACTCTAAGCAACTCACAACGTGCCCCATGTGGGACATCATTAAAAGTAATAGTCAAAAACCAAATTCCCCTCGAGGCAGAGAATTTAATCGATTTTAATATTTTTTTTATAAACATAGCCGACGTGATAATCAAGGTAGTCCCAGAAGTAAATAAAGATCCATTAGACTACATTAAAACAAATGAAAAATCAGTATTCAAATTCAGAGATGTTACCTATAATGAAGTAAGGGCGAGCATTAGTGAGTTAAAAAATAGCAAGAGCAAAGATCATAATGGCATTACAATCAAAATTGTCAAAACATTGGCCAACTTAATATATATACCAATAACAAAACTAATATATCCATGTATAAAAGCCAATAAATTTCCAAATAGCTTAAAAATAACAAGAATAGTTCCTATTTACAAGAAGGGGTCCTATGAAGCACCATGAAGTTACAGACCGATCTCCCTGGTACCTATTTTCTCTAAAATTTTTGAGCCTCTTTTAAAAACACAAATTGTGCAATTTTCTGAGAACAGCAATCTATTTAGTCCATGCCAAAATGGGTTCCGAAACTACAAATCGACATCAACAGCAATTAATAACCTTACTCAATTAATCAATGCTGGGAAAGGCATTTGTCTACATTTGCATCTTTTCATGATTTGACAAAAGCCTTTGACAGTGTGTCTCATGCTACACTTATAAGGAAATTGTCTGCATATGGTTTTGACGAGAACAGCTTGAATCTTGTTAAATCATACCTCACAGAAAGGTGTCAATATGTGACATACAATAACACACATTCTAATGAAAAAAAAAACTGTCCTACATGGAGTTTCGCAGGGCTCGGTGCTAGGTCCCGCTCTTTTCATAATTTATATTAACGATTTGCCCAGCTGCGATACGAATTCAAATCTAATTTTATTTGCAGATGACACAACTGAGGTACAACAAGATTTATCGCTTGATCTTGTCAAGACTAAATCTGTGAACAAACAATCAAATATAAAAACTTGGTATACTGCTAACACACTAGGAATAAATGATAGTCAGACACAACATCTTACATTTAGCTTACGACCTACAAAAAAAAAAAACACAACAAAGAGACAAAAAGCAAATCAGTAAAATTTTTAAGCATCCACCTAGATCCTATGCTGACTTGGAAAAAGCATTTGGATAACCTCACAACAAAGATTTCGAGAAGCACTTATTTAGTCAGGAACCTAGCGAATACACTCAGCCAAGAAGTTCTGATAACAGCATACTATGATCACATACACTCAAATATAAATTATGCCATCCTTAAGTGGGGACACTCCGCTCACGCATCAAGAATATTTGAACTATAAAGGAGATGCATCAGCATTGTAGATAAATTGAAATTCCTCGATTGCTGTCGGCAAAATTTCAAAAAACTCAAAATACTTACGCTACCATGCATTTTTATACTAGAATGCCTTGTACATACAAAAGAAATGAATATTTACTCAACAAACATAGTGATGTGCACAATTATGAAACAAGAAATAACAATAATGTCGTACTAAATTTTCACAGGCTGTCAAGAACCAGAGACGGTACCGGTTATCAGTGCATACAATTTTTCAATGTCTTGCCAGAGGCAATAAAACAATTAAATATAAAACAGATCAAAATGAAGCTAAAAGCTTATATAAAAAGAAAAGCGTTTAACGCCTTTGAGAAATACCTCCAGAATAACTTTCAGGATCTCATTGTTAGTCTGTAGTTTTATCAAGTTTTTGTGAATTCGAGATATAAAGATGTAGAATGCAAGACGCCAAGGTGTGTTTTATTTACATGCTTTAATTCACTTCTTATTCTTCTCCTTCTTCACTTTCTTCATTATTATCTTCATCTTCAATACAGATATCCCCTTCAGTCATATTTGACGTTAAAATATTAATGGTATCAATCTCATCATCGTTTATATTGTTGGAAGATACAGTAGTATCACAAAAAGTGGTGCTTAAGCATGATTGGCCAGACAATAACTACAAACTATGAAGCATGGTAATCCTATTTTCATGCATCCACAATTTGAACCATAACCTTTTGTACAGCTGCAAAAACAGAATTAAGGAGTTCGACGGCACAAGTGGAAGTGATATAGTAACTGGCTCCAAGAAATTGTTGTTGAATGTCTATCCCCACTGTAGAAGATCTAAGTTCCTTCCCAGCCAAGTTTGCATCTGATAATATATATGATACAAATGTTGCTGTGCGGCTGCTGTTGTGGGTGAAAGTGAGTGACGACAATTTGACTGGCTTATTGCACCTTGTAGACTTAGCAAAACTCAAGTCCTCATGTTTGTCTTCTGAATTTGGAGCTCCATAAATTGCTAAAATAAAATGTGTTCCCTTACTAATAACAGCATCTCGTGAGCAATTCTCTTGCTTAACTGCTTCTTCCACTTGCTGCAAATCTGATATTTTTTAAAATAATTTAATTGCATTTACTTTTTCTTTATAAAAGAGAGCACATATTGTATCGCATCTAGTGCATGCCACGTTAAAATAAATGTTCTTTACAATGAATATATTTCTCAATGAATATATTTCTCAACATTACCGGAAGAATGTTGTCTCAATATTTCCTCTTTTAGGTTTCAATAAAAAAAATGTTTTTGTAAGAGGAAGTACGTCTTATTAAAAGTACAAGAAGATCTAGAACTTCTCCGACAACTGTTGTGCCAATGGGAGTTGCTTCCACGCGACGTTTTTTATATGCTCTAATATTGAACTTCATATAATGTTTACGGCATTCATCATGCACTGTCATACAATTCAGTGTTACTGTGTGTATACAACAAGGGCGGTCATAAGGGGGGGGGCATGGGGGCCATGGCCCCCTCCAAAATACACAGGGGCGAGAAATGCGAAAAACTGATTTTTAATAAAAAAATTTGTTAATTATTATTAGTATTAGACAGTATACATTTAAATGTAATTTTTGTACCAGAGATAAAAGTTATCTCAGTCTCTGATTATACTTGAGTTGGGCAGCAAAGCAAATATTGAAATGTTTTCAGTAGTGATAAAGTAGCAAATTTATTATACCGGAACAGTGAGATACTCGGAACCAGGAAATTCCTAGAAGTGAGCCTACATGTGCACAGATGACCACCCGCCAGCCGGACTGAACAATTCAAGAGAGTCGCCATTACGACTTTCTTGGATTTTTTTTGTTACTGCTTTTTAACTAGAAAACAAATAAACATTTTTAGTTTCTCAGTTTTAGACCTTATAGTATAGTCTTATCCTACTCCTCCTTTTTGCGCTTGTATAAACGTTGGTAGTCGGTATGCGGCATTTGAAAATATTTTAATTAATAATATAAGTGTCAGTGCTTGATTTTCCATTTTCGGATTTTATAAATCATTCCTTTCGACTCTTTCGAGGTAAGTGACCATAGACCATAACATAACTTTAATTTATAGAAGTGTTGTTGCTCTTAGCACGCCGATTTTTTTTTGTAAATATAGTAAAAACTTAGCTATATTACAGGAAAAATACTCTTGATGTAATTCACCCGCCGCTAAATTTGTTATTGCAGAATTACCGCAAAATTCATTAATTCGTTCAATTGTTTATAAGCCTGTTTCTTTACAACTTCCGTTCTAATCGTCCGATTTGAACTTTCCAAAGCTCATTTTACTCGGGAATGACGGGAATACATGTACTTTTAAAGGAATTGGTTCCATTATGCTTTAATAATAAATACTATTTTTACATAGCAAAAACTGGCGAATTTTTGCAAATTTTGAGTCCCTTGTTCAAAATTGCATAACTATACGAATTCTTCAGTTAGACTGCTCAAATTTATTTTTGCATACACTTCAGTGGTTACCAAATAGACTCCCGGTGTCCATTTTATCATAAGTGCAAAATTATGCAAAATATGACGTTTCGAAAAAAGAAATTAACTTACTTACAATTTTGGACCAAGGCACATTTTTATCATGGTTTTTGCGAGAAATTACATGGTTTGGTTAGTACTACCTATTCTTATTTAAAAAACATTTTTTTTTCAATAAATTAATTCGATTTTCGAAAATGTTAATTACAAAAGTCCCAACAGTGCCAAAACTAAAATCGTTGATATCTCATCTAAAAATGGTCCAAAAAGGTGAAATCAACGTATATTTTCTGAGGAATCTAGTACCGTTTGAATCTCATTAACATTTGCATGTCTAATTAAAAAAGTTATTGCAACTTTTGTAATTTGCAAATTTTATTTTTAATAAAGTAATTATGTTAATTTATTGATTTTTTTTAATATAATAATAAACAAATTTATGAAAAATCGTCCTAATCCAGACATTCATTCACCAGAAGAATATTTTCGAATTACGGTATATATTCCTTTGGTTGAAAGTATTATTTTTGATATCGAGTGTCGATTCAAACAAGAAACAATGGATCTGTTTTATGTGGAAGTGTGTGTTCCTACTTTATTATCCCAATTAAATGAAAAAAATATCAACTCTGCCACCGAAGTTTTAGCTGATAAGTGTGGAACTCTATTTAAAGAAAATAAGATGGTGTTGAAGTCAAGTCTTTCCGCTGAATTAAGATTATGAAAGATGAAATGGAAAAACGGCAATAAAGTGGAAGTTCCAACCGATGGACTAACTGCTCTCAAACAGTGTGATACCACTATGTTTCCAACCATACACGAATTTAAAAAAATTCTTTGCACTTTGCCAGTAAGTGTAGCATCTGCCGAAAGAAGTTTTTCCGGACTGAGAAGACTGAAGAGTTGGCTGAGGTCCAGGATGGGTGAAGAAAGGTTAAGTGGTCTCGCACTAATGAACGTTCACAGGGATATAGCCCTTAATGAAGAAAACATTATTGAACGTTTCTCTAAAAGTGGAGTAAGACGAAACATAGACTTTGTTTTATAGTTACAGCTCGTTAGTTTGTTAGTAGTATTTTTTTAGTAAATATTTCGATTCATAAATATTTTCTTTTCTGCAACTATTATTAAAATGACATTTGCTACGAATTAAAAATGAAACATTATGTGGCGTGTTAAAAATACAATCTACTTACATGTTTTTAAAATGTCAAGATATTTTAAGAAACTGTCAAAATAAGCACGAAATTTTGTTCTGAATTGTCAATTTTATTGAAATGTAGCAAAAGGCAGTTGTCGTTTGTGATTTTACTTTGCTCGGTACTCCCGTTTCGAAATCATTTTTTATTCACAAAATAAAATATCACCTTTAACACTTATATAATAAATAACTACTATTATTATTATTAACTATTAACTGAATTTGCAATAATTAATTATTACCTATGTAATTAAATATTTATCAGTATCAGTATAATTTATCAGTATGTACATAATTTTCATTATTTTGAATCTTTTAATAGGTAATATATTTCTTGAAGTAGCCCGTAGCCCCCCCCAGAAACTCGATATATGACCGCCCTTGGTATACAAATCATGAACTTTCTATAGTGTTTCTAGTAAAGATTCGTATTCTGTGTATAGGGTCTATACTGTAGACCATATAACATGGCATATACAGTTGAGTGTATGCCTTGTTTCAAAAGTGTAGACCTCGTCTTCTCGAAAACTATTGGTCTTGCGTACATTTTGTATATAATCTCTTTTATAAATAATCTTTTGAAGAACAATTTCTCTGAGATTAGCGTACAACCGATAGAAACCGAAATATACGCAGTACACTGATCTTTTAGACTTTTGACTTTGAAAAATTCGCTTAGCGTACAACATTTTGAAATGTACTTTCTGCACGTTATTTGTAATATCAAAATAAAGGTGTGCGCAAAAAATCATTACCTTTGATTTGCCTAAAATGACTAGATTTCCTAATTATACGTACTGAAATTGGAAGACTGATTAGATATAAAATTACTGGTTAATTTTAATTGGAGTTAGAGGTAAACGTACTTCTTCTTCAGGTGCCATCTCCGCGTCGAAGGTTGGCAATCATCACGGCTATTTTGATTTTGGAAGCCGCTGCTCTGAAAAGATCGCATGAAGAACAATCGAACCATCCTCTTAGGTTTCGCGGCCACCATATTCTTGTTTTTTCTATGCTCCTCTTTCCTTGTATTTTCTCTTGCATAATCAGTCGCAATGCGCCGTAATTTGCCCCTCTTGTTACGTGACCGAAATATTCTAGTTTTCTGCTCTTTATGTTATCAATTAGTTCTTCTGTTTTGCTTATTCTCCTTAATACTTCGGTATTGGTTACTCGATCTGTCCACGGTATTTTTAGGACTCTTCTATATACCCACATTTTAAATGCCTTTAGTTTCTTAAAGGTAGCTGCGTTTAGGGTCCATGCCTCCATACCACACAGAAGAGTGCGAAATATGTACCATTTCACTAATCGAACCCTTAAATTTGAGCTCAAATCTCTTCCACAGAGCACTCTTTTCATTTTAGTAAAATTTTCCCGTCCTTTCTCTATTCTTATTTTAATTCCATTGGTGTAGTCATTATGGTTGTTGATCATTGTACCCAGATATGCATAATTGCTCACTTGTTCTATATTACTGCCATTGACAATGAGATTTTTGTTGTTTTGGTGGGTTTTTGAAATTATCATGAGTTTAATTTTCTTCGTATTTAGTATTAACCTACGTTCTTCACTACATTCAACCACTCTGTTTATCAGTCTTTGAAGATCTCCAATAGACTCTTCCAAGATACCGTATCGTCAGCATATCTTATGTTCTTGAATGGAACCCCATTGACTTTTATTCCCGCTGTTTCTTCCTCGAGGGCTATTTTGACAATTTCCTCAGAGTATGCATTGAAGAGTGTTGGAGATAAGACGCATCCTTGTCTTACTCCTCTCCGAGCTCCTCTCTTTATGTCTATCTCTTCCGATGATTGTTTGTCTATGCATACTGTCGCCTTTTTGTTGTAATATAAATTTGAAACGATTTGAAAGCCTCAGTGATCTAGGTGTTTCATTTTAAGGATATTCATTAGTTGGCCATGGCGGACTTTATCAAATGCTTTATTATACTCGATGAAACACGCATACACATTTTGATTGACGTCCAAGCAGCTTTGAATGAGTACGTTAAATGAAAAGAGTGCTTCTCGTGTTCCCAAGCCGTTACGAAATCCGGTAAACGTACAACACAGTAGAAATTAAAAACAAATACATACAAGCTCGGAGGTTTAAAACAAAATCGTGAGAATGGATGGTTCAGGAAAAAACAAGGATTTTGGTCGGTTTTCAGAAAATAGCGGTCATGTCCAGATTTCTGGTTCTGACAAAACTGAATAAAAAATCGACTCCATTTTGTTAGTATGAAGGCACCAGCGGTAGTGTTACGAGGCCACAAAAACATTATTCAGGATTTCAAATTGTGCTAATCTGTCAAGATGTCAAAAATTAGGTACACCCGTTATGTCTGAAGGTCTACTTCATTGACAGGCTTGTTTCTGGACTCACAGGCTTTCAATACCCAATCCTACCTTGTGCTGGAAATTACTTGCTCCTCAGCAACGTATTACTTTCTGGACTTCTTAAATAACTATTGAGAAGACGAAAGTATTTTCAATCACCAGTAAGAACATTTTAAAACTAAATGAGAACTGTTTTATTTGTAATGAAATCTGTGAGAGATGTTGGTGGTTTAGTTTATAGTTACGAGATGATAAACATCAAGAGGCAATGATCACGTTGACGCCATAGCTGCCTCGTTGCACACTCAGCAGGAATTTAAATGAACATTATGTTAAACAATATTGAGTTTAGGAAAGCATAATATATGAAACGTAATATATTGGAGTTATGTTTATGAATACTTTGAACAGAACAGTCAGTAGATTATAAGAATTGACACAGTTAAGATTTAAATTGTGAACTTATTCAATAAAACCTTTTATGGGAAATTGTTAACCGATATATCTAGACTTTTAAACCCCTACGTCCAACATATGTCAGAAGTGGTTTACTAGTGTATTTTTGTGAAATTGTGGGTGTAATTAAGCGATGGAAAATCAAGAAATGGATGCTGTGGTTGCTGTCGCATCAACTTCGTCGGGAAGCCGCAGCCGGCACGCAGTTGTGCCCAGAGCCGTACAGCAGGGTACCGCTACCGACTTGGATGAGCACAGCCGTGATTCATGTACACCGCCATTGACATTGGAACAACGTGTGGACCTTCTGCAGAAACAGATAAGTGCTTATGCTGGCGCTCAGGTAGGTGCTGACATATTTACGTGGACAAATATTCCAGACTTTGATCCGAATAGACATAATATTCAAGTTAATAAGTGGATTCGGCTTGTAGATGAAAAGGCATATTTTTCCCGCTGGGACGATGTTACTACGTTTGGGTACGTTGTTTCCAAATTAGTTGGTCGGGCGCGCGAGTGGTATTTAAATACTGACAATTTTCTTGGGAAATGGTCCGTTTTAAAAGATGCGCTAAAAGAAACTTTTGATGTCGATTCATCCATGACGGGTAAAATTTTTCAGGAAGCTGCAAATTTTACTTCAAATAACGAAAAGACACTATCAGACTATTATACAGTGAAACTTAATAAGCTCCATAGATTAAATTGGGACATTCCGGTTAAAGACAAAATTAATATAATTGTGCATGGTATATCTAAACGCGAAGTTCGCCAAATGGCTTTATCTGCGAATTATGAAAGTTTGGAAGACTTGTCCACATATTTGCGCAATTGTGATCAGCATTCTGAAACAGGGATTTCTCATACTGCTACGCATACAAGCTCTTTTCAAATTCGCTGTTTCTCATGTAATGAACCAGGACATAGACGGATTAATTGTCCACAAAACCGTTTTCGTGACTTTAAATCGAAAAAAGTTAACGCTAAAATTTGCAATTTTTGCCACAAACCAGGTCACATAGAATCTGAATGCAGAAAGAAGAGAAAAGAGGGAAAAAAATCAATAAACTTTGTTTGCAAACAATATGTAAATCTATATTTTAAAGATGTTTTGGTAAATAATATCAAATTCGTTGGAATCATTGATACAGGCAGTGAATGTTCTCTAATTCGATCTAGTGCAGTAAATAAACAGTCCTGGGCTATTTCTGAAAAAGAATCTCGACTGTTAAAATCATTTTCGGGGGACTGTTATGAAACTACCTCTGCTGTGAGCTGCCGTGTAGAAATTGACTCTGTGTATGCGGAATTGACACTACTCATTGTACCAGATTATATGTGTCCAGCAGACATCATAATTGGGAATGATTTTCTGGCCCAACCACATGTTGTATTTTATAAAAACGGACCAGATATTAAATTTCTAACGTGTTCCAATGTTTGTTCTAGCAAAAATATTCAGTCCTCCATTACCGCCGATATGGTTGTTGCGAAATCAAAACAGAATGAGGTGCTTGCCTTACTTAACAAATATCGTACATGTGTTGCAACAAACCTTTCGGAAATTGGCAAAACAACTTGTTGTGAAATGACAATAAAATTATCGAGTTCAAATCCGGTAACTTATAACCCTTATAGATTACCGAATAGTCAGCGAGAAACGTTGCGAGAAATAATTGCTAATTTACTTAAGTCCGAGATTATACGTGAATCAGTATCTGCATATGCTAGCCCAGTAGTTCTGGTTCCTAAAGCAAATGGTGAGCTAAGGCTGTGTACCGATTTTCGTAAATTAAATGCCATAACAATTAAGGAAAAATTCCCGATTCCTTTGATTGACGACCAAATTGATAAACTGTTGAATTTTAAATATTTTACAAGTTTGGATTTCTTTTCGGGATATTATCAAATTCCAATGGCAGCGGACTCTATTGAAAAAACTGCTTTCATTACCCCAGATGGTAAATACGAATACTTGCGAATGAGTTTCGGTCTGTGCAATGCGCCATTCGTATTCCAGCGAATGATAACAAAAATTTTATCTGAACTAGAGCCGGGTACGGCGTATGCATATATAGATGACGTCTTGATACCATCCGTTACGAGGTCACAAGGTCTTTGTAAATTGGAAAAAGTCTTAAGGCTCTTACAAAAATACAACTTAACACTCCAGATAAAAAAGTGTAAATTTTTGGAAACTAACATAAAATATCTGGGGCGTGAGATCTCCAGGAAGGGTGTTAGTCCCGATGAAAACAAAATTTTGGCAATTTCCAAACTTGCAAAACCACAAAACAAAAAACAACTTCGCCAATTTTTGGGTCTTTCCGGATATTTTCGGAAATACATACGTAATTATGCATTTATTGCGCAACCCTTGACAAAACTTTTAAAGAAGCATGCTGTGTGGTCTTGGGGTACCGAACAGGATGACGCGGTCCACTTACTAAAACAAGCCCTGTCAGAAAAACCAGTTTTAAAGATTTTTGACCCCAGTCTATCCACACAGTTACATACTGACGCTAGTAGCATCGGCGTTTCCGGAATTTTGCTTCAGCAACATGACGGTACCTACCGTCCAGTAGCTTATTTCAGTAAACAGTGCACTTACGAACAGAGCAAATATCATTCTTACGAGTTAGAAACAATGGCCATTGTGCTCTCTCTGCGTCATTTTCGAATTTATTTGCTAGGTCTCAACTTTACTGTAATAACAGATTGTGCAGCGATACGTACGACTGCAACTAAAAAGGACCTAATACCAAGAATAGCACGTTGGTGGCTCGAGATTCAAGATTTCACTTTCAATATTGAGTACCGGCCTGGAGCCAAAATGAACCACGTAGACTGTTTGAGTCGCAACCCTATGCCAGACGATATAGTTAATATTGTTAATTTGACTGAAGCCGATTGGGTAGTTGCCGTACAGTCACGTGATGACAAGCTTCAAAGCATTATCACTATTTTACGTTCAGAGAAATCACGTGAAAATAAAAATTACTTTGAGAACTATAAATTAAAAAAGAATATTTTATATCGTGTTGTTGAAAAGTCTTTAAAATGGGTTGTTCCGAAATCTTGTCGTTGGCTTATCTGTAGGTTACATCATGATGATGGTGGACACTTTGGATTTGAAAAAACGCTAGAAAAAATCAAACGAAATTATTGGTTTGAGAAAATGTCTAAGTTTGTGAAAAAGTATGTGAATTCTTGTCTGAACTGTTTATATACCAAAAGTATGTCAGGACGTAAACCTGGTTTGCTGCATCCAGTACCAAAAGCTTCTGTTCCATTTGAAACAGTTCACGTGGATCACGTCGGTCCTTTTGTTAAATCCAAACATAAAAATACACACATTTTGGTGTTGGTGGATGGTTTCACCAAATTTGTTTTTCTCGAACCAGTAAAAAGTACAAAAGTTAAATATGTCTTAAAAGGTTTAGAAACATTGATTTATATTTTTGGGGTGCCTACCCGCTTAATAACTGACAGAGGTACCGCGTTTACTTCTGCTTCCATGAAAAATTTTTGTACTGAATTTGGCATACATCATGTGTTAAATGCAGTAGCCACACCCCGAGCGAATGGACAATGTGAACGATTAAATAAAACGGTGGTTGATTCTTTGAGATCTTACAGTGCGAATGACGATGACGAAACTAATTGGGACATCCACTTGAAAAAAATTCAGTTTAACATGAATAATACTGTAAATAAAACCACAGGTGTTTCTCCGTTTAAATTACTGATAGGCGTTAACCCGCGTCCTTTTGCGGATGCCAAATTGTTAGCACGATTTGAGAAAACATTGAACACTGAGAACTTGAAATCTCTGCGTGAGACAGTTGCCAATCGCATTGAAGAGGCTAGTGCAAAGTTTAAACGAAGTTTTGACAGTAAACGTAAACAAGCGCCTGAGTATAATATTGGTGATTTAGTAATGGTGAAAATCACAAGTTTTGCCCCAACGGGGGAGTCGAGAAAGTTACTTCCTAAATTCAAAGGCCCATTCAAGGTCATCACCATCTTGCCGAATGATCGTTATGTACTTGAAGATATGCGAACCGGCAGTAAAAAGACACCAGTTGTAGTTGCAGTTGACTCTTTAAAACCGTGGATTGTCTTAAATGCCGATGACTGCCAACCATTTGCGTAAGTTTGTGTAGAAATTTAAAGTAAAGAAAATTTAGAGTGAGGTTTCATGGGCTTGTAAACAACAACCTATTGACTATAATTAATGCACGATGGTCAATAGAAGCCTAGCGTTTATTGGTAAGCCTAGATGTCGAGCCTGCTGAGACAGCAGAAGCCTGGTGATCTATCGGAAGCCTGGCACTCTACGTGTCAGAAGCCTAACGGAAGTGTGTTTCCGTTGGAAGCCCAGGGAGCTAGTAGTAGCCTGGAGATGTAAATCCTGTAAGTACAGAAGCCTGATATATTTATCAGAAGCCTGACATGTTTGGTTGCAGTGCTGATGTAGTCAGATGCTTGAATATAAGTTCAGAAGCCAGACCGAAACCTCATTCTTCCAATAAAAGCCTGATTAGCACATCAGAAGCCTGATCTTTATTACAGATGATCATTTTTCAATAAGTTTGTTTTTTTTCCTCGGACATTTGCATTATTCTTTAAACGCTGCTTTACTGCCACAGATTTTTGTAGTCCACTTGATGATATTTTAATACATCTGTTTTTCTTTCTCCTAGGCCATCAGATGAGTCTGAGTAACAAACCTGGCTTGAAGTTCGAGGACGTCCTTCCGTCAGGATGGTCGAATGTGAGAGATGTTGGTGGTTTAGTTTATAGTTACGAGATGATAAACATCAAGAGGCAATGATCACGTTGACGCCATAGCTGCCTCGTTGCACACTCAGCAGGAATTTAAATGAACATTATGTTAAACAATATTGAGTTTAGGAAAGCATAATATATGAAACGTAATATATTGGAGTTATGTTTATGAATACTTTGAACAGAACAGTCAGTAGATTATAAGAATTGACACAGTTAAGATTTAAATTGTGAACTTATTCAATAAAACCTTTTATGGGAAATTGTTAACCGATATATCTAGACTTTTAAACCCCTACGTCCAACAAATCGTAAAAACACTACGGGAAATAAAGCTTCGTGAATAAATTTAAATTAAGTTCCTCTAGCGCAAATTACGTACAGAAAGGCATTAATCAAGGAACCCATTTAAATTAACCATTTGCAGCCAATCGAAACTTTACAGTTTCTTATGCTGCGCTTGTGGAAAATATAATATCGTAGACGCTCTCGAGAATTAAATACGGATTGGATATATGACTGCGGTTGAGGATTTTGTAAATTAGTTCTTACAGTAGGTACGTATGTTTATACAATCGCATTTTTGTGATTTATTGAGCATAAAAATACACAGGAATTCTCGCAAGAATTTTACTTCGTTTATCCACCTACACAAAAATTGCGAGTTATTAATTTGGACAGAAAATCGCACGCCTGACTGAATACACTCTATCATAACTGCTAAAATATTTAAGAAGTAGATTAATCTTTCTTTTCAGTCGATGCTGCTATGTTCTAAAAATAGCCAAGTCATAATCTGTTTACACGCTCGCTACCTACTGCTGTTCGCAATTTTCCTATTAAATAATAAATAAGTCGCAAATCAATCGAAATCGACCACGCTTGCATAATTGAAATATCTGGAGCAGGCACAAATCACAGCGGTGATTAACAATGTGTAGAAGGCGTTGGATATCTGACACATCGCTTGTTTCATTCTACTACCAGTGACAGCGATCAACTTCTGCTACGTCACACGTCGCGTCGCGTCGTAGGAAGATGTATATTTCCCGATCAAGGCGTGTGGAAGTAATAATAATAAAATTATATAAAACAATATTTTTAAGAAAAAGCTTTTATTTAAAAAAAAACTTCTTTTTTTTTATTCACGCTTCTGGAAACCAAAAGCTCTAGGGGCGATCATATAGCACTGTTGAACAGTTGATCGATTGACCGCCCCCAAAGCTGGTTTCCAGATGCATGAATTTTAAAAAAATTAGTATTTTTCACCTTTTAGTACTTTTTTAAATAAAAGTTTTTTCTTAAAAATATTTTTTACATAAAAAGATAATCCGCCGTCCTGGTGCATCCACCATATTGGACTTAGAATGACGTTGTATAGTTTATCGTATTTTACTCGTGAAACACTTTCATTTGATACCCATATCAAGGAGGTTGTGAAGAAAAAGATAATCCGCCGTACTGGTGCGTCCGACATATTGGATTTAGAATGACGTCACATAGTTTATCGTATTTTACTCGTCAAACCCTTTCATTTGATACCCATATCAAGGAGTTTGTGAAGAAAAAGATAATCCGCCGTACTGGTGCGTCCGCCATATTGGATATAGAATGACGTTATATAGTTTATCGTATTTTACTCATCAAACCATTTCATTTGATACCCACATCAAGGAGGTTGTGAAGAAAAAGATAATCCGCCGTACTGGTGCGTCCGACATATTGGATTTAGAATGACGTCACATAGTTTATCGTATTTTACTCGTCAAACCCTTTCATTTGATACCCATATCAAGGAGTTTGTGAAGAAAAAGATAATCCGCCGTACTGGTGCGTCCGCCATATTGGATTTAGAAAGACGTTACATTGTTTATTGTACGTTACTCCTCAAACCCTTTCATTTGATACCCATGTCAAGGGGGTTGTGTAGAAAAAAAATATTCGCCGTCCTGGTGCGTTCGCCATATTGGATTCAGAATGACGTTACATAGTTTATGGTATTTTACTCATCAAACCCTTTCATTTGATACCCATATCAAGGGGGTTGAGAAGTAAAAGGTAATCCGCCATCTTGGAACTTCCGCCATATTGGAAATAGAACGATATTAGAAAGATTATACCATATTGCATATCACCGGATGTGTGCCAAATTTCAAAGCTCTAGGTTAATTAGAACTACTCGAAATTTTGATTGTTTTGACCTAAACAAACTAACTAATTAACATTGCAAGTTAAATAAGAACTTTTAAAAATACATTAGTTAGTCTTTTCATATAAAATAAGAGGTGGAAAGGAATTACTATGAAGAGAAATCATAAATTTTATCCAACATAGGCATAGAATATGGCTATTACTGTGGTGATTTTACACATAGAATGTGATGTATTACGAACTAGTGAGAGAATATTCAAAAGTCACTAGTGAGAAAATATAAAAAAAAGCTCTATTTGGTTTGTTAGTTCATGGACTGACTTTTTAAATTAGCAGTCAGTTTTCCCTATTTATTAATCTCAATATTTTTTATAAACCTTTAATGTTCCCTGCAGCATTGAATCCTTTTTCCACATTGAAGAAATAGCCCACTTGTCAGAGACAGAAATTGATAAAAACCGGCCACTAAATGTTATATGGCTGGATTTTTCAGAATACGTAGTTTTGTTGTGGAAAATATGATACAAAAAGTTTACAGCTGTAAGATACCGGCGATCCCTAAAAAAATCGAAAATATTGGCCGAAATTCGGTTTTTGGAAAAAAAATATATGAATAAACTAATAACACTGGGCATTAGTGGGGGAAATTTTATATAAAAAACGTATATGAAATTTTTTTGTACGATCGAAAATGTAGGCTCCAGATTTTTTTTAACACAAGAGAATGGAACGTGGCGACACATAAGTACGACTCGCGAAGCGTGCGCGGTCACGTACGCGCTACACTAAATTTGTTGTAACCTTTGAACTAATTGTGATTAATGAAATTGAGCTCAACAAAGCTTAAATGAAACACGAAACATGTGGCTGTTGGATTATCATATTTTCAAATATAAAAAATGAGTGTATGTAGGAATAGCACATTTATGAAGTCGGAACTAGTGCTTCCAGTCCCGGGATTCCGGGACCAGGGCATCCCGGGATTTTACTACAGTATTTTTGGTCCCGGGACCATTGCTGAGGTCCCGAAACCGCCGAAGTCCCGAAATTCTCAAAATTGCGCGCGCCGCATGTATGATGGCATGGTATTCATACAGCGACACAGCAGTCACAGCTCACAGCAGCAGAGCTCACAATGTGCATAACAATTCCTCTAGTCTCTAGTCCTCTACCTGCGCATATCGAAATCGAATCAGTTATTCCACAAAACCTGTAAATAATTCACCAGAAAACTTGAGGAAAATTGTGGAGAAGGAAATGGCCCTATTTGAAAATGGTGGTAATCGTGGCCATTTTTTGCAATTAGCCTACGAATGCTTGTTGACGATTCCTCCAACTAGCGTGGAGTCAGAAAGTGCCATCTCAGTGGCAGACTCTTTCGCTACGAAAATACAGTCATCATTGAGGAATGACTCTTTAAATGCCCTAGTTGTCCAAAATTTTTCTTCGTCATCACAAAAATTGTATTGTTTTATTATTAATACATAATGAATATGTATTATTATTATTAATTATTCTTTACATGACACAATAAATAAGTAAATACAATACATTCCATGTTACGTTATATGGCCGAATTGACCGATGTTTGTTGTTTTATCTTACAATTATGTTACTTTGGTATAATAAAATTTAAGTTCCCTACATACTTCAATGTTTTTTACCATTCACCTCTTGTGCAAAATTCTTTAAATTGAAAATAAGTCGAAAATTCATCATTTTAAGTATTTCCGGGACCTTGGGACTTGTACCGGGACTTTGCAGTCCTGGTCCCGAGGTCCCGAACGTCCCTGTGGTCCCGGGACTTGGAAGCCCTAGTCGGAACATATAGAGATTATCGATGAAATCGGTAAAAGTTCTACCATATGTACAATTTTTAAGATAAAAATCTTAAGCTTTCACATATTACTCTTGAAGTAACGTATACAAAGATCCGATGAGTGAAAAAAAATCTCAATGTACACTTCCAAAGTTTCGAAATCGAAAAATGTTTAACGGCAATTTCCTAGAAAACGGTTGGAGCTATGAAGTTCTACCAAGTGTACCTCTTATACGTGGAAATGACGCCCTCATCGGATTTTCTGGTCAGAAATACCACAACGTTTCGTCCAAAAAAATATGAAAAAAATTCATCATCAAATATAGGTCCTGCGGCGCCCTCTATGATCTAACGTGATGTAATACATACATTATTGTTTCTTAGAATAAGAAAGTTCCTTTAGCAAATTTGGCGAAGATCAGTTAAGAGGCTGTTGAGTTATTGCAAGAAAACCAACAAATAATTTGAATTTTGACACCCCGTATCTTTTTCCATAGCAACATTTTACTAAAGCGTATTTGGTTGTATCCTCATATTTTGGCCCAAAGAATCTACCCCTGCATTATGGCTTATTATTAATGGTCCACCCTGTATAATTCTAATATAGTAGTGTCACGATAATCCGATCCCGCGTTAATCCGGATGCTTATATAATCGGGATTGCCTTCTTGTTCTCTTGAAGTATCCTATAATCCGGATTTTACTTGATTTTGTAATCCGAATTCATTCAGGTAACTCTTCTTTGATCTTGTAAAGTGTCTTAAAAACTTACAACATGCTGTATGCTGTATTTTCTGCTCAGCGGAAGGCAATTTTAGAGACAACTGCAAACAACACTTTATTTCCTTGAATATTATGACTGTGCCTTGTACCTACATTTACTTACATCTTAGTTATATAAAGAAAAATGTAGAATCATTCGAAACTAGAAGCCACATACATTCTTATAAAACCAGAAACCACGATAAACTCAACATAAATTTCCATAGATTAAGTAAAACTAGGGATGGCACTGGATACTTGGGTTTTCAATTTTATAATGCTCTACCACCAGAGATAAAATTGTTGAATGAAACTCAGTTCAAAAACAGAATAAAAAAATATTGGCTCAATAATGCTTTTTATAGTACTAACGAATTTTTACATAACTTTTCCCCTATTGCAAACTAATATGTGAATCTCGTGCAGTATTCTAGAAGCTACAGTGATAAATTACCATACCATACCTCCTATTTATTTTATATTAATAACTTCTTTTATATCTAGTTTGTCTTTCATGTACTATGTGCTCTCAGTCTTTTACTTCATATCTATTGTTTTATATATTTATACCTTATATTTTAACTTTTGTACTGCATGTTGACGTGTGTAAACACTTTGTGTATTTTGACACCAATAAAGAATTGTATTGTATTGTATTGTACCAGCCAGTTCCTTAGAAAAATGCTGGGAAACAATTTTAAGACCAAAAAATGAGAATGACTTAGAAGATGACCCCGAGGATTTGATCCCTTTAAGTGCTATGCAACAAAAGATACTAGCAGAAGAAATTAATGTGGATTGATTGAACAAGAAAATTTAATTCATACCAATGATAGTGCTGACTGATGATGTGATGGAAATTGCCACTCCGGTCAGAAGTAAAAATGAAGATGCTGTCAAAAGCATAAATCTTGCTTTACAGTGGGCTACAGAAAATGACATTCCTTTAAAAGATTATGATGCTACAAAATCTCAAGGAAATTGCTTTTGAAAAACAACAGCACATGAGTCATCAGAGTAAAATCATTCTTTTTAGTCGGTGCCGAAAACTGTAAAAGAGGGTACCACACAATTCTAATGAAGCCGATGAAATTAATGTACAAGAAGTGATGAAAATGTTAATTATGTATGTACATACATATGTAGTTACATATTTTTAATATTTCGTTTTCTTGATATAGGATCCTCTTTTTTATTTGTCTTGTTTTTTTTATATAAGTACAGTGCTTACTTTTGTTAAATACAGCCTTTTATTTATTTTTTTGCAATTTTAAAAGCTGAATTTAAAATGTTTTGATAATCCGGATTAGCCTGGTTTTAATTGATCCGGATTATCGCGACACTACTGTACTTCTAAAGATTTGAAATTTTATATAGAGTTGTTCTTGTTAATTTTGCAACTTGTCTTTCAAAAATAATTTTCAAAATTAATGAGGTATCAAATTTTAATAAACCAGAACTGATTTGCCAATTCTGCTGAATGACTTGAAATATGTTCTTTTATAAATTAAATGATTATAAATTGTACACACCACCTCAACAATATTTAGACTTACCAAGATCAAATTGTAACGAGTTCCATGACTTACCTGAAAAGAAAAAAAAGGAATATTATTATAACAAAATAGGTACTTTAAAAGTGAGTTATTTTTTGTTTGTTTATAATTGTAGTGAGGCATATTCTCTATAGGATAGTTTTTTTACTGTGTCAAATCCTGTAAAGAATATTTTTCATTAAAATAGGTACTTTATTAAACAATGGTAAATGAATTATCTTAGGAATTTTATCAGAAAAAGTATGTACATTTGTTGTGTAGTCAGATTAAAATTAGTATCACATAAGACATCGAAAGTGTAAGAACAACCAACACACACACGCCCAAGTGGCTCTATGTTATTTAGTGGCAATTAATGTACATAGGTAGTTACCGAGTGAACTTTTGTAAATAGTGTTTGTAATAGTGAATAAATGTAAATAAGGAAATATCTATCAAGTGACTTTAATTAAAACAGTTCTGTTCAACCCCCAACTACAGTCCACTTAACCCCGAACATGATGTTCCTACGAGCCGGAGCTTATTAAAAAATCAGCCACGAAGATATTTCCCATTTGCAGTGCTTAAGGTACCTACAGAATATCAGTACAGTACATTTATTACAAGTGCATCAGCATCAGTTCGAGCCAGTGGTAATTACTTCTCATTATCGCTGTTGAAGTTGTACCCGTTAAAGCAACCCCTAAGCGTGCCCAAGCCAAGTTCTACGTTGGACACACCCCGCACTTCAGGACGCAAGGCAAGCTTACATTCTCTCTCTCACTCTCACATACCCACGGTGACGCAACGATACAGCATCCATCGACATTCGCCCTCTCTCTCGCTGCTAAATAACCACAGGGACCACTCTTACTCAATACCAAGGAACTTAACTCAGGAACAGGTATAGCACAGGTGATACACGCAAAGAAGACGCAGATATAAGGTAGATTCTAAACTTTTATGCATGCAAGTTCAGTGAATTCTTTCGCTAGTAAATTCGAGCAAGGTTGAGTGTAGTGCAACACGAAAAATAAAACAATTGTTTACATACATTAAAACTGTTATTATCTCATTATCTGTTACCATATCTAAATTTAATTTTTGTACTATTTAACTAAAGCCCTACTGAAAATTCATATACTTAATAAAATGGAAGGTCATATTAAAACTCGAGCACGTGCGAAAAGCACTATTACTAGAATAGATAATTTTCTAAAAACACATAAAAATAATCCAGATATTACATTACATGACTTTTCAGTACGAGAAGAGCATTTACAGAAAGCCTTTAATGATTATACTGAAATTCAGAATGTTATTGAAGACCTGGATGACTCACAGGTAACAGACAGGGACAAAGTAGAAGATCAATATCTGAGTTTGCTGTCAAAATTAAAATCAATAATAACTAGTAAAGATAGGGTTATGAACATACATTCTAATTCTCGTAGTAGTGAACAAGACGCTTCATCCTCCTCTCAAGTAAATCTTCCAAATTTAGATATACCCAAATTCAATGGAAACTATGAAGATTGGAAATCTTTCATAGACATATTTAATGCACTAGTTGATTCCGACTCAAAACTAAGTGATGTTCGAAAATTTCTTTACCTGAAAACAGCTTTAGTGGGTGAGCCTTTCTCGCTCATTGGAGACTTAAAAGTGACTAATGAAAATTATAAAATTGCACTAGATCTTTTACAAAACAGATACGACAATAAGTTGTCAATTATTAATGCACATATTAAATCGTTGATAGAATTACCTCAGATTACTAAAATAACCTCAGTCTCATTACGAGAATTTATTACAAATATTCGAAAAAATATAAATGCACTTAAAAGTTTAGAGGTTCCAGTAAATCATTGGGATCTTATCTTAGTATACATTATACCAAAAAAATTAGATACTTATACACACCGAGCATATGAGATAGAACAAAAGCCTCATGTGTATCCGACAATGGACAAACTGCTAGAATTTCTCGAAAACAGGTGCTTAGCTTTAGAAAGAGTAAGCACCGACACTAATAAACCCAAAACTACAAAACACTCTTTCGTGACAAATTCAACAGTTAACAGACTGCCTCCACAAAAATGTAGTTATTGCAATCTCACTAATCATTCAATTTACACTTGTCATAAATTCAGTAAAATTACTGTAGCTCAAAGAAAGGAACATGCCATAAAAAGTGGTCAGTGTTTAAACTGTTTGGGTACTCAACACACCGCTTCTCAATGCAAGTCGAGGAATTGTAGGTTTTGTGGAAGACGGCACCATTCTTTGTTACATGAAACTAGGCCTGACACACATCCGTCGGCGTCGTCTTTCTTAGAACCAACAAACAATAGTCAACCCTTAGACCCAACGGTACATCAAGCAAATTTAAGTGTTTATGATTCTTCATTGACGAGCGTAAACCACAACAAATCTCAAATTGTTTTGGCGACAGCATTACTTAATATAAGATCAGAATCGGGACATATTATACAAGCACGAGCTTTATTAGATATGGGCTCACAAACCACATTTATAACAACAAAGCTTTTCAACAAATTAAACAAAAAATATTATGAGGGCTCTATGCAAGTTTGCGGTTTAGGTAATAAGGAAACCACAGTCAAATATCAGGTAGATGTTTTGATTGAATCACAGAAAGAAAATAATTTTAAACTAAATTTATCCTGTGCAGTTTTAGACAAAATAACTTGCATTCTCCCGCAAATGGTATTGGACACTAATCAACTGGACATAACCTCCGATTTAAAATTAGCCGATCCCCAGTTCTTCCTACCTTCTCAAATAGATATGCTGATAGGTGCAGATGCATATTTCGATTTATTGAAACCCGGTTTAATAAAATTAGGTCCTAATTTACCTACCATGCAAAATACCTGGTTAGGCTGGGTAGTAGCTGGCCCAGCACCGATCTGTAATCAATCATCAAATCTGAGTATTTCTCTATTTACCGCACAGCCTAATATTGATGAACTTATTCCTAAATTTTGGAAATTGGAAGAGGTTACTTGTACAAGGTTCCTCTCGCCTGAAGACAAACTATGCGAAAGCATTTTTATGAATTCCACTAAAAGGTTGCCAAACGGCAGATTTCAGGTAGACTTACCCCTCCAAAATGATAATATTCAAACAAAATTAGGTCAATCGTACAAGGCAGCTTTGCAAAGATACAAATCTTTGGAAAATCGGTTAATGAAAGACAGAAATTTATATATTCAGTATAAAGCCTTTATTGATGAATATATCGCACTAAATCATGGCATCATGGCTCCCTTATCTCTCAACGATAATACACTTCGCAACAAATACTTTCTTCCACACCATTGTGTCATTCGTGAAGATAGTATTTCGACAAAGCTCAGAGTCGTATTTGACGCCTCAATGAAGACATCTACAGGTTTCTCACTAAATGACATTATGCTTAAAGGTTACTTAGTGCAACCAGATCTATTTGATATCATCTGCAGATTCAGATGTTTCTTTTATGTTTTTACAACTGACATACAAAAAATGTATAGGCAGATTGAAATTAATCCCACTCAGCGACATCTCCAAAATATATTATGGCGAGATTCACCCAATGACAGTCTAAAATGTATTGAACTTAACACAGTTACGTATGGCACAAACTGTGCTCCATATCTTGCCACAAGATGTTTAGTAGAATTAGCAAATGAATCTCTCGACTTCCCTTTAGCATCAAACGCACTTTTAAACCAATGCTATGTAGATGACATTTTAGCAGGTACCAATTCCGAACAAGAATTATTTCAGTTACATAAAGAACTTGTTTCACTATTGCAATCTGCAGGATTTCGTTTGCATAAATGGTGCTCTAACAGTTCTTCCCTCTTAAACTCGCTACCCACTTCAGACAAATCTCTGGATAACGTCACACTTCCAGAAGATTATTGTTCTAAAATTTTAGGCATCTCATGGAACCCTCAATTCGACTGTTTTAAATTTACAATCCCAGAAGATGTGTCACACACTCCTTTGATGACAAAACGCGTAGTTTTATCCCACATAGCACAAATGTATGACCCCATGGGCTTAATGGGTCCAATAATAGTTTTCGCAAAAATTATTATGCAAAAAATATGGAAATCAAAAATTGATTGGGATGACACCCTACCCATAGATTTATGTAATGCTTGGAAAACATTTTCTCAAAATCTTTATAAGTTATCTTCTCACAAAATTCCCAGGTGTTTGTTCTCTACCCCCAATCATATTACTCGAGAAATCCATGGATTCTCAGATGCATCGATGAACGCCTACGGTGCAGCAGTCTACCTCCGTGTCTTGTACTCAGATAAACAAGTTTCATGTACTTTAATATGTTCCAAGTCAAGGGTAGCTCCATTAAAAACTATAACCCTTCCCAGACTCGAACTCTGTGGAGCTCTCTTGATGGCTAGACTAGTACATAAAATAAGCAATATTTTCTCGTTTGAGATACATAAGACTGTCCTGTGGACAGACTCACAAATAGTTCTCAGTTGGTTACAATCAACCCCCTCCAGATGGACCACCTTCGTAGCCAATCGAGTATCGGAGATTCAGGACCTTACCGTCAACTGTCAGTGGTCACATGTTTCTTCGGAAGAAAACCCCGCTGATCTCATTTCCCGAGGTCTTACTCCAGAAGCGTTTCTCACAAGCGTCATCTGGTGGACAGGTCCAAAATTTCTGTCTAATATTCTGTTTCAAGTAAACAAGAAAACTCATATTGAGCAATTCGAAGTAATTCCTGAACAACGCAAAGTTGTAACACATACTTCTATTAATAATACGGTTATGTTTTCGAATTTTTCGAAATTCACCACTTTACAACGCACATTCGCGTATGTACTTAGATTTCTGAACAACTGTATGTTCAAAAACGATAAACTAACTGGCCCTCTATCTGTAAATGAATTAAATAATTCATTAACAACAATGGTAAAATGTGTTCAATTAAAACATTTCTCTGATGAAATTGAATGTTTAAAATCAAATAAACATCTGAAAAAAGGATCCATTTTATCACTTAATCCTTTTCTTGACCGACATGGAATAATACGTGTTGGTGGCCGCTTGGTCCATGCTAATCTGAAATACGATCAAAAACACCCCATGTTACTTCCATCTAAGTGTCATTTTGTAGAATTATTAGTGAGATACGAACACCTCAGGTTAGGTCATGCTGGCGCGCACAACGTACTGTATAATTTACGACTAAGATTTTGGCCTCTCAGTGCTCTTAGACAAATAAAGAATATTATAAAACATTGCACAATCTGCCACAGATTCAAGGCCCAAAGTGCAGAGCAACTTATGGGACCATTGCCCCCCGATCGTGTTAATGTAATAAAACCTTTCAAAAACATAGGAATTGACTTTGCCGGACCAGTCATGGTGAAAGAATCTCGACTACGTAAGTCAATTATTTCTAAGGCATACATTGCTGTTTTTGTCTGTATGAACAGCAAGGCTATTCACATTGAACTTGTCTCCAACCTCAGCACGGAAGCCTTTCTGCTTTCATTAAAAAGATTCATCTCACGTCGTGGCAATCCCAATACTATTTACAGTGACAACGCCACTAACTTCAAAGGAGCAAGTAACATTTTAAATAATTTGTACAAGTTTTTTAAAATCAAGCAAAACTTGGATTCAATTGTCGCTTACCTCTCTACTCGTGGGACCCAATGGAAATTTATTCCTCCAAACAGCCCGCACTGGGGTGGACTTTGGGAAGCAGGCGTAAAGTCTATTAAGTATCATCTTCGCCGTATAGTGGGCAACTCTGTTTTATCATTTGAATCGTTAACTACAGTTTTATATGAAATTGAAAGTATTTTAAATTCACGGCCACTCTGTCCCTTATCTAATGATCCGACAGATTTAAATTGCCTTACTCCCGCTCATTTTCTGATAGGTGAACCCTTATCCTCATTTCCAGACAAAGACGTCTCCCTTATTCCCGACAACAGGCTCACGAACTGGCAACATGTAAGCAAATTGCGTCAACACTTTTGGAAGCGATGGTCTGTGGAGTACTTAAACAGACTTCAAAATAGACCAAAGTGGTGGCACTCTGTTAGCAACTTAAAGGAAAATATGCTAGTTCTGGTAAAGGAGGATAATGTTCCTCCCTTGCAATGGATGTTAGCACGCATACTTGAGGTAATTCCCGGATCGGACAAAAGGGTACGTGTCGTAAAAATAAAAACTAAAACCGGTGTATTTACCAGACCCATTCGCAAATTATGTCCTTTGCCCTTTTATGATGTTGAAAATTGATTTCAACGGGGGGGAGGATGTTGTGTAGTCAGATTAAAATTAGTATCACATAAGACATCGAAAGTGTAAGAACAACCAACACACACACGCCCAAGTGGCTCTATGTTATTTAGTGGCAATTAATGTACATAGGTAGTTACCGAGTGAACTTTTGTAAATAGTGTTTGTAATAGTGAATAAATGTAAATAAGGAAATATCTATCAAGTGACTTTAATTAAAACAGTTCTGTTCAACCCCCAACTACAGTCCACTTAACCCCGAACAACATTCTTGTAATTATTCTGCAGAACAGAATTTATTGACGAGAAAGCGAAAAGATTTAAAATATAAAACACATTTTTTTAGTCAATGCTTACAATGTAATTCAGTTAGATATTCAAATAAATCATCTAAGAATTTAAATATGTTTAAACTGTAACTCACATTAACCATGATTATCTCCAAAATGGAGAAGTGGAAAAAATTATGTATTCATTTTTTATCTATTCTAAACTACTCACTGAAATTATAACAACTTAGGTTAAAACATTAAGAAAATTATTTAATTTATACCTAAAATTGTATCCATTTTTACCAAGATTTTTCGCAGCTGATTTAATGACCACAAAATCCGGCAGTTTTGCGTACAGGATTGCGAGCTTGGGAAAAATCGTAAAAAGGTTTAGCAGCTCTCAAATTATTCGTCATTAAAAACCAAAAGAGGCATTGTTTTTTGGTTTGGTTTTGGTTTTTTGAAAATGTTCAATAATTACTCCTATTCAGGGGTCGAAATTTAAAAAATATCAGTAAATCTAAAAACAATTATATTTGTATTATTTCTGTTAAATCAATCTTAAAAAAGCGAAATTATAGATTATTTTTCAAGAAGGGTTAAGCAATTAACCGTAGGCCCCCGAGAGGGGTGAATTCATCCGCAAAATATGAAACAAATAAGAAATGTTTTGAAACATTCTGAATTTAAATGTTTAAAGTCATGGCAATGAAAGTTTTAATGAAAAAACAACCCCTACGAGCGGTAAAACTACCCCCAAACACAAAAACATTAAAAAAATTCATAGCAATTTTTAAAACATTTGTATTCATCGTTCATTGTTTTTTTCTATAATTTACCTTCTAAATGATTTCACCCCCTCGAGGGTTGAATTCCAATGAGAAGGGATAAAAATGTATAACAAGCTAACTGAATGTGAAAAAACAATGAATACAAGTGTTTTCAATAATTGCTATGATTTTCTTTCATGTTTTCGTGTTTGGTACCGTTCATAAGGTTTGTTTTTTCATCAAAATTAGCGAGAAATATTTGTTTTATATTTGTTATGATTTGAAACATTAAAATATTGTGTTTTCAGAATTTTTAAGAATAGTTTTGATTTTTCTGATATTTTTGGAGTGATTTCACCCCCTTCGTCGGATTATGAGTGAATTATTAACCCTTCTTGTTAAAAATATATAATTTCGCTTTTTTAAGATTGATTTAATAGAAATAATACAAACAGACTTGTTTTCAGATTTATTGATATTTTTTAAATTTCAAGCCCTGAATTATTAAACATTTTCAAAAAACCAATTTGGGATCCGCTAAACCCTTTTACGATTTTTCCCAAGCTCGCAATCAACCACGCAAAAATAGGTGAAAAAACTGGTAATTTTTCGAAAATCACTACTTCTCTTTATGTAAAATTTTGTAGTGGTATGAAAGAATATTGCTTTTACATTTATGATTTTTTCCACTTGTTTTGTGTAGGCCCT
Source organism: Stenurella melanura (assembly GCA_963583905.1). NCBI lineage: Eukaryota > Metazoa > Arthropoda > Insecta > Coleoptera > Cerambycidae > Stenurella > Stenurella melanura. The sequence goes on along the minus strand of OY757312.1, from coordinate 108,803,072 downwards.
TCGTTATTCTTTACAAAAATGTACCACAATATGTCTGTTCAGTTAGTTATCTGGAAAGAAAGCGAGAAGTATTCCTCGGACACTAACTCTAATCAATTAAACAGTCATTCCGAAAAGAAAAACCGCTGCCTAAGGAATCATTACTTCCACATCTAGATTTTTCATCCAAGTCACTTTAAAGGAAACATCTTGACTAGATTTGCACTCTAGTATGTGGAAATTATTGGTCATAGGATTTTAATAATATTTGGAGCAGATGTCATAAAAAAGTTTCAGGCATTGGTTTCTACCATATATACGTTAAAAATAAAGTTTTTAATTTACCCTATTTATTTTCCCCTATTGACAACCTACCACATCCCGTCCTTCAGTGGGATCATCTCAATCAGATGTCGTTACAATACATACGTGTACTAACTTTTAAGTGAATATCTCAATTTTGTGTTATCAATCCTCCCAATGGAGCGGAGGTGGCATAAACACGAGGACAAACTTTCGACAATAAGTTCGAAACATTAAAATTTAAAAAAATATTACAAAATTTAATACTAAGTGCAACAAAAACTCCCTTATATCGAAACCTTAATTATTAATCACACGAAATGCACATTTTTTAAGATACTAAGGATATGACGGATTTAAAGTTGGCGAATCTCCTTAAAAGTACCACATTTTTCAATATAATTTAGTAGATCTTCAATACTCTAATGTAAGTTATTCAAATATCAACGAGTGACTTATAATGGACCTGCAATGAACACGCAACTTTTAATTTTTTCCCGCCCGCTTGTTTTTGAGATAATCGCTGTTAAAATCAGAGCCGGATTATCCATAAGGCAACAAAGAACAAAAAAAAAACTCATACTTGAAAATGTTCAACAAAAAATAAAATTGTTCTTATAAGCTATTATCATTTCTTTTCTGTCCGGTAGATTTGGTCACAGATGTGGGTCGAATACGGGACCACCTTAAATAGAAGCGAACCCGGCGTTTGTTTTAATCTGCGTCGTTCGACTTTTTTTTCAACTAGCTCTATCACAATTTTTCATCGGTCTGTGTGAAGCTTTGTAGAAATGATCCTTAAACACAATATAATAATACTGCAGATCGACATGTGTCGAAACTTGAAACTCCCTCGATACTTTTTTCGTAAGGAACACAGAAAACGTGGAATTTGTTTACATTGTAACTGTAATCACTGACTGTTTTTCAGCATTTTCATCATATGGCAGCGCTAGAGTCTAGGGAATCGTTTGAGCCCAAAATCGGTCATTTCTGTTCACATCCGGCCCAGTAATGGCAATTCATGTAAACAAAAGCAATTGATTTTCATTGATTTCGAGAGTGAAATTTTTCTGGTTTTTATTTTTTAGCTCGAAACCAAATAATTGGCTATAAGCTCATATTTTATATTTCTTATTTTGATGAACATTTTTTTCCTAAACATATTTTCGGTGATTTTTCAAGATTTCCCTAGGCTTTGAGCGCTCAGCGAACAGCAAGTTATTGCACGCGGCACTTCAATTATTATCATGACTTAACTGCTGCGTTTAATTGCTTCCACATCCGCATAGTGGAGTGGCAGTTATAGTACCTAACCGCAAAAAAGTTTTCAAACATTTTTCTTATTAAAATAGGTTTAGAATGTCATGAAAAACTGAGAATTTATCTATGAGCGAAAAAAAATTATGTCTGTCGTCTGTAACTTTTTTTTTACTAATATTATAAATAGTTTCGCCAGTAAGAAATTCAGAAAACGTACATAATAGTTATTTATGACACAAGTGGTAAAAATGATGTTTCATTTACAAAATATTTGTTTTTATTGTTTTGTCCCCACTCACAAAATTAAATATAATTTTTAACATTTAATTATATATAACTATTATACCTACTTACCTAACTTTTTCCATTTAATGTTTTTTGGTTTGTTTGTGTTGATTGTATATTGGTTTCTTTACATTATATTATTTTATATTATAAATAAAAACTTTAATAATATTTTAAAAGTTTTGTAGTAGGAGGGGGAGGGGGGGCGCTATAATATAGTTGCCTATGATAGAAAAAAGTCATAATCTAGCACTGGTTAAAATGAGAATTCAATACATCTGAATGGGCTATTAGTGGAATTTAGCCATATTATATTTCGCTGCGTATTCTTGAAATAAGAAAATTTTGTTGACTTTTTTAAGGTAATTTCAAAGTAAATTGCAATTTTTTAATGGGAATGTATACTTTCTATTACAGCATGGTATTCTATACAATAAATAAGCAACATTTGTTTCAATTTTTTTTTTAAATTCGTTGTTTCAGAGACATCTAACAAACAAAAAATTATTGATCTTAATGAAAATGCTTCGAATTCACCTGCACCAATTTAAGTGAAAAATAGTAAATCTAAATATTTTCTTAATTTTTATGCCTTGAGAACAAGGTATCTTATTATTAAATTTGTCTCTGACCTCGCGTAACAATAAGAATTAAATGCTCGTACAAAAATAAAAAAATTCATAAAACTTGATAATTAAATAATACCGTAAAGCAGGTTACTTTGTATCACTTTTTTCCACTGGCTTAGGGATTTCTTAGCACATGCAATAAACATAATAAAAATAGTTTTTATGGTTACATAGCTATCGTATAGAGTTGGTGGAACATTTTTAAGCAATTTTAAATTAAAATGTATTTTCATTTGTTTGTCCTAGTATATTGTAGTCGCATGACACTCTACCTACGTTAAACTTTGCACCATTCTGAACCTCTCGGTATAATTTTCCTTAATTTTACACGGTTTTTTGGTCAAGAGTTTACATATTTGTTTGAAAAATAAGAATCGTTTCTTACATTTTCAAATGAGATGAAGAACATAAAACCAATTTGGTGGACAATTACTTAAGAACAAACACGTTTGCCAAAGTTTATCAAACCAATACATAGAAAAGCGGAAAAGCATCTACAAATAACTCATTTCCACAAGAAAATGTTAAATTCCGGGACAGAAAACATGTCACGACGTGATATCTGTTTAGGTGGATTTATAGAGCCAATGATTTTGTCCCAAGTGTAAAATATTTAATCTCGTCTTTCTGGCCATTTCCAGCCCTTTAAAAACTTGACTATTGCGTTGATCATGACACCTTATTTAACAATGGATGTTATTACTACAGGATATACGTCATTTTCATATATGAAGAGAACATATGCGCCAATAGTTCTCCTGGCATTCTTAATGCCAGATATTCGCAGTTTATCAATGTGAGATTGTCCAAAAAAGCTTGGTTAAATTCAATTTCCTCTTTCATTAATTGCACCTCATTAATGTCATTGTCCGAATCTTCTAGTGGTGGTAGCTGATATGCTTCATCTATTTCTTCATTAGAAATAACTCCAGTTCTATTTTTCTTATGGCGTTTTGTCTTTTCAGCCCCTGAAGCTTCCTCAGAAGCAATTTGACTAATAATTTCAGAGTGAGCAATACTTTTTCCAGCCGGAACCGTCAATTTTTTTCTCTCCTCGCGTATTAAATTCGGTAGTTTCACGTCTCTTACTTTTCAAATATTCAGTGAAAGACTTTTCAACATTGTCAGTTTTGTCGATATAGGTATTGAGAGTTTCATCCTCATTGGTCTCACTGACGTGTTGGGGATTATTATCCTCTTTAGTATGTTGGGGGTCATTGGTCTCTCTGGCATGTTGGGAAGTTGTATGTAATCGCTTTAATATTGGGGTTACATCACATCGCACAATTCTACATTTCTTAAAACCAGACTTCAAATTTTCTGCTGCATTATTTTCTACTTTATCCATTAACATTTGCAGTAACCTAGAAACATGATGTTTTTCTAAAGTATTTGATCTACTACCTCTGTGGGTCTCCTTATATTGAGATAAAATTTCACGCCAAGCTTTTTTCATGGGGGCGAAAAGTTCAACGTCAAGGGGTTGAGTGACGTGAGTACTATTAGGAGGCAAGCACACAAAACTAATATTGTTGTCTTTACACAAATTTAAAATGTTTACATTTATGTGTGACGATAAATTGTCGTCTATGACGACCTTTTTGTCACTGTTTTTTTTCAGTTTTGGTAGTAAAGCTGTTATAAACCAGTCCGAAAATGTCTGCAATTCAAACCACCAAGAGCTAGTATTAATATAGCGTGTGCCCGGGGGGCCATTTTGAGTCCAAATATCCCATAGGTGGGAAGATTTATACACAACATATGGAGGTAGAAGCTCACCAGCTGCATTTCCTGCCATCATTAAAGAAATACTGCTTTTTGATGAATTACAGGTGCTCTGGGTATTTTGAACCACATTTTGTTAAAACGTTTTTTTGGCCTGGATTATCTGTAAAGTTGGTTTCATCATAATTAAATATAGCCTGAAGTAATACACCAGTTAATGTTTACTTTAGTTATGTGAGCATCCTTATCTACATTATGCTGATGTTACCTAATGGCCACATGATGCATGCTGCTTACTAGACAATAAATACCTAGCTTATAAATAGGAGTTTTGCTATAGAGCTCATTAGATTTATATCCATTCTCGAACTTGTCACATGTGTTTAATTGTAACACTATAAAATAAATAAGTTAATTTCTTTGAGTTGTGAACTTTTGACTTTTTAAAATCTTTTTAAAAACGTCTTTTCCAAAGCGAAAGACTTAGCTGGCGCAGTCGGTGTAGATTTAAGTCCGTCGGTCCGTGCATCGTGCAGAAATCGACGTGAAATTTTGATTTCTTAAGACTTAAATAAAAGAACCTCGTGTTGTAAGTGCATAGTGCAACTTTTCCATCAAGGAAATTGACAACAGCCACTGCAAGTTGAATTGAGTAGATTTGCAAGAAGAACCAAGTGCAGTTCCAGGTGGATAACTTCTCCAAAGGCAGCAGACACCTCTTCTAATCAAAGTAAGTCGAGTTTGTTTTCCTTTGTTCACTTCCTGGGTATTATATCGTATAAACCCAAGAAAAGTTTAGTTAGGTGAGAACATTTCTGTTCAAAAATTAAGTTAGGTGAGAACATTTCTGTTCAAAAATTTAGTTAGGTGAGAACATTTCTGTTCAAAAATTTAATTAGGTGAGAACATTTCTGTTCAAAAGTTTAGTTAGGTGAGAACATTTCTGTTCAAAAATTTAATTAGGTGAGAACATTTTTGTTCAAATTCACAATCACGTGAAACGTAGAATTAAGAAGAGAAAGTAATTTTAAGAAACTTGAAAACTTTATCAATTTTTCACACATCGTAAAATAAGTGAACCGTTTCCAAATTTCAAAGCACCATCATAAATAAAACAAGTAACAATTTTTGGCATTATTTTATATTTCAAAAATTAATAATTCTTGATCAGATCTTGTCAAAATTTTATCAATTACAATCAAACTTAATTTTTATAAGAAAACATTGTAAAATCATATTTTTCATCTCATGAACGATAATAATCAATTAGACTCAATACTTTGTTCACTCAGTTCTTTATCATTAGATAAACCTGAACCAGAAAAAACAGAAAGTCCAAAAATGGCTACTGAAAATGTTATAAATATTAATGTTCTGAAATTGTATGCAGACTCAATAGCACCTTATGATGGTACGGAACTCGAATTAGAACCATTTATAAATGCGGTTGACGAATTTTATGACTTATACGGAAATACCACAGATCGCGGATTAAATAAATGTGTCGAACGCATAATAGCGGGTAAACTAAGAGACAGGGCCCGTATGTTAATAGGCGCTCGTCCAGAATTAAATTCATGGGCACTTATTAAAGAAAATCTCAGAAGTACTTTCGGAGACAACCGATCTTTGGACATTTTAGAACAAACATTATTTACCATGACGATAAAACATAATGAAAATCCTATTGAATTTGCTAGACGGATTCAAACAAACCGTAGTAAATTATGTTTTAAATTAAACTCGAAACCTGTCACGGAAATTACCCAACAACAAAAATTAATTTATATAGATCAATATGAGTCCCAAAGTCTAAAAGTCTTTTTACGGAATTTAAATATGCGAACTTGTGATTTTATTAGATCTAGAAATCCTAAAGCATTAGAAGAAGCCATAAATTTGTATATCGAAAATGAAAACTTTATACAAACTCAAATTCAAACCCAAAATTCAATTAACAAACAACCTGTTAAAACACAAATAACGCAACAAAATTCTAACAAATTCCAGACTCAAATGCCATATAAATATAATTATCAAAACCAATTTTTGCAATTTCCACCACAGCAAAATTTTCCTAGTCAACCTATACCAATTCAGCCCAGACCAAATATGAATATTAGATTTCCCACAAATAACCAAGTTTTTGGAAATCAACAAAAACAAAATGTGTTCAGACCAAATCAGAATAGAACCCCGCAACATGCACCTGAACCCATGTCAATACAATCACGGCAAAGTTTCCCCACAAACAGAAACTATCAAAATCACCCACAGCCGAGACTTACCTCTGGCCAGGTGAGACAACAGTTTCCCTGGGTACAACGCACCCAAAATCCAAAATACACTGTTCAGGAGCTACACGCAATAAATGACGAACCATCCGACGTCACATATGATACCGAAAACGCAAATTACCTTTATTCTGAAGAACAAAATAATGAAAATTTCGATAATCAATATTCAATTGCTGAAAATGAAATATATCAAGTACCCGACCAATACCACAACCCATATAACCAAGAATACAGAGAAGACCCTGTAGATAATTATGATCCAAATCTCGAGAATCCAAATTTTCTCAAACTTCCTCAAACAGACAGACAGACATAACATTTAATGCATATATAAACGCTTTACCATACATACAAACGACAAATCCCGATTTAAAATTATTAATCGACACCGGTTGTAACGTTTCCATGTTGAGACCAATTGTAGCCGAATTATATTTTCCGAATTGTATGTATAAAGCACCTTCATTATTACAATCGATAGGCCAAGCTCGCGAAGCTGTGTACAAAGCAAAAATACCAGCTTTTAAAGAATTACAGTCAGATAAAGAAATAGAATTTACGTTATATCCTTTTTCAGACTACTTCGACGGAATTATAGGCCTAGACGAATTACGAAAATTAGATTTACAAATGCATTTTACAGAACAAGTTTTATACAACGATAAAGTTCAAATACCGTTCAAATATCGAGAAGAACATACGCAAACGCATGTAAAAATTGAAATACCACCCCATCAAACTATTAATAAATTATTCTATGTGAATAAACGTGAAGGAAATATTTTAGTTCCCGAACAAAATCTTTTCGGACTATACATTCCTGAAACTTTAACTTATGCAGAAAACTTTCGTGCTAGATTTGAAATTCAAAATAATACTGATCAGGCTTCATGTGTAGAAATTAGAACACCTTTTGATGTCACACTTTATGATCCTGAACAATTTGAAATTTATAATATTGAAGATGCATTACCCGATTATTCTAGTCAAACAAGCCAACATAAAAATTTAAATGACTTAATTAGAACCAGTCATATGAACGAGGAAGAACGCGAACAAATATTAAAACTTATAAATAAATTTCCCGATATTTTTCATCACCCTGATCAAAAACTATCATTTACCAACAAAGTAAAACATGAGATAAAAACTAACGACGAAATCCCCATTCATGTAAAAACTTATCGGTTTCCACATTATCACAAAACCGAAGTAAACACACAAATAAATAAGATGTTAAAAGACGGCATTATTAGACCAAGTCAATCACCCTGGTCCAGTCCGATTTGGATAGTCCCAAAAAAGGCTGACGCATCCGGAGTAAAGAAATGGCGTATTGTAGTTGACTATAGGCGACTAAACGAAAAAACTATAGACGACAGATACCCAATACCAAACATAGACGATATACTTGACAAATTAGGCAAGTGTAATTATTTTACAACTTTAGATTTAGCTAGCGGATTCCACCAAATCGAGATGCAACAAAACAGCATCGAAAAAACGGCATTCAACGTCGAAAATGGCCATTACGAATATTTGCGTATGCCATTTGGCCTTAAGAATGCTCCAGCCACGTTTCAACGTGTGATGGACCATGTTTTACGAGAACTTCAAAATAAAATATGTTTAGTCTACATGGACGACATAATTATTTTCAGTACTTCCCTTCAGGAACATATTCAAAATCTAAAACAAGTATTTTCAAAATTGAGAGAGGCTAAATTAAAAATACAATTAGACAAGTCGGAATTTTTAAAACAGAACGTCGAATTTTTAGGGCATGTTATTACACCACAAGGTATAAAACCTAACCCTAACAAAATCCGAGCCATCAAAAACTTTCCTATTCCTAGAACAGCACGTGAAATAAAATCATTTTTAGGACTACTTGGATTTTATAGGAAATTCATAAAGGATTTTGCAAAAATCACAAAACCCTTTACGAAGTGCTTGAAAAAAGGCGAAAAAGTTATTCATTCACCTGAATTTTTGTCAGCATTCGAGACCTGTAAAAACATACTTACTAACGAACCACTGTTACAATACCCCGACTTCACCAAGCCTTTTATACTCACCACCGATGCTAGTAACTACGCAATCGGGGCGGTTTTATCACAAGGAACTATAGGTAATGATAAACCAGTAGCGTACGCTAGTCGCACCCTTAACCCTGCTGAAATAAATTACAGTACTATAGAAAAAGAGTTATTATCCATCGTTAATTTTACAAAATACTGGCGTCCAATCCTATTTGGCCGAAAATTCACCATAGTCACAGACCACAAACCCCTACAGTGGGTTAATAACTTGAAAGAGCCAAACAGTCGCCTTATGCGATGGCGTCTAAAATTAATGGAATATGACTATGACATAATATACAAAAAAGGTAAAGAAAATAAAGTAGCAGATGCTCTCTCGCGTATTGAAATTCAGCCTGAAATACATCCAATAGAAAACAAATCTATTGACGGCAATATAGACGATTCGGATCAAAACAAATTAGAAACCGATTTCCCTGAATTAACATTAGATGATTTAATTGATCTAGAATTTCGATCAGACGAGGATGTTTCCCCCGCCGACTTAACAGTGCAGAACACTCCAAAAATTAATGTAATCTCAGATACGCAAATTTGCCCCCCTAGATCACAGGCGTCAAATGAAACAATACATTCTGCAACTGAAAACCCAATATTAAATATTCCCATTTCAGAAAATGCAATAAATACATTTAAAAATCAACTAATGATTACAGCTAGTAAAGACAATACCTGTACCCACGTAAAACTCGCAAAACCATTCGGGACAAAAACTAGATATCAGATAGTTTTTCCTAGTAGAAATAAAGACATGTTTGAAAACGAAGTAGTGAAAACTTTTAAAGAATATGTAAAACCTAAAACACTATACGGAATACTAATTGACGAACGGATTATGCAAGAAATAATTCCCATTTTGCAGCGACATTTTCAACATACTGCTTACAAATTAGTACAGACAAATAATTACGTTGACGATATCGAAAAACCAGAATCGCAACAAGAAAAAATCAAATACCACCACGAACAAAAAACTGTACATCGCGGTATTAACGAAACCACCCTCGCCCTGCGAAACCTGTACTATTGGCCTAATTTAAATAATGACGTAATAAATTACATAAATACTTGTGTCACCTGTCAGAAAACCAAGTATGAACGACATCCACATAAAATTGTATTTCAGTCAACCCCTATTGGACATCGTCCTTTTGAACATTTGTACATAGACACATTTGTTGTGAGCAAACAGAAATTTTTAACTGTAATAGATAGTTTTAGCCGTTTCGGACAAGCTTACCCTATTTGCCTTACAGCTACTCATGTTTGCGAAGGTTTACTAAAATACATGTCACACTACGGTATCCCCAGAAAAATCACTTGCGACCTAGGAACCGAATTTAAAAATAATTTATTTGAAGAATTTTGTGCTAAACATAGTATCGAATTACATTTTACAACTGTAAGAAATCCCGGTAGTAAATCCCCTATAGAGCGATTTCACTCTACTATACTAGAAGGACTACGTATATTAAATACGGGACTAAACAAGACACAAACGATCGAAACGTTAATGAGTTACGCGATTTTAGGATATAATAACTCCATGCATTCAGCAACAAAATTTACACCTTTTCAAATTATAAAAGGAGATTTCGATAATAAAACGGCATTCGAAATGTCCGAACACGACATTATTAATGATTACGTTAACAGACACAGTACAAACTTACAAATAATAGAAAGAATGGTTAACGAGAATAACGAAAAGAGTAAAGACCTTTCGAAAGTCAACGAAAATAGAAATGAACCAGAACCGATTACCACGCACAAAACCGCGTATGCAAAATTAACTCTCAGAAATAAAATCGCTACTCCCTATGAATCAGTTATGGTCGTTCAAGACCAACAAAATAAAATATTAACAACAAAAGGCACACGCCACAAATCTACGCTTAAACCAGCCAGAAATCTAAAAGGAAAATTACCTGTTTCAGATGCTGGGACTACTAGCCATATTGTACCTGACGTCGCTAGTACAAGCACAAATCAAGATAGACAAAATTTCTAACCCTATCCTTCCTTTTTCGTTAGGCAAAGCCCGAACTACTTCACAAAAACATTCATTCATAAAATACATTGATTTAACAAATTTTGATGCCCCCATATTAAGCATAAAAATAAATATGAAAACAATAAAACCCATTATAAACGTAAACGACGAACTATACCCGCAATTAAATAATATATATGAACATCTAGAATACTTACTAAATCAAGCGGAAAATAAACTGAAAAACGTGAAACCGTTAGGGAATACTCGAACAAAAAGAGGCCTTTTTAATATAATTGGAAAAGCTTCCAAATGGGCCTTTGGCACCTTAGATTCGGACGACGCAAAACGATATGACAACGCTATATCCATCCTAGAGTCAAACCAGAAAGAGATGCATACAGATTTAGAAAATTATTTAACAATTACAAACAATTTCATGAACGAAACAATATCAACATTCGAAAAAATCACTATTAATCAAAATCAAATAAATACTAGAATAAGAACTATTGAACAAAGCTTGAATAAATTTACACTATTTTTAAGATTGCAAAATTTTCTAGACAATATGATTATAGATTGTTTATCGTTAATTACCATATTAGACAACATACAAGATGCAATATTATTTGCACACCTAGAATCAATACATAGTGCTATTCTACCTATCAATGATTTAATTGATCTGACAAGGATAATGAATACCCTGTATATCGAGGGAACCCCAGAATTTAAAAATATTCAGAGTTATTACGAACTAATAAAAACAGAAATTTATTATGTAAAGCAAACCATATGCTTCATATTTCACTTCCCTATTTTGAGCGAAGGTTTATACGATTATTACCACTTATTCCCTATACCCGCTCTAAATAAAACCATAATCCCTCTAAAACCATTTATCCTTGTAAACTCGACTTATCACCACTATGAAGAACTACCATGCCCACGTATCGAGGACCTGTGTTTGTATCATGTGACACAAACCGTATCACAAGGAGATTGCCTACCCCAAATACTTAGCGGCGCTGGATCAGCACCCTGCCAAACTACAGACGTCGTCATAAAAAATGACATTGTGGAACGAATAAACAACGCCTATGTATTAGCCATACCAGCCACTAAGATGACAATAGAAAAGCAATGCGGAGAACATGGTTACAATATCATTGACCAACCCCATCTGATATATATACCCCAAAAATGTAGTATATCTATCCATGGACATGAATTCTACAACATTGCCGGTTTCATCCCTGGAACACCCTTGGAAATCCTCCCAGTGAGAACATTGTCCACCAAGGAGAACAACAAAGAAGTCATCCCCTACAAACAAATAGAAGTGAATCGACTCGCAGACATCAAACGCATGGCTGACGAAACCCATTTACACGAACTAAAGACACTTAGTGATATTAACAGAAGTGATCATACGGACTTATATATATGTTTATCTATAATTATTGTTATTTTATTAATTTGCTTTCTGAAATTTATCTACCCTAAGAAACAAAAAATGTTTCACACATTGTTCAGCTTTAAGAAAGATGCCGAACGAGAGAACCAGGACACACCCCCTGAGAATTCATCGAAAAATACTGAAAAAACAAAATCCTTTATTTTTTCAGCTTAGGGATGGAGGAGTTATGTGAGCATCCTTATCTACATTATGCTGATGTTACCTAATGGCCACATGATGCATGCTGCTTACTAGACAATAAATACCTAGCTTATAAATAGGAGTTTTGCTATAGAGCTCATTAGATTTATATCCATTCTCGAACTTGTCACATGTGTTTAATTGTAACACTATAAAATAAATAAGTTAATTTCTTTGAGTTGTGAACTTTTGACTTTTTAAAATCTTTTTAAAAACGTCTTTTCCAAAGCGAAAGACTTAGCTCTTTAAATTTTCAATGTATTCTGTCATTTGCTTTTCATTGATTGCAGCTCTACTACGTTTGATATTCGTTTCCAACCTTACTGACGACCCAAAAATAACCGAAACCAATCTTTTCCTGGAAGATTGTTCTTAAGGTGGCCATTCACTAGAAAGAGACATCCGATAGGAAAATATTTATTATTTTATAACTTTTTTTTCTTATTACGTATATTTAAAAAAACTATAAGAGTACCTAAGTAGAACCATAACAAGACTACAACTATGAATTTTCATTCAATAATATCAGCGGATTGCAAAATAGCTAGATTTAAATTTAAAAATTATGTTAATCTTCCTATTTTGTAGTTTTAAATCGAGCTATTTTGCAAACCACTGAAATTATTGAGTGAAAATTCATAATAATAGTCTTGTTATGGTTCTACTTAAGTATTCTTATAGTTTTTTTAAATGTACGTACTAAGAAAACAAAGTTATGTGCAAAAATAATAAATATTTCCCTATCGGATGTCTCCTTCTAGGGAATGGCCACCTTAAAACGTTCTGCTTCTCTTCCTTGGCGATTTAAATATGTCTTAATGATTTGACACAATTCAAATTCATTTACGGAAAATCCAAATTCGCCGATGTTATGGATGCAGGATACAAAGTTTCGCTCTTCTTCGAAAGAAAATGTAAGGTTTTTGGTGTATGCCAACCTTTTAATTTATTAAAATTAGTTCTTCGAGGTACGTTGTACGTTTCGGCAGCGATTCTTTGGCTGGTATCATCCTTTACTGCTTTCAGACAATTCTTTAGCTGTTCTTTCTAATAATCTGCATATTTTCTTGACCCTGGACTCCTTTTATAATGTCTCGGCATTATCTGAAAACATGAAATTTACTGTAAGTTAAGTGCATGATTTTATACTGTGGATACTTTGCTCCATGCAAATGGTACAAAATATCCTCAATTTCTTGAAAAATATGCATCTTTATATAAAAAAGTATATGTCAGATATTTGTATTATAATTGCTTTATATAAACTTATACATTGCCAAACTGATAATAGTTCGTACCAAAAAACGTATACTTGCCTCGATCCAGCTATTAGGAATTTCTTCACACTATGATTTTACATACTATTAAAACTACACGAAATTTGAGGTTATAGTTCCACTAGCTGTAATTCAACTAACGATTGGTGGCAATAAGCGCCAAACATGTTACTTTTGTGTACTGTGGCGTCCTTTATCGGTGGCATATATTTATATTTGCGGAAAAAGATATAGTGCCCCTAATATAAACTACACATGTGGAGCAAAGTTACCCAACTGTTGGTAAAGTAACCCCGCTGTACGGTAATATTTGTGCTTATTACGTCAATAAACTTCGAAGTAATGTTCACCAACTTTATTCAAGCCTCTTTGTAAAATAATTAGAAGAACTTAATAAAATGCTTGAGTCAATAATTACATAGACATTCCTAATTCGTTCTTTCGTATTTTCATTAGTAGTTGAAATATCTTATTAATATGTCTTCTTATGCTCAACGTATCCCCACAAGAAAAATATCATGAGGCGTTAAATTGGGTGTTCGAGCAGACCAGTGCATGGGTCCAGCTAGACATCCAACGACCATTATAATCTCTATTATTAAATAGAACATGACAAGGACTATACAGCCACATATTAAAAAAATCCCGCATCTGAGATGAAACATATCATTTCCGACATATTTTGGGTCGCTGATTGTTAAGTTTTCCGCTTTTTAGAAAATCCTGACGTGTGTAAAAAAGCCGACTTCGAATTCATGATCAGCGATACAATGAACGTCGGAAGTGATACGTTTTATCTCGGATAAATATTTTTTTGTGGCTGTGCCTTGCCATGTTCGAGCAATATACAAAGGTCGGCTTCAACATGCTTATTGGAGATCATCAAATTGGATATCAAATATTAAATAATACTATGATAAAGCACAGTTCGTTACAGGTGCTTAAAAACAAAATCTTTCAAATCGGTTGAGATTTTACTTGTAGGCAGATTTCTTGTTATTCATAAAAAAATCTGAATTTTTGCCCATTGTGAGCCTTTGCAATAACGCTGTTACTTACTTTCGGCAGATGGAGGGTTTAACTATTCTTATATAAATAATTTTTCGTGCATCTGATCAAACCTTTTGTACTTATGATTCTGGATTCGTGTTTGGTCTAATACATTCTGTTGGTACAATTTATCATTGCATCTTGAATTTTTATTTTTAATGAGTAAGCTGCTATCATCCTTCAAAAAAAACCTCCAATACTTATAAAGTAAACACCGGTTCCAATATCCCGTTAAATTTTGTTAAAGACATTGACAAATTACTTTTTATTCCAAGAGGGCCGCATCCGACTCTGTTTGCACGGTAATTTACTTTTGCTTTTTTATCATGCGGCTCCTGCCGTATATTTATCAGTGGCAGTCGCTTAATCGTAAGTCTCGGCCACAGACGTCAATGAATCATGGCAATTTGTAATTATCAGTTTTAGTAGGTCATCTGATTTATATCTTGAGCCTTCGACTTCTTTGAATTGATAAATTTTCAATGTTAGAGAAATAAAGTTGTTTTCAGTCTAACCTACATTATTACGTTTGGTCCTTCGGGGTGTTCTATGATGATACGTTTAAAAATAGTAAGTGGTTGCGGTTGAAATTTTTCGTTACCACAATCAAGAGGTCATTACCATTCTATCGATTTAAAAAAATCAGGTTGTTTCTAGTTTCTGTTAGTATATTAGTGATTAATACAATTACTAATATACTAGGAATATTATAATATCGTGGAATGAATTACTTTCGTACGATTTGAAACTTATTTCAGTCATATTAGGTTTTACATGGAAATAATTCCTCGAAACGAGAGACTTTGTATATGCATAATACAAGTACTCAGTAATAAGATACAAAAAATCAACATTCGTGAATGTTGTGCTGTGGCCTCTATCTTGGAAAATGGCGGTCGTTTTTTATTTTTTTATTCTGATCTCATTAAAGAATATCAGAAAATGTTTTAGACACAATTTGAGGAGTATTAAAGTATTACACATAATAAATTTTTTTTTCCAATTCTTTGGTACTTCCTGCCACATGTATTTTTTCTTTTAAGCGATGCTCGGGGAATCTACAGAATATCACAATTAACCAGTATGTTACTGGTAAATAACCCCTACTCCTGTGACTTTTACGTCAAAGGATTAGTTAGAGGTATAACATCTTGAAATTAAATATTTTGTCGAAGTTTCGGAAATCTAATCTGTTTCCTTTTTCAAGGTTTCTTTGAAAAATCTTTTTTGCTGTGTATGATAAATACTTCATTTATAGTATTCCGTGTGAGTGCAACAAACATTACGCGGGTGAGTCATCCAAACCATTTAGTGTAAGATTGGGCGAACATCAAAATTATATCAGAAAAAATGAAATTCAGAGGTCCAAGGTCTGCGCTTGGGAAAACCGACATAGAATAAACTGGGACTCGGCAAAAATTTTAACAAAATAGCAAAAAAAGAAAAATGTAAGAATCCGCGATAATATTATTGAATGAGGATAGATGCGATTCGAATTGTTCCGTAGATATTTGTACAACTTGGTTCCCAATGTTAAAAGAAGAACTTCACAAACCTAACATTGATTGATTGATTGATTTGCCAGCGTATGGTGGGCATTGCTGCCAATTCCCGGCATCCATGGAGGTTCGTTCCAACGCGCAGCCTGGTCGTCCGTCGAATACGCCCAACGGACGGCCAAACCGCGTGCCGGAACCAAATCTCGGATATTTTATACACCGCCGGACCAGCTGCATACGCAGGGTTGGACACTGGGCATGCTTCTTTTAAGTTTCCATGCTTCTGTTAAGTTTCCATTTGTCATCATCGGCTGGGGTGTGGTGCAGTTGTTTGCGAGATGCTTCTTTTAGTTTTCATGCTTCTTTTAAGTTTCCATCTATCGCCATCTCCTTATTTTTCTTCTTCTAAGTTTTCGGCTTCTTGTGTCTCTGAATCTGGCAGCTTTTATTTTTTATTTTATTTTTGTGTTTTTTTCCTTTTCTCTCTTTTTTTATTTATTAACCGCTCCACAAGTAAATATCCATCTACGGTGGAGTTGCTGGGAAAGGTCCTATCTCGCGGTAACATTATTATTATTATTATTTTTGCGCATTATGAGAAAAGAGGTCCGAAGGGATAGTTTGCTCACCCTGTATGTCGTTTCCTTGAAACAATCGGTTTCAATTTTGGGCAGTTTTTCCATTTCATCACCTATATATTATGTTTAATATCTTTTCAATTGCCGCTTCTTTGAGACAATCGGTTTCAATTTCCGTCTTCCAAGTTAATCATAAAATATTATGTTTTGAATCAATAAATCGAACTGATAAAAATTAAGATGGTAAAGATCAGATAGAAAGATGGAATAGAATAATATCAATTAAATCAGATAAAAATAAATGAATTTATAGCTTATCTGTCTTTCTGCAGCGTCTTGTAATTGCTGTTTTATTTTATTTCCTTTCCTGTTCTTCCTTGGGTTGAGTTAATATTGTCCCATTTAAAAACTTTCCACTGTATACAATAACTTTAGGTCACAACACAGCTATATTGCTTTGTAAACATATGTGCCTCATCTTGACACTGACTATGCTATTATTTATTGCCCATGAACCACTTGGGTCGTCTAGGGTGTACGTAGAGACACTGCACTTCACTTGAGCTTATTTGCTTTATTTGATTTAATATTATTAGAAAATCTTGTAATTATTAATTCCATATGAACTCTGTTTTCCTATTGAGGCGCTTCAATTCAAGCAGAATTTCTTAATCTGCTAGTGGCTGAAATTTCCTCGAGTTTAACGGCATTTCTACCACTTTTTACCGCTTTTTAGGGAGCATCTTAAAAAACACGTCTATTCACGACGACACTTAACTCACTCTCCAACTTCACAAACCAAACATTGTATAAAAATTTTAAAAACTGTTAACTGTATCAACAGTTCTATGTAAATAGTAAGTATCTATGGATATTGAATATAACAAATATTCTTAGAGCTGTGTATTTATCATACACAACAAAAAACACTTTTCAAAAAAACCTTGAAAAAGGAAACAGATTATATTTCCGAAACGTGGGAGAAATGCGTGTCGAATTGTTCCGTAGATGTTTGTACAACTTGGTTGCCAATCTTCAAAGAAGAACTTCACAAACCTAACATTGTATAAAAATTTTAAAAACTGTTAAATGTATCAACAGTTCTATATAAATAGTAAGTATCTATGGATACTGAATATAACAAATATTCTTAGAGCTGTGTATTTATCATACACACCAAAAAAGACTTTTCAAAAAAGCCTTGAAAAAGGAAACAGATTATATTTCCGAAACGTGGGCGAAATATTTAATTTCAAGTTGTTATACTTATTTGTGTTATTTATTAAAAAAAGCAACCTCTAACTGATCCTTTGACGTAAAAGTCATAGGCGTAGAGGTTATTTACCAGTAACATACTGGTTAATTGTGATATTTTGTAGATTCCCCGAGCACCGCTTGAAAAGAAAAAAGTTCATGTGACAGGAAGACCCAAAGAATTGGAAAAAAAATAAGATAATGCCACACAACATTTAGACAATACATAATAATATGTATCAATAGATTCGAACAATTTTTTCGTATTTGCAGTGCAATAGGTTTCTTCCTCTAGCCAGCACTAACTTACTCTCAAAATTTCAATAAATAAATAAATAAAATAAATACCTTTATTGGTCCTTTAACTATAATAAAAAATTATAGATAACACATGTCGATAGAATGCCATATCAATGGCTTAAAGAGAAAAAACAAATTAAAAGTGTAAATACATTAATGTACAGACTACCACAAAAGGAGAATGATACAATAAAAACATAGTATATGGGTAACTACATGATAAAATAGACATACAACATTAAAATAGAATAAAAACAGAGAGCACACATTTAAATTATTAGTCGAGAAGTTAGGTGAATTTCGAATGTATGAATTTATTTACAGAATAAAATGAATTATGTCAACAGTTTTATTAAACTGTCCTTAAAACTGAGTACGATATGCGATCTTTTATTTCTTTTGGAAAAAGATTAACACGACAACCAGAGTTAATAGGTGACTTCTTATAAAATTCATGTTTATGTTTACTTAGTTTTAATAGATATACAGACTGTCTATTTTACGAGGGCCACACCAAATATCTCGCTTAATATCCATTGTAGAAGAATAAAGTTTTAGAAACAGTTATCCCATTTTTTGTGAGCTATATTTCAGTAAAAAGAAATCCATAGCCTAGTTTATGAGATATATTACAAAAACCTGAAAAATAGGAAAACCACAAACGGTTATAACTTCCTTATTTGAGGAGATACGAAAAAAGTTAAAGAAATGAAAGTTGACGGCAAAGACAATAAGAATAATAACGTGTAACAAAAAAATCGAAAAATGCAGTTGGCTTTGACATACGCTATTGTGCAAAAATGAAAAATACATATCTCAAAGTAGGCCATGACGCCATTAATTCCGTTATTTTTTTCTCATTCCAACGATATAAAACATGTCACAGAAATTTTAACCGATAGTGTCAATATTTAATATTTTACGAATACCACAATTCATATAATTGAATCGTAACAATCAGCTGTGCCATAATTAGTGAAAAACAATGTATACAGTTATTAATAAATTTGACAGATTGTCACTGTTGTATGTTGTATGTTGCGTTGTCGAGTTCTAAGACAAATTTTATATCAGTAATTATGGTATACACCAATAATAACAAATTCGATATGATTAGCATTTATTTTCTTTCCTTCTTCAATTCTTTGGGAATTTCACTGCCACATGTATGTTTTCTTTCTAAGCGGTGCTAGGGGAATCTACAAAATATATCACAATTAGCCAGTATGTTACTGGTAAAAAAACCTCTACGCCCGTGACGTTTACGTCAAAGGATCAGTTAAAGGTTGGTTTTGATAAATAAACAACACAAATAAGTATAAAAACTTGAAATTAAATATTTCGCCGACGTTTCGGAAATCTAATCTGTTTCCTTTCTCAAGGCTTTTTTTGAAAAATCTTTTTTGCTGTGTATGACAAATACACAGCTCTAAGAATGTTTGTTATATTCAATATCCATAGATACTTACTATTTACATAGAACTGTTGATATAGTTAACAGTTTTTTAGTTTCTACACAATGTTAAGTTTGTGAAGTTCTTCTTTTAACATTGGCAGCCAAGTTGTACAGACATCTACGGAACAATTCGACACGCAATTATCCTCATTCAATAATATTATCGCGGATTCTTTTATTTTTCTTTTTTTGCTATCTGCCTCTTTTGTTAAAATTTTTGCCGAGTCCCAGTTTATTCTATGTCCGTTCTCCCACGCGTGTTCGCAGATCTTGGACCTCTGAATTTCATTTTTTCTGATATAATTTTGATGTTCGCCCAATCTTACACTAAAAGGTCTGGATGACTCACCCACGTATTGTTTGTTGCACTCACACGGAATACTATAAATGCAGTTTTTTGAATTTTGCTCGTGGTTTGTTGGTTTCGTCTTTGTCAGAATAGATCTTAAAGTGTTGCTTGTTTGAAATACCGTCCTAATATCAAATCTATCACCGATGCGGCGCAACTTTTCGGATAATCCGCATACATAAGGAATTAACGCTGTGTAACGTTTTTCAGGTTTTTGTCGTACCTGATTGTTATTTTCAATATTTATGAAGGTTTTATCGACAAAACCCCCAGGGTATTGGTTATTAATAAGAACTTCCTTTATAAACCGCTTCTCATTGTTTAGTATCTCATCATTAGAAGAAATGATTTTGGCCCTATCATACAAACATTTTACAACACCCCTCTTAACGTGCATCGACTGATTTGAGTTGAAATTTAAATATCTGTTGGTATGTGTTGGTTTTCTATAAACACTTGTTTCAATTGTACCATTTACTCTTTTAATTAAAACATCTAAAAATGGTAATTCATTTCTAGTTTCCTTTTCTAAAGTGAATTTAATGGAAGGTTCTTTATTATTTAAATGATCCAAAAAATTATCTAGTAACTCAATACCATGAGGCCAGATTGCAAAGATATCATCTACGTATCTCCACCAGATAACCGGTTTGTATGCACAATTTTGAACATGCCTAGTCTCAAAATCCTCCATAAATATATTGCTTAAAATCGGTGACAATGGAGAACCCATTGCCATACCGAAATCCTGCTGATAGAAATCATTTTCTAATTGAAAATAAGTTGTTTTTATACACATAGTTAAAAGTTCCATTATAGTATTTACACTCAATTTAGTTCTCGCTTCCAAATTATTTTCATTTAACAATTTGTCTTTGATTATTTTTAAAGTTTTGTCTACTGGGACGTTAGTGAACAGACTAACTACGTCAAAACTAACCATCAGATGTGTATTATGAATACTGTTTTCATAAACTTTTTCGATAAAATGTTTACTATTTTTTATATACGAGTCAGTATTGCTTAAAATTATTAATCCATTATCTGGAAATACTGACTCGTATATAAAAAATAGTAAACATTTTATCGAAAAAGTTTATGAAAACAGTATTCATAATACACATCTGATGGTTAGTTTTGACGTAGTTAGTCTGTTCACTAACGTCCCAGTAGACAAAACTTTAAAAATAATCAAAGACAAATTGTTAAATGAAAATAATTTGGAAGCGAGAACTAAATTGAGTGTAAATACTATAATGGAACTTTTAACTATGTGTATAAAAACAACTTATTTTCAATTAGAAAATGATTTCTATCAGCAGGATTTCGGTATGGCAATGGGTTCTCCATTGTCACCGATTTTAAGCAATATATTTATGGAGGATTTTGAGACTAGGCATGTTCAAAATTGTGCATACAAACCGGTTATCTGGTGGAGATACGTAGATGATATCTTTGCAATCTGGCCTCATGGTATTGAGTTACTAGATAATTTTTTGGATCATTTAAATAATAAAGAACCTTCCATTAAATTCACTTTAGAAAAGGAAACTAGAAATGAATTACCATTTTTAGATGTTTTAATTAAAAGAGTAAATGGTACAATTGAAACAAGTGTTTATAGAAAACCAACACATACCAACAGATATTTAAATTTCAACTCAAATCAGTCGATGCACGTTAAGAGGGGTGTTGTAAAATGTTTGTATGATAGGGCCAAAATCATTTCTTCTAATGATGAGATACTAAACAATGAGAAGCGGTTTATAAAGGAAGTTCTTATTAATAACCAATACCCTGGGGGTTTTGTCGATAAAACCTTCATAAATATTGAAAATAACAATCAGGTACGACAAAAACCTGAAAAACGTTACACAGCGTTAATTCCTTATGTATGCGGATTATCCGAAAAGTTGCGCCGCATCGGTGATAGATTTGATATTAGGACGGTATTTCAAACAAGCAACACTTTAAGATCTATTCTGACAAAGACGAAACCAACAAACCACGAGCAAAATTCAAAAAACTGCATTTATAGTATTCCGTGTGAGTGCAACAAACAATACGTGGGTGAGTCATCCAGACCTTTTAGTGTAAGATTGGGCGAACATCAAAATTATATCAGAAAAAATGAAATTCAGAGGTCCAAGATCTGCGAACACGCGTGGGAGAACGGACATAGAATAAACTGGGACTCGGCAAAAATTTTAACAAAAGAGGCAGATAGCAAAAAAAGAAAAATAAAAGAATCCGCGATAATATTAATATTGTTCCGTAGATGTCTGTACAACTTGGCTGCCAATGTTAAAAGAAGAACTTCACAAACTTAACATTGTGTAGAAACTAAAAAACTGTTAACTATATCAACAGTTCTATGTAAATAGTAAGTATCTATGGATATTGAATATAACAAACATTCTTAGAGCTGTGTATTTGTCATACACAGCAAAAAAGATTTTTCAAAAAAAGCCTTGAGAAAGGAAACAGATTAGATTTCCGAAACGTCGGCGAAATATTTAATTTCAAGTTTTTATACTTATTTGTGTTGTTTATTTATCAAAACCAACCTTTAACTGATCCTTTGACGTAAACGTCACGGGCGTAGAGGTTTTTTTACCAGTAACATACTGGTTAATTGTGATATATTTTGTAGATTCCCCTAGCACCGCTTAGAAAGAAAACATACATGTGGCAGTGAAATTCCCAAAGAATTGAAGAAGGAAAGAAATTAAGATAATGCCACAAATAACATTTAGACAATATTTAGCATTTATTGTCAGTGCAATTTTGACGCTGAGATGGCAGTCACGGTTTACGGAGATAGATTTCCTGATGCTCCACAGCCAAATCGAACTATGTTTAGGAAGTTAGTTCAAAATCTAAAAACGCACGGTTCATTTTCAAAAAAAGTAGTAAGACGAGCGCATGTTGCGGATAATGTAAGAAAAGTGAATACAGTAATGAATTATGTTAATCAAAATGAGGAAACCTCTTTGAGACAAATTCAGAGAAACTGTCGCATAAAAAAGACAGTGCAAGAAAAATATTGAAAAAAAAACGGATTTCGATGCTACAAAATGAGGAAAGTTCAACATTTAAATGAGGGAGATAAGCCAAGGAGAGTAAGATTTTGTAGATGGTTATTAAATAAGAAAAGGAATGACGCACTGATATGTAGCAAAATTCTTTGGTCGGACGAATCAAATTTTTCTGATAATGGATTTTTCAATAGAAATATGCATTATAAGTGGACACGAGAAAATACACATTGGTGCAGAGAGACTGCTTTCCAAGAAAGATTTTCTACGAATGTTTGGTTGGGTCTTTTAGGGACTAAAAGTAATTGGACCTTATTTTTATGATGGCAAATTAACCGCTCGTAGATACCTTAATTTCCTGCAAAACGAATTTCAAGATTTTCTTTATGAATTAACAGTGGCAGAAAGATTAAATTATTCATATTTTCAACAAGATGGGGCTCCACCTCACACTGCTGTAATATGTACAAATTATTTAAATCAAGTTATGCCAGATAGCTGGATGGGCACCTATGGACCCATTATATGGCCAGCTCGATCACCAGATATTACTCCCTTGGATTTTTTCGTCTGGGGTTACATTAAAGACAAGGTATTTCAAACTGCCACTGAAAATATCGAGGACATCAAAACCAGAATTCGAAACGCATGTGAGGCAATTACTCCTGAAATGCTCCAAAATGTAATGCGTGACGTGTCTCGTAGAGCACGTTTATGAGTCAGAATGCATGGTGCACAATTTGAGCATTTGTAGTTAGAAAAATAAATACACACAATTTCTTTTCAATATAGTAGTAGGTAGTACTGTTATACATAGTTTTTCGTTTTTTTCTTTGGATGTTCGTTTTGTACTTGTATTTTTATTTATGAGATATTTATTGGTTTGTATTAAATTATAATAAATAATTACGGAATTATAATTATCATAAAGTGAATTTTTACTATTATGGCACAGCTGATTGTTACGATTCAATTATATGAATTGTGGTATTCGTAAAATATTAAATAGTGACACTATCGGTTAACATTTCTGTGACATGTTTTATATCGTTGGAATGAGAAAAAAATAACGGAATTAATGGCATCATGGCCTACTTTGAGATATGTATTTTTCATTTTTGCACAATAGCGTATGTCAAAGTGAACTGCATTTTTCGATTTTTTTGTTACACGTTATTATTCTTATTGTTTTTGCCGTCAACTTTCATTCCTTTAACTTTTTTCGTATCTCCTCAAATAAGGAAGCTATAACCGTTTGTGGTTTTCCTATTTTTCAGGTTTTTGTAATATATCTCATAAAGTAGGCTATGGATTTCAAATTTCTTTTTACTGAAATATGGCTCACAAAAAATGGGATAACTGTTTCTAAAACTTTATTCTTCTACAATAGATATTAAGCGAGATATTTGGTGTGGCCCTCGTAAAATAGACAGTCTGCATAGATGTCATAGTAAGAATTTTGTACTTTTTAAATACTTCACGGCATGATTGATTATACCCAACATTAAATATAAGCCGAAGTATCTTTTTCTGGAGTATGAATATCCTGCCAATGTCACTGCATTGATCCCACACTAAAATGTTGTATGCAATAGGAGAGTAACCGAAGGCGTAGTATACGTTTAGAAGAACATGACTATGTAAAGAGTTTTTTTTAGAGAGCTTATTACATAAAAGCTTATATTTAGTTTTGCAGATAGTATTTCGATGTGGTAACTCCAATTTAAATTACTGTCTAGGGTTATACCCAGAAAGCAGGCTGAGTTTGCAATTTTGATAACATGATTATAAATGAAAATGTGTAATTGTTGTCTGAAATTCTGTGCCGGTTTTTAAATTCAATGCAAATTGTTTTACCATAGTCAATTATTAAACGATTTTTATTACACCCATCGCTGAATTCTTTTAGGAGTTCATTAATTTTATTCTTAAGAATTACAGTATTTGTATCAGACACAACAATCGTAGTGTCATCCGCATACATAAAAACTTTCCCATGAGTTATATAATTAGGAAGATCGTTACCGAATAATAGAAAAATTAATGGTCTCAATACGCTTCCCTGGGGAGTTCCAATATTTATATCGTACATATCAGACACAGCATCTTTCATCTTAACAATTATTTTTCTTTGCGATAAAAAATATTTTATCCACTTATTTATAGGTCCACGTAAACCTATATCATATATTTTTTCACATACAAAGGCTTTGTCTATGCTATCAAACGCCCTAGTGAGATCAAACAGGACAGCTACTACGTAGTGATTTTCATTCATTTTACTAATTAGAGGAGCGAATTCGAGACTCTATCGTGCCGTTTTTTTTTCTGGCGTAGAACCAGGTCAAACATGCTAGGTTTTGTTAAGCATATCACTGGGCATATGAAATCGTATTTCACGACATTTTTTCGTGGTCTGGACCTTCTTAAATTAAAAAAAGGGAAAATATTTTATTTTAAATAAAATGTGTTTTTTTTTGTTTCCACCGTCATATCTTCAAAACTAATGTTGATATCGACGTTGTTTTTTTTTTAAATTAAAGTACACACAATAGCGCTTTTAACTGTACTAATGGTTTTTACACAGTTCGCATTTTCATTTCCTTAAAAATTAGGAAAAGATATTTGATATATAGATATTTGAATTTTACGTATTACAATTTTCACCAATTGATAAACTTTTTCATTTTTGAAAATTTTTATACACATACAGTGAAGCAAATGTAGCCCAAACATTAGAAAAGTTTTCGATATAATTATTTTTTTCCCAATGTGTATCGTTTGGCAACAGCGATTTTTTTTAAAGCGCGCTAAATTAGTCATATGTATTATTGCGGCTCACAATCTAGGTACGTACACCGCGTATGGAAGGTAGGATAAGATGTGTCGAACTAATATACTATTCAAACGTATTGACCCCTCACCTTAACCGCGAATATCTCAAAAACGGAGGAACGGAAAAAATTGAATAAATTATGTCTATTGTAAATCATTCACTGAAATTTGAATAATGTACATTGGACAGTTTTTATTCTAAAATTTTGCAGTTATTCTAAAAACCGTGACATCATGTTTATTCGGTTATTTATCAAGGTATTTACAAAAATTTTGATAAAATAGTTAATTATTTAAAATGTAAGCATTTTCAGAAAAAAGAATTGGTATGTATCAAATATTAATTTAGTTATCAAGTGTAATAGATAATATTATTGCCCGCGTTCTGCAATATTATCTATTGCACTTGATAACTAAATTAATATTTGATATATACCAATTCTTTTTCCTGAAAATACTTACTTTTTATATGATTAACTATTCTATTAAAAACCT
Organism: Stenurella melanura; assembly: GCA_963583905.1. Taxonomy (NCBI): domain Eukaryota; kingdom Metazoa; phylum Arthropoda; class Insecta; order Coleoptera; family Cerambycidae; genus Stenurella; species Stenurella melanura. The sequence continues at coordinate 108,776,702 of OY757312.1, read as the reverse complement.
TTTAAACACCTTGATAAATAGCCGAATAAACATGAGGTCACGTTTTTGACAATAACTGCCAAATTTTAGAATAAAAAATTATGAAAGAATTTCTTCGTACAAAAAATATCATGCTTTATCGGTATCTAAAATATTATTCATATAGTAGGCATATTTTTCAAGATATAATGAATTTAAAACTGGTATGGTCAAAATTTCCTTAAAAAGTAGGGCATTTTTCAATATAACTTAGCAGAACCTCAAAGCCGTCCAATGTACATTATTCAAACTTCAGAGAATAATTTACAATAGACACATAATGAACTCATATTTTTTTAAATTTTCTCTGGTCCGCCGTTTTTGAGATATTCGCGGTTAAAATGAAGGGTCAATACATTTGAATCGTATATTAGTAAATAAGCATGCTCTATGTTTTATTATACTCTTCGAAAATACAAAACGAAGAGTACCTATATTGCATTCGATCGGCACACTTCTAAAACCGGTAATATTGCTCGTAGAGGAAAAAATTTCATAACACTGTGTTGGTGGTCGAATTTTGAACAACTTTCAAAATGTCCGTCCGTCCGTCTGTCTATCTTTCCGTCCGTCACGTTTCTTGTAAGCACGATAACTTAAGAACGAAAAGTCCGATTGTATTGAAATTTGGACAGTAAATTAGTGTTGGCTAGAGGAAGAACCCCATTGTTTTTTTAACAAAATCGGTCAATAAATAAAAGTTATTAATTTTTTTAATATTTTTTTTAATGTTTTGTAATTAAACTAAAAATGTCTAAAACTAATATTATTTACAAAATAAACTGCGAAGAGTATCCTATAGAATGTGCAACAATTATATAAAAAGTACAATAAATCGGCGAAGAGTAAAAAGTTAGCTTGTTATAATTTATATTTATATTTATATATACAGCTACTGCTTCTACTGTACAAATGGAACAGTATGACGGCAATTTGACTTCTATATTTTTTACTGGTGGACGGAAAATACCATGCACAACCGATACCTAAGGGAGACTTAGAAGAGTCCAGGTATATCAACAAGAATTATTCCACTTTTCCAGAATTGTGTTGAAAGATGTTCATACTAATATTTGGAGGATTACTGCATTTTAATAACTTATGGGAGAAGAAATTGAAATGGTCAAAATTTAAGACGAAATTGTAGAATTTATCCAATAGGGGAAGGATATTTCTGGAAATTTCTATTTTCTGTAATGGGTAAAATATGGGTAGTGGGCTCGGTAATGGGGTTAACAAAAAATTTGTCATCGAGTTTGTCATAAAACCCTCAAAACCCCTATTTTGCTAGTAGTGGATTATTCAGTGTCCGTAAATGTTATAACAATATAAATAATCATTAATTAATCCCTCATTGAAAGACGTTAAAATTATTGGAATTTATAGCTACTTAAATTTGAACATTTTCATAGCTATATTTTTATTTCGATCACTGTGCATCGTTCATTAATTTCTTTGCGGCGGTTTTAACATATTTGTTTTAATAGTGTAATACTTGATTTTATATCACATAAGTCAAGGTAAACTTGCGATATCCTAGTTAGTTTATTTACATTAACATGTTATCGTTATTTAATCGCGCGAGATGTGACAAAGGTATTTTAATGTATAAAATTATGTAATCTAATACCAATTATGTAAGGTAATAAAGCAACAACATAATTTAAGTGATGATAACGGTTCTGATTGCGTTTAGAATAAAATGATTTTCATTTCAGTATTAACTCTTATAGTATAGGAGATAGCTACATATATGGGGCCTGGGATATAACATGGCATTGCTGCTGCTCTAAAATGTGTAACGCTCACGTTTTGAAACACACTATAGGTTAATTTGCAAATTTCAATTGTGTGCCAATCCGATAAAGCGAGCGATTATTCTATTTATTACTTAAATTTAAATTATACGCGTTTAAATCTTATTGGCTAATCATGACAAATGCTTGACCAATAGCGTAGTAGCTTGTACGGCCAAGTTAAGAGAATAGTAGACTCTGGCTGAAGTAGAGACGCTGAAAAAGATGGCGTAGAGGCGGTTAGCCGTGTAGGCCGAAAGAATTAAAACCCACCATATATTTGTAAATATCTGTATATAGTAATTAATAACTGCGAATAGAATCAGTAAATTAGTTATTTTAGTTTCTATGTTCTGTGTTATTGTGTACCATTGCCCATAGTTACAGCAAGACAATGCAGAATTATTGATGGCTTCAATACCTCATTCCACGTTTGGCCAGTAATATTTTCTATTGTATCCAGTGTTCGATTAAGACTTCTCGTATCCCATGAGAAGATAATAGTGCGTGAATAACCTCGTTTTGGTGGCGTAGCTATACCGTCTCGTTATTTTGACATCTTCCGTGTGTTTTGGGCATAAAAACATGGTGCTCAACTACCGAACCACTTTATGTTGAAATTATCAATTGTCGGGCCTATTTTTGCTATTAATTTTACGTAGTCTGTAGTATTTCCTTTTGTGTGATCTCATGTAATTTAATTGAGCCTTCTTTATGTTAACATAAGAATTCTTTGTTTTACCGCTCTGGCCAGATCGTGTTTACATTAGCTAAATTATTTACTGTATACAAATCTTAATTAAGTACCATTTTGCTTTGCATTTTGCTATATGTCAGAGGGACTTTTAATGATTTGTTTACATAATTATTCTGACGAAAATTTTTGTAAAGTTTACTCACACCCTGATGTCAATTGCTCTACTATTTGTGCATTTTTCAGTAAACCATTAAAGTAAGTTAAATTCAATGATTTGTTTTATTACCACTTAAGAAAATTTAACGTTTCAAATGAATTTTATCTAATTTTCAATCTAACACTAGCACCCACACAGTCCCCTATGGCTATGCAGATTAAACTAGTACCTACATAACACCCTACGGTCATGAAGATTAAGTTATAAATGAGAACAAAGGCCTAAAATGAATTTATTTACCTACCTTGTCTTAAAAAATTTTCATTCCAATGGATACTTTCATGAAATTTATCATTCTGTTTCTTGGAAATGCTTAGCCGTTGAAGCGTTTTTCGCCCTTATTCTGAAGCTCATCAGAAGGACACAAAGCCACTCATAAAGATGTTTCATGCAAAACCAAGACAATTTCTATGAATGAGTATGAAATAATTATAATTGATATTGACTGATAAAAACAACAGATCTTCACCTATCTATTAGCTAACTAGTATTGGAGCCTATATACTCTATGCATGTTTAACAGTGATTTGTTAGCTTATAATTGTATTGGAATAAATTTTTTACAGAATTTTGCAAACAGCAGACAAAATAACTGTCTATGAGAACCGAAAGAAAAACTATGTGTAAAAATACTAATGAAATCTTTGCACTTTTTCGGTAACCTGAATTCTGGTTATGCTAGCATATTAAAATCCTAAGATGAATTTGTCTAATTTCTTATTTGAAAATTCTTATTCTAACACTAGCACCCACGCAGTCCCCTACGACCATGCAGATTAAACTCATATCTATATAATAAATTCATTTCAATTTGCTAGCATAACCAGAATTCAGGTTATCGAAAGAGTGCAAAGATTTCATTAATTTTTTTGCACACAGTTTTTCTTTTGGTTCTCATAGATAGTTATTTTTTATGCTTTTTGCAAAATCCTATAAAGATTATGTTTCAATGCAATTATAAGCAAACAAATAATAATTCACTTTTAAATATGCCAACATTTTCTGCTTGTCCATTTTTCAGATTTTTGGCCATCTTTGAATTGATTTTTATCCTTAACGCGATCAGGCTACCAATTCGCTGTAGTTTGGTTTACTATCCTTATGAAAATAAGGATTCATAGAGGTGAATGACGGAAATATTTTGTTTCAATATATTCTGCCATCTAGAAGCATGTTCTCGAACTACTACATGTGCCCCATGTCGAGATATTGTATTGATTGAAGCAAGCATTGGTCGCCAGATGGAGCTTCCCCCATTTCGTCGTTTTACAAACGTCGAAGTATTCACTTGGGTATAAGGAACTCTCAGGTTAGTTGTCTCATCAAGCCTACGGAAAAGTCCAGCCCAGACGAGGGCAAGTCTACGTATATAACAAGAATATGCTACGGTAAGCGCCAACGAGGCGGACACCGAAAGGAATCCTCATCGAGGAACCTAACCAAGAAGTGGGTTAGTTGTCTCAGTCCCTCCCGCCTTGGACTGACGAGCGCCAGTAGCGCGAAACTACAGTCTGCAAGTGGCCTGAGACGACTAGCAGGAGAGATTCTTTTAATTAGGTATAAATCTTGGTGCTTGTTTCTATTAAAACCAAACGTTCTGTGGTAAAATGTGATTTTTATCCTTAACGCGGCCAAGGTAGCAATTCGTTGCAGCTTGATTTACTAACCTTATGAAAATAAGGATTCTTAGAAGTGAATGACAGGAATATTTTGTTTTAATATATTCTGCCCTCTAGAAGTCTAGAAGCATGCTCTTGAACTAAAAATATACAGTGTGACCCATTTGAAAGCGGAGCACCTTTCTAACTTTTTTTTTGTCCGACCTGAACCAAATTTTACCAAAAGATAGAACAAATTAGAATCTACTTATGACCAAGAAAACATTCACGTCTTACAAATTCAAAGCCACCTGCGGTACCAAAATAAATGGAAAAAATAAAGAAATCATATTAGGCATTTTTTATCGAAAAACTTTATTAATGAAAGTTGTTCAGAATTGTCCAAAAACCTAGAATCCAAAATTTCAGCAATATTAAAAAATATTGAAAGGTTACCTACCGTCTGCCACTCAGTGATCGAAGAGAACATATAACTACGAAATTTTTTTTCTCTGGACATTTTTGGTATGGTGGGAGAATTTTGAGGGGGGCCATTTTTTTTAAACGAATGGTTATCGATATCTGTCTTCATACCCAACTAGCACAATTAATCGTGGAAACGTAGCAATGACTATTGTAGGTACTTTAAAGTGTATGTGGAATATTTTTTGGTGACGATAACGTTCCAGCCACGTTCCTGGAACTTGTCTGGCTACGTTCCAATGACGTTGTTGCTCCAGAGCGGCGACGTGGCGGCGTAGACGCCGCAACTTTCAGAAAACTTTACCACTCCCTACTCTTTCAAATCGATGTTGCCCCTTCTTTGTCTTGCAACCGATTTTATTATATTTATGTTTCATTCTTACATATGATTCTTGTTGTTCATTTCCCTAACTCAGAAATTTAATAGAATATCAGAAGGTAATATTAGACAGCAAAACTTGTGCTATTTTCCAATGGTCTAAGGGTCACAATTAAAACGAATGCAATTTTACTGACAAACACAATGATAAAACGTCCGAATCTAACCACGCGTCTTTCAAATTTGCATTTTTTAATGAAAATATTGTTTTTAAAATATGTAATGTCATGCGAGAATATGACACACTAGATGCCGAAACCTATTTTTTATTGTTCTTCCGAACTTAACACTACTATTTATGTATTCATTTGTTGTATTTGGTGAAGAAATGGCGATAAATTAAATTTGTTAATCAATTGTGAAATTATGGTTCATGTGTTATAACAATGGCGTCGATAATTTTGGCCATCAACATGGCGCATTTCAGAAAATATGACTTTAAAGTCGTTTTCACCAAGAAATGCTACTTGAAAGTAATTGCTACTTGGCGATAGTGACGAAAACTGCAAATACGTAACTTTAAAGTTATATTTACCACAAATCTGCGAATGGAACTGTAGCATCACTTCAAAGTCGTAGCAAAGTTGTGACTACCACAAATTACCTCTTCAAAGTTGCCGCTGCTACTTCATGGTTACATTTTCCCGATATTGATTCGGAACGTACGTGTTAGCCGTACGTTGAGGTCTAGACTGAACGCGTTCATTTACCTAACTTCACATTGAAAAACCTATGAGCTGTCGCAATTTACTTGTATGCAGCCATATATCAATGACTTAATAAACATAAACCTTGTTGGTATAATATACTATTACAACGATAGATAACATAGAAGAAAAGGTAGGTGTAATAATACTGTGTTGAAATATTAAATTTTGTTGCCTTATTTTGAACATAAAATGTTGCATAGCATAATATAGCAGCATATAATTTTAGTCTAGGTTAGGCAAACATATTAATTAGGTTAGGTTTGTTGCATTAACTTTACCTATGGTCAACATTGGGAACTAGATGGTGAAATTTACTTCATGGTGAATTTCAGAGGTAATGTGCACTTTGTAGTAGCCGTACACAGCCGTAAGTCGTAAATTTAGTCGCAATTACGTAATGCATGGTTACTCATACGAAGTTTCCATCTCAGTTACTGTCACTTTGGTGCTAGTTGGGAAGTTGGGTAGGTCGTTAGTATATGTACTTGACATACCCTAATTACACTGACACACAGACAAAAATTCCGCTCGGTGCGCGGTAGAGAATTTTAAAAAAAGATTTTTTTTTAAATTCCCCTCTACCACGCACCGAGTGGAATTTTCGTTTGCCAGTGTAATTGGGGTATGTCAAGTACATACACTAACGACCTATGAGCACAAGGACTGGGCTATGTCTTTAAAATGAACTGTACATTTTGAACCCAAATAGAAGCTATTTAATATAGATTCATAACAATATTCAGTAAATAGTCACTGAGACAAATGACAAATGATCAATTTTATTACTACACCATTACTTCTCTAATGGTATCATAATTCCGATATTAAATTCTGAAATCCGGGAATAAACTCGGAATTCTGAGATTAAAGTCGGAATCCCATCTTTAAAGCTGGAATTTCGAGATTAAACTCGTAATAATAATTTTTAAAAATCAGTGTCCCTTCTACGCTACAAATTGGAGAAACGTGCTGGTTTATGTGGTTATTGTTATAGATAAATTGACATTAATGTGGGATTAAATTATGTACAATATGTTTACAAATTGTAAAGGAAGTATTTATACTAATTTTTGCCACTACATATTTACATAAAAGGATAAACGGTTACGGATATAAACAAGATATAAGCAAGCATGCATATACAGTAATGAATACATTCCAGTGGGTTTTTTATTCCTTGTATAGTCATTGTTCGTTCGTTTGTAGGGTAAGAATGTTAAATGTTATTATATTTTGACCATTAAATGATAACTATAGGTCTCTTTAAAACGTTTTTCAACAGATAAGAAATACCATAGTGTTCTGACGATTTTAACGACAATTCAACACACATGTTGGTGATTGTAGCTCGTTATCTTCTAGGATACTTAATATTTATAGTTATGGCATATTGTGTAGACCCGCATGCCGTCACTAAAAATCCGTTAGTATGCGGCATTTTCTCATCATTTGCTATTCCCTTTTTCTTATTTTTTTTTAAATATATATTAGTTCTACGAAATGTCATTTACATTTCTAATCTGATAAAAATCTGGAGTTTCTTTAGCTCAAGGATCCTTATCTTTGACTATAAACAAATGTTTTATTCAACAGAATTTATTTTGAAAATCAAACTTTTGAGGGGAAGTCAAAGTATTGATGAGAGTCGAGGACGTCGAGTCTAGAAGCGCATTTTATTGGATATGGAAAGTTAAAAATAAAACAGAATTATAACAAGTAATTAACCTCTTATTGCCTGCATATACCAACATTATTGTGTTTATAAACATGATCGTATAGAAATTCACTTAGTATTATAATAAACCCATTTAAAAAAATGAAAATTTTTTATTTAGTCAACAAAAAAAGGGTTAGTTTCATATTTGACCCATTTGGCAACAACCGCATACTACAGTACAATGTTACAAAAACTAATTTATATGTGAAACTGAAGAAAACAGTTACGATATCCAGGTTTCTCACACCTCTGATGCACATTATCTTCAAAAGGAAAGTGACCTAACATCAAATTGTGGAATTGGTTTGGCTGGACAATTTTTTTTCTTATTTTCGTGTTCTTGGTCTATATAATTTGCTGAATTTGGTCGCCCTCGTTTTGCTTTTATTGAACTCTTATCCAGAAGGCACAAGGCTTCAGCAACCTCTCTTCTTTTCAATAAATCGGGAATATCCTTTTTTAAGTCCTTGAGTCATATCGTTTCTATATCTAATTCATAAGTTCACTAAGCACATTTCTATCAGATGAAAAAAGAGACGAAGATACCATTTCTTAAATCGAATGTAAATCCTGTGATATGGTATGAGACCATCCAATAAGTCGACTCCTCCTATAAATGTGTTATACTTTTGACAATGTGAGGGGATGGGAGGTGGTAGGTTGTGAATAGCGCAAAATAAGTAGACCATGCTAGATACTTCATTTTTAACGTATATGGTAGAAACCAACGTCTCATTTTTTTATATGATATCTGCCCCAAATATTATTAAAATTCTATGAATAATAATTTCTACATACTAAAGTGCCAATATAGTCAAGATGTTTCCTTTAAGTGACTTGGATTAGAAATCTGGATGTGGAAGTAGTCATTCCTTAGGCAGTGGTTTTTTTTAACGATTACTGTAAACTACATCACGATTATTATTATATAGTATTATTATGATTATCATTATTAAAAATTTTTTTGTAATACCTGTACTGTAAGTGGATCATGATTAACAAATTTTTATTAGAGTAAGCTGAACTTACAATTCATTTACTGGTTGCCATGGTTACAGGGCTGTAATATTCACTTACAGTCCGACGTGGGCTGTAAGTGAATATTACATACTAGTTATTATTTACCTGCTCAGATCAACAGAAATTTTAGGTAAAAAAAAATCTATCGTTGAAACCAAACATTTCATGCATACACAAAAATGAAGACATTATTTTAAGCATCTTTATTATTTATGGAAATGTGAAAAGTACAATTATTCATATTATCAACAGTCAAAATTGATGTTAAATTTTTTTGTATTTCTTTAATTACTTCAGGACCATCTAGTGGAGTATTCTCCATATTATCCGAGAGATCATTATCAGATGTTTGACGAGATGAACCGGCTTCTAGGTTGCTAATGTTGAAAATCTTGTTAGCTACTTGTATTTTGTTCGTTAAAGATTCCGCCACATAACTTGTTGCTACTGCCGAGGACTTTCACCCACCGTGCCTTTTCAACGCAAGAACGTCGACTCCGCTGTTAGCCAAGAGTTGCCGAGGTTCTGCGAAACGAATGTCCACTGTATTTTTTTGCATTTTCCAAATTTAAAAGTTTTGCAATATCAGACGGAGTTTTAGCGAAAATATTTCTCCCAACTGGTTGGTTAACGCATTTCCCATTTTTATATCTCAAGAATAATCTTTTATTTTCTGAATTTTTTGGCCGCAGACTCATATATTTCCTGAATAATTCCAGACAGTGGAAATTGTCATTGTCTACGATAGTAAAACTTCTTGAAAGGTGATTTTTAGAATCAGGTATTGATAAGTATTACGCTTCCTTTATCAACGATATCGTCTACTGTTACCTTGCATAATTCATCTTTGCGGCAGGCTCCCGCAATTCCCATAATAGCAACGACCTTCTTCATCAGATATGTTTGGTCAGATGCTTCACTCAAAAATTTTACAATTTGTTCTATAGTAAACACCTCACTTTTTTTGGGACGATATCCAATATTTTTGTTTTTTAAAAATGCCCTTAATTTGGCATATTTTGAAATGTCAACTTTATCATTTAAGGAGATAGTTGACCGCAGCATGGAATATTCGCACCATAAGCTGGCTGGAGATGTATATTTTTTAGATTTCTCTAGAAAATATGCGTCGCACCACTTTCTAAATACGTCATATGTGATTTCGCACCTTTTTTAGATTTCCCAGGTAGAAGCGATGTGCAAGCAATATTTGCAGCTTTTTCGATATCCATAAGAGTATTTCCTCAAAAACTGCTTGTCAAACTTGACTTTTCAACGAGTTGTTTATCTATTAGGCTTTCTTTAGTTAATTTCTAGTATATACGATATACCTAATTACTTCCACATCCACGTAGTGGATTGGAAGTATAGTAATCGCAAAAAAATTTTCAAGAATTTTTATTCGTGAAATAGGTTTAGAATGTCATGAAACGTCGAGATTTTAAATTTGAGCGAAAAAAAAATTTCTGTCTGTCGGTCTGTCTGTCGGTCTGTCGGTCTGTCGGTCTGTCTGTAACTTTTTTTGTCCGCACGTTTTCTCCGGAACGGTTTGAGATATTGACTTGAAATTTTGTACACGTATATATTATGACGAGATCTGGAACTGGATTGTTTTTTGAGGAAATCCGGTGAAGGGTTGGGGGTTAAATAGGGGAAAATAGGGAAAAATAAGTAAAGCAAGCTTGTAAGAGAACAGACACTTGAAATTTGGTGTATGTACTAGAAGTTAAGGCCTAAGATTTTTTTATAACATCTTTCAACCCCCCACCACCCCTACCCCATTAATGGGGTTGATAAAATAAAGTTGAGATTTTCATTTGAAATTTCGTACACGTATGTATTATAACGACGTCTGAAATTAGATTATATTTTGAGATGATTCCGTTGAAGGGTTGGGGGTTAATTTGGGGTAAATAGGGGAATATAAGTAAAACAAGTTGGTAAGAGTACAGAAACTTGAAATTCGGTATACGTACTAGAAGCCAAGGAGTCAGATTTTTTTATAATATTTTTCAACCCCCACCACCCCTACTCCAATATGAAAAGGGTTGATTAAATAAAATTGAGATATTCATTTGAAGTTTGGTACACGTATGTATTATGACGACATCTGGAACTAGATTATAATTTGAGATGATTCCGTTGAAGAGTTGGGGGTTAAATAGGGGTAAATAGGGGAAAATAAGTAATGCAAGCTGGTAAGACCACAGAAACTTGAAATTCGGTGTATGTACTAGAAGCTAAAGCGTCAGATTTTTTTATAATATTTTTCAACTCCCACCACCCCTACTCCAATATGAAAAGGGTTGATTAAATAAAATTGAGATATTCATTTGAAATTTGGTACACGTATGTATTATAACGACATCTGGAACTAGATTATAATTTGAGGTGATTCCGTTGAAGGGTTGGGGGTTAAATAGGGGTAAATAGGGGAAAATAAGTAAAGCAAGCTGGTTACACTACAGAAACTTCAAATTCGGTGTATATACTAGAAGCCAAGGTCTCAGATTATTTATAATATTTTTCAACCCCCACCACCCCTACTTCATTATTACAAGGGTTGATAAAATAAAATTGAGATATTCATTTGAAATTTGATACACGTATGAATTATAACGACATCTGGAACTAGATTATTCTTTGAGATGATTGCTTTGAAGGGTTCGGGGTTATTTAGGGGTAAGTAGGGGGAAATAAGTAAAGCAAGCAGGTATGACTACAGAAACTTGAAATTCGGTGTATGTACAAGAGGCAAAGGCCCCAGATTTTTTGATAATTTATTTCAGCCCCCACCACCCCTACTCCATTATTCAAGGGGTTGATAAAATAAAATTGACATATTCACATGAAATTTAGTACGCATATGTATCATAACGACATCTGGAACTAGATTATATTTTGAGATGATTCCGTTGAAGGGTTGGAGGTTAAATAGGGGTAAATAGGGGAAAATAAGTAAAGCAAGCTGGTAAGACTACAGAAACTTGAAATTCGGTGTATGTACTAGAAGCGAAGGTCTCAGGTTTTTTTATTAGTATTTTCTATTTCTCCCCACCACCCCCACTCCCTTATTAAGAGTTGATAAAATTAAATTTAAATTTTCACTTGAAATTTGGTACATTTATATATTATAATTATATCTGAAATTAGATTATATTTTGACATGATTGCGTTGAAGGAGTGGGGGTAAGTAGAGGTAAATAGGGAAAAATAAGTAAAGCAAGCTGGGAAGAATATTGCAACTTGAAATTCGGTGTATGTCCTAGAAGCCAAGACCTCAAATTTTTTAACAATATGTTTCAACCCTTCCACTACCCTTACTACATTATTAAAGGGGTTGATAAAATAAAATTGAGATATTCACTTGTAATTTGGTAGACGTATGTATTATAACGACATCTGGAACTAGATTATATTTTGGGATGATTCCGTAGAAGGGTTAGGGTTAATAGGAGTGACTAAGGGAAAATAAGTAAATCAAGGTGATAAGAGTACAGAAATTTGGGATTCGGTGTATATACTAGAAACCAAGGCCTCAGATTTCTTTCTAATATTTTTCAAACTCCACCACCTCCACTTCATTATTAATGGGATTGATAACATCAAATTGAGATATTCACTTGAGATTAGTACACGTATGTATTGTAGTGACATCTGATTGAGATGCCTCCATTGAAGGGGTGGGAGGTGAATAGTAGAAAATAAGTAGGGTGAACTAAAAACTTCATTTTTAACGTATATGGTAGAAACCAACTCCTCAAACTTTTCTATGACATCTGCCCCAAATATTATTAAAATTCTATGACCAATAATTTCCACATACTAGACTGCAAATATAGTCAAGATGTTTTCTTTAAAACGACTTGGATGAAGAATCTGGATGTGGAAGTAGTGATTCCTTAGGCAGCGGTTTTTATTTAAAATATTAAAATTTAATTTTGACAGGTAGTTGTCAATAATTCAAATTTAACTCATTAATTACTTTTCTTTGATTTTCGCAGGTATTATAAAAAACTGTTTACTAACCGCGAACAGTAAGTGACTTTTCAGGTCTCGAATGTTTAGGAAACCTCGGCCCTACGGGCCTCGGTTTCCCAAACTACATTCTCGACCTGAAAAGTATCACTTACAGTTCATGGTACGTAATATATTATTTAATTACAAAATTTTACTATTTTCTGCAAGAATTTTTAGAAAATGAAATTGAAATTTTACTGTAAATGTATGTATAAATATGTGCATGTGTGTATTTATGTTTTATATAAATGTAACTTAGTTTTTAACATTGTATTATCATCTTTTTAATATATATTCTTTGTATGTTTTATCATGATTTTTATTGTACAGTTGAGGACAGTAAACTGGGGGAGCTCTTAAATCGGACTTTTGTGATATTTTAGTGTTGTAAGAGGGGCTGTGTCATCAATGAAAGTGCTGACAGCGATGTCATGTGACGAAGCCCCGTTGCCATATTTGTAATTAGGAAACATATCTCAGGAAATAATTTTTAATATCAATTTTTAACCCTCCTTCAAACACCGGCATATAAATTTTCGTTAATTATAAATTAAACACTGCTTCTAGATGAATCAAATAATATATTATAAATACTCTACATATGTTTCGGCTTACTAGGCTTTTATCAAGAGTATTACATAGGGAATACTGAGTATGTAATACTCTTGATAGAGGCCAAATAAGCCGGAACATATGTAGCGTATTTATAATATATTGTTTGATTCATCTAAAAGCAGTGTTTAATTCATAATTAACAATTATTTTCAAGATGTTTCACAAGGTAGCTACCACAAGTTCAGTTCGATGTATGTAAATATTCTCTATATTTAACTACCCTCTTAAAGGCTGATAGCTTACTAATACTGAAATTAAAATAAAGTTTTATCAGAATCTAAATTAAATTATTTACGACCTTCCATAGCTCTTTGGGGGTTAAGTAGATAAAAACCTACGTTACATACAAATTTTCGTGTACCATATCCACTGTCCCCAACTGTACTGACTACTTTTGTTTTTCACATTGATGTGTCCCACACCATGTTACATGTATGGTCTTTTGGACAATAAAGTTTTTTTTTTTTTTCGGTTTCCCGAAGCTGGACGGTCTTCCGTGGCCTCCGACATCACACGGAAAGAGCGCCAGCAATATATCCACAGCCACTCCCCACATCCCGCAGGGTTAGTGACTGTAGATTCCAGAATCACGTGCTCTAAGCAGGCGAAGGGATCTCCCGCCTTCTGCATTTGATCTGCCAACCAATCAGCAGACTTCTGACAGGCCGGTATGATCTTCAATCCTGAGAGCAGCGTAGGCTTCATACCTCCGAGTACACCGATTATGAGGACGACCATCTTGACCGAGTAGCCTGGGTACAGCACTTGGAGCTCGTACCGGAGATCACGGTATTTGGTCCGTTTTTCCTCCTCTTTCAAAGCGATGTTTGGCTCAGCAGGTGCCGAGAAGTCGATCACAAACATCACCTTGTTTTGATGGTCGAGGAGGACTATGTCAGGCTTGTTGGCTTGAATTAGCCTGACTGTCGGAAACGAGTAGTTCCAATAAATTCGGCACCTCTCGTTTTCGACCACTGACTCAATATCTCCGGGGACGTAAGGCAGCACTGGTGTTTGGTCTATCACGTACGCGTGCCTTAGATGATAGTACAGCACCCGTAACGCCGCGTTATGGCGTTGGATGTAGGCCGAAATCGCATACACCGGACATGCAGAAAGTAAATGCATGAGCGATTCCGGCGCCTGATGGCAGGTCCTACAGTTTATATCAGGAACCTCTACACCCATTACGCGGCTTCGGTAGACCAACGTGTTAATTACACCACCTTGGCAGGCCACAATGAATCCCTCAGTCTCCGACTTTAGCCCGGCTGACCTTAAGGCAAATGTCAGCCTGGTCGATAAACCCAGTGTTTCTACGTTCTTATAGTATACACCGTGCATGGGTTTATCGACGTGCTGCCTAAACAGAAGTTCCTGCTCGGCAGCTTTTATTTGGGCCTTCAGACGAGTTGGCTGTAGTTCAGTGACTGAGTCTGGATCAGCACCGCGCCGGCCTCCTCGCCTATCGTCGAATACGAGACCAAGTTCATCTGCGGCTCTTTTTGTCGCCTTAAGCAATCCTGCACCCACCCCTGCGTTTTCGTTATCTCTCACTAGTTGCAGGAGCGGGTCTAAGCTCCTAAGGACATTACATGCCATACTCAGTGCCACTCTGCCATGCATACACTCCAACCCCAAGAGCCCTCTGCCCCCCCGATTTCGTGGGAAGTACACTCGAGGGACGGACGATCTAGGATGAATGCTCCTATGGATATTCATCATCTTGCGGGTACCTCTGTCCAATTGGCGCAGCTCATCTACAGTCCATTTGACTACTCCAAAGGAGTAGAGCAGAACAGGAACGGCAAGCATATTAGTGGCAGATACCTTGTTTTTCCCCGAAAGTTCGGATGACCAAATCTTTTGGAGTAGGCTTCTGTACTTGCCGCGGAGAGATTCTTTCACTTGTTGCACATCCTGGATGTGATGTTGCTCCACACCCAGGTATGTGTAGGTCTCTCCGGCATCCAGATGTCTCAGGATGCTTCCGTCTGCGAGTTGCGCGTCTTCAGAGCATTTTGAAGTTCATGCTCTCCGGAGGCATACAGTTTAAGATCATCCATGTAGAATAGATGAGTGACCTTATGCCTCCGGTTGCTGGGTGGTCCACAGTGATACCCGCGAGTTTGGCGGAGCTCAACAGATAACGGCAGCAGTGAGATGCAAAAGAGGAGGGGACTCAAAGAGTCTCCTTGGAAAACTCCTCTTCGGAATGCCACCTGCTCTGTTGTAACCCGCTGTGCACCGGATGTTATGATGAAGCGAGTTCTCCAGAGAGGCAGCAGTTGTTCTATGCATCTCACTAGTGGTTCTGCTATCGATAGATTCCGCTTGTACTGCACAGATTCCTGCGTAATACAGCGGTCTATCAGCAGGCTGTCTTTACAGCCCGCCATGCCCGTCTAGCACCACGCTGCTCGTAAATCTGTTGGAAGACCGGATCAACCTGCCGTAATATCCTAGCATACAAGATGCGTGTAATAAAGTTTATTATTATTATTATTATTATTATTATTATTATTATTATTATTAGTATTATTATTATTGTTATTATTATCATTATCATTATTATTATTATTCTCATATTATTATGTCACTTCTTAATTAATAATTTTTTAGAATGACCACCCTGTATAAATAAAGTGAAAAGATTTGTGTAAATACATTTACCGATTTTCTTTTACGATTACTAGCACTAGGTACGTGAATATGGCAGTAATAGTAAGAAACACTAAGTACCTACTCATTCAAGTTTACTTATACTGGGGCTTGATATGTGTGTACGACAGTACAAGTCATGTAATAAAATTCTTGTAATAGTAACAGCACTTTGTAATTCCTTATATGTCTGTAGTCCACAATCTAAACTATGTTTAAATAGCCAAAGCTGGCGCCTATATCAGTATTTATTAGTGTTTCTCTGTTGGCCCCGTTATTCTGGGTCATGGAATTCACAGGTGTAATTCCATAAAATAATGTTAAGATCATCTGTAATATTGGTCTATGTTAGATAAAAGTGATTTTTTGGCAAAAAATGTGCTGTCGTGAATAAAATAAATAAAAATAAATTGGGCTTTTCTCATCACATGTTTATTAGGTGAAGAACTGAGAGTTAACAATATTTATCAAAAATTTGCGGAGGAATTTTGTGACTTGGAAATAATTTACTATAACATTCTCTTAATAATCATTAAGTATTTTTTACGTGACATTTAATTTGAATTCCAAAATATAACATTTGGACCCTACACCCAAATAATGTTTGTTAAACATGGATTTTGCTAACCAGGTTGGCATTTTCTAGAGACATCCGACTCAGTGGCCTAGTGCTTAAGTGTTAGACCTACGTCTATAGAGTCCCGAGATCGAATTCTCATCAGGGGGAGGGTATGAATGTTCAGTGGCGTCTCTAACGTATTATTGAGAAAGTAGCAGTGTGGTACATATCTGTTGCGTAACACAACATGACTAGTCGTTATCACTCCCGAGTTCGAGTCTCAGCTGCGGTAGATGGCAATGTCGCAGGAAATGGTTGTTGTGTTGAAGTCTGTGTGTTCTGGTTGAGTGATGGAATAGCTATGGCTAGACTGTACTCTGTCAGGACATTACAATAAATAGGATGATAAAAAAATTGAAACTAAAGTAAAGGAAAGTATGTATCCTAATTTATATTAAACTAAGATCATGGTTGAACGACATAAACCAATCCAGTTTTCTATCCCTGCCTAAACTCTGTATTTGCTCGATGAACTGTGACCTATTAAGCAATATGACAATTTCAACAGTTTCCTTACATTCGTTTTTTGTTAATAAAAAGTCCTCTATTTGGTTTATTATTACTTCTATCTAGAATTTGGAAGTATGTTGGACAAATAAAATGTGGAAATGTAACTAGATTCACTGAACATACGGTCCATTTCACATAAGGAATTACTGAATAGTTTAGAACAATCATAGGAGAGATATCAGTAACTTAGAGGGCCAATTAGACGTGGTAACAAACAAAACATCGGGATGTTTTTAAAAGCTTAGAAATTGGGAAATTAGAAAAATGATAAGACTTGTCACAAAATTAATATCCCAAACTACCCGCTTTATTAATTAGTGGGACGTGGTTCGTCTGGCCGAGCCGTAGTATATGTAGGGGTAGTTATAAGCATTAGTTTAGTAGACATATAGGATACATTCTTAGTTTCACTTTAGCTTTAATCATCCCCAGATGATGCCAAATTGTTAGCGAAATAGCGAAATAATAGTATTCCGGTATAAAATCAGCAAAAGTGAATTTTAAACCATTGTCTCTGACTTCTTCAGACACAATATTTGTGGCATAAAAACATAAGTTTTGTGAAGAATTATTAAAGTAATTGTGCTATAAAAATTCCCGTTTCATCTTCGTTACATACTTACAAAATAAAATCAAGTCGCACGCAAATGTTGGCTAATAACAAAACATACATTACAATGCATATGCTAGTTGTCTTGAATGTAAATAAATGTTTGTTCCCATTTCGCTCTGTAACGTTAGGAAAATATTTATAGCTGTTATAATGTTCTATTTCAAAAGTTTACTAATTTTTGTGTTATAGTTATTAAACAAGCTAACCATTATACTCATTGCCGATTTAATGCACTTTTTATATAACTGTTGCACATTTTATAGGATACTCTTTTGTAAATAATAGTAGTTTTAGACATTTTGAATTGAAGTAATGAGTAACTTTTTTATTTATTCATCGGTTTTGTTAGAAATCGATAGAGTTCCTCCATTAGCTAACACTAACCTACTGTCCATATTTCAATACAATCAGACTTTTATCTCTTAGGTTATCGTGCGTAAAACAAACGTGACGGACAGACGGACAGACAGACATTTTGAAAATTGTTCAGAATTCGTTCACCAACACATTAATATGAAATTTTTACCGGTTTTAGAAATGTGCCGATCGAATGCACTATAAAAGGAACTAATAAAGAATACAGCGTAATATTCTTGTGTATGACACAAAATTGTAGTGCTATTCCATAAATAAAATATTGATTCACTGTAAATATTTATTTTTCACATAAGGAATACTCGAAAGGTCAATGTATCATTCACCATATATAATGTTAAAAGAAAGTTAACAATACTTGAGGTACCTACTTAACAAACGTCATTTAAAATTCACATCGACGTGCATGATCCCACATAATATTTGTATAAAAAATCTACGCAAATCCCGTTTGTTCGTTAACTCAGAGTCTGTCTGAAAATATATTAGCATTGACTGCATAATGCATATATATAGTCGTAATTAATCTCCAACACATCTACCTCAAATTTCATAAGTTAACTTGTGACCATTGAAAAGTTGCAGCACATGGCTGGCTGTTAAACTGTAAATCCGTTCACTTTGTGACAGAAAGCAGAAAGCGGGGTTTTATAAATACCTTACCTATATTAAACCGCTACCTAAGGAATCATTATTTGCTCACGTAGATTTTCCATCCAAGTCTCTTTAAATGAAAACATTTTAACACTACGTTTGCACTCCGGTCGAAATAATTGCTCATAGAATTTTAATACTATAATGGAAATCGTCTGTCCGAAGGTGGTAGTGGGGGTGGCTGACCTTGGCTTTTAGTATATACACCAAATCCCAACTTTCTGGACTCTTACTAGCTTTACTTATTTACCCCCAACTCTTCAAAGGAATAAGGTCAAAATATAATCTAGCTTCAGATCTCGTTATAATGCATACGTGTGCCAAACAACTCAATATCTTAATGTCATTCTGTTATCCCCTTTAAAAGAAGCTCAAAATATAATCCTATTCTATATCGTTATAATACATACATGCACCAAATTTCAAGTTAAGAGGAAACAATACGACAAGATTAGTGGGGAACAAGGGTTAACGCATCAAGAAGAGAAATCTCCCTAATAAGCCAATTGTAGCAAAAATATTCTTCAACAGTCCTGTATATATTTATGTACAACTTACATCTATTGTCAGTTAAACAACATCATCCAATTTGCATTGTTCCCTCTTAATATCTTAGTTTTATTTTGTTAATCCCTTTAATAATGCAGTGTTGGTGGTGATGGGGATGGCAGACGTCATGGAAAAGATTGAAATCTTTGCTTTTAGTACATACACCGAATCTTAAATTTCTGAACTCCTGGTAGCTTCTTGTACTTATTTAGCTCTATTTATTGCAACCCCGAAGCACTTAACAGAAGTAATCTCTTTCCAGATCTCGTTTAATACACTCGTGAACCAAATTTCAAGTCAACATCATAAACCGATCCAGACGAATCGTGCGCACAAAAAAAAAACGGTAAAGGTGTTACACAGAACTTAGATCTTTATTTATATAGGTCACTATAAAAAAACCGGTGCCTAAGGAATCACTACTTCCACATCCAGATTTTTCATCAAAGTCCCTTTAAAGGAAACATCTTGACTAGATTTACACTCTAGTATGTGAAAATTATTGGTCATAGAATTTTAATAATATTTGGAGCAGATGTCATAGAGGAGTTTGAGGCGTTGGTTTCTACCAAATACGTTAAAAATGAAGTTTTTGTTTACCCTACTTATTTTCCCCTATTCACAACCTACCACGACCCACCCCTTCAAGGGAATCATCTCAATCAGATGTCATTACAATACATCCGTGTACTAACCATCAAGTAAATATCTCAATTTTATGTTATCAAACCCATTAAAAATGGAGCGGAGATGGTGGTGTTTGAATAATATTAGAAAGAAATCTGGGGCCTTGGTTTCTAGTATATACACCAAATACCATATTTATGTTCTCTTACCAGCATGATTTACTTATTTTCCCCTATTTACTCCTATTCAACCCTCAACCCTTCAACGGAATCATTTTAAAATATAATCTAGTTCCAGATGTCGTTATGATACATACGTGTCCCAAATTTCAAGTGAATATCTCGATTTCATTTTATCAACCTCTTTAATAATGGATTAAGTGTGGTAAATATTACTAAAAAATATGAGGCCTTGGTTTCTAGGACATACGCCGAATTTCAAGTTTCTGTACATTTACCAACTTGCTTTACTTATTTTTCCCTATTTACCATCAATTACCCCCACTCGTTCAACGCAATCATGTCAAAATATAATCCAGTTTAAGATATCGTTGTACGTGTAACAAATTTCAAGTGAAAATCCAATTTAATTTTATCAACTCTTTTAATAAGGGAGTGGGGGTGATGGGGGGATGGAAAATATTATGGAAAAATCTGAGGCCATCGCCTCTAGTATATACACCGAATCACAAATTTCTATACTCTTGCCAACTTGCTTTACTTAGTTTCCCCTATCTACCACTATTTAACCCCCAACCCTTCAACGGAATTATCTCAAAATATAATCTAGTTCCAGATGTCGTTATAATATAAACGCCTACCATATTTCAAGTGAATATATCAATTTTATTTTATCAACCTCTTTAATAATGGAGTAGGGGTGGTGAGGGTTGAAAAATAATATAAATAATCCGAGAACTTGGCTTCTAGTGCATACACGGAATTTCAAGTTTTTGTACTCTCATCAGCTTGTTTTACTTATTTTCCCCTATTTATCCCTATTTAACCCCCAACCCTTCAACGGAATCATCTCAAAATATAATCTAGCTCCAGATGTCGTTATAATACATACGTGTACCAAATTTCAAATGAACATATCAATTTTATTTTATCAACCCCTTTAATAGTGAAGTAGGGGTGGTTGAAAAATATTTAAAAAATGAGTCTTTAACTTCTAGTACATGCACTGAATTTCAAGTTTCTGTACTTATACCAGCTTGCTTTACTCATTTTCCCCTATTTTACAATATTTAACCCCCAACCCTTCAACGGTATCTTCTCAAAATATAATCTAGTTCCAGATGTCATTATAGTACATACGTGTACCAAATTTCAAGTGAATATTTCAATTTTATTTACCAACCCCTTTAATAATGGAGTAGGGGTGGGTGGAGGGGTTGAAAAATAATATAACTAATCGAAGACCTTGGCTTTTAGCACATACACCGAATTTCAAGTTTCTGTACTTTTACCAGCTTGCTTTACCAATTTTCCCCTATTTACCCCTATTTATCTCCCAACCCTTCAACGGAATTGTTTCAAAATATAATCTAGTTCCAGATGTCGTTATAATACATCCGTGTACCAAATTTTAAATGAATATCTCAATTTTATTTTAGCAACCCCTTTAATAATGAAGAAGGGGTGGTGGCGGGGTTGAAAAACTTTATAAAAAAATCTGAGGCCTTGGCCTGTAGTACATACATCAAATTTCAGGTTTCTGTACTCTTACCAGCTTGCTTTACATATTTCCCCATATTTACCCCTATTTCCCCCCAACCCTTCACCGGATATCTTCAAAAAACAATCCAGTTCCAGATCTCATTGTAATATATACGTGTACAAAATTTCAAGCCAATATCTTAAACCGTTCCGGAGTAAGCGTGCGGACAAAAAAAATTACAGACAGACCGACAGACCGACAGACCGACAGACAGAAATTATTTTTTTTCGCTCAAATTTAAAATCTCGACGTTTCATGACATTCTAAACCGATTTAAAGAAAAAAAAAAATTGAAATTTTTTTTACGATTACTATACTTCCAATCCACTACGTGGATGTGGAAGTAATTATTAATTAAGAAACGACATTTGAGAATAATAATCGGAATGTAGTTATCACTATTATTACATGGAAAACCTGATAACTTTTGGTCAAAGAAATATACATAGCGGTCATCCGACAGCGAAACTTAAATAATAAATAAAAGGTGCTAATTATGGAAGGCTTGCACTTTTACAAATTTCCACCATAGTTGAATTATTTCTTAGGATGAACATTTTTCAATAAAATTGTAATAGTCGTCTTTCTTGCCAATTGTGTAAACTATATGCCAAATGTCATCTGTCACATTTTTGGTTCCACATCCATGTAGTAGAGTGAAGTATAAGAGTCGTAAAATAAAATTAAATGTTTTTTTTAATAGGTTTAGAATGTCATGAAACATGGGGATTTTAAATTTCTTGCAGATTAACAGTTTCTGCCTCTGGAATCCCACCAACCGATATGTATGTCAATCGTATTTTTGTACTCACTATGCGATAAGTAATAGAAAAAAATATATCAGCTTTCGAGTCAGCTTTATACAAATACTTGAAATACTAAGAAAATTTCTTATATCACTTTTTTTGTCTATCATGCTCAAAGGAAAAGGATTAATAATGTCTCTAACAAATGTCTGTTATAAATATGTTAGGTGATTGCACGATGGCTCCTGAACTATTACATTGCAACTTACCATAACAGTAGACAATGTTCCAGTTTGGGACATAAATATCTATGAATTCTTTCTAAGCGGTTCTAGGGGAATCTACAAAATATATCACAATTAACCAGTATGTTACTGGTAAAAAACCTCTACGCCTGTGACGTTTACGTCAAAGGATCAGTTAAAGGTTGTTTTTATAAATAAACAACACAAATAAGTATAAAAACTTGAAATTAAATATTTCGCCGACGTTTCGGAAATCTAATCTGTTTCCTTTTTCAAGGCTTTTTTTGAAAAATCTTTTTTGCTGTGTATGACAAATACACAGCTCTAAGAATGTTTGTTATATTCAATATCCATAGATACTTACTATTTACATAGAACTGTTGATATAGTTAACAGTTTTTTAGTTTCTATACAATGTTGAGTTTGTGAAGTTCTTCTTTTAACATTGGTAGCCAAGTTGTACAGACATCTACGGAACAATTCGACACGCAATTATCCTCATTCAATAATATTATCGCGGACTCTTTAATTTTTCTTTTTTTGCTATCTGCCTCTTTTGTTAAAATTTTTGCCTAGTCCCAGTTTATTCTATGTCCATTCTCCCACGCGTGTTCGCAGATCTTGGACCTCTGAATTTCATTTTTTCTGATATAATTTTGATGTTCGCCCAATCTTACACTAAAAGGTCTGGATGACTCACCCACGTATTGTTTGTTGCACTCACACGGAATACTATAATTGCAGTTTTTGGAATTTTGCTCGTGGTTTGTTGGTTTCGTCTTTGTCAGAATTTGGGAGAATGGACATAGAATAAACTGGGACTCGGCAAAAATTTTAACAAAAGAGGCAGATAGCAAAAAGAGAAAAATTAAAGTGCCCGTGATAATATTATTGAATGAGGATAATTGCGTGTCGAATTGTTCCGTAGATGTCTGCACAGCTTGGCTACCAATGTTAAAAGAAGAACTTCACAAACTCAACATTGTATAGAAACTAAACAACTGTTAACTATATCAACAGTTCTATGTAAATAGTAAGTATCTATGGATATTGAATATAACAAACATTCTTAGAGCTGTGTATTTGTCATACACAGCAAAAAAGATTTTTCAAAAAAAGCCTTGAAAAAGGAAACAGATTAGATTTCCGAAACGTCGGCGAAATATTTAATTTCAAGTTTTTATACTTATTTGTGTTGTTTATTTATAAAAACCAACCTTTAACTGATCCTTTGACGTAAACGTCACAGGCGTAGAGGTTTTTTACCAGTAACATACTGGTTAATTGTGATATATTTTGTAGATTCCCCTAGCACCGCTTAGAAAGAAAACATACATGTGGCAGGAAGTCTCAAAGAATTGAAGAAGAAAAAAAAATTAAGATAATGCCACAAATAACATTTAGACAATATTTAAATATCTATGAAATTGTAGAACGAAACTAGGTAATTTGAGAAATTGTAATTGTCTATATTGTGGTTCATTTCAATATTACAACTACTTGCTTTATGATAATTATTTATCTAATTATACGCAACGTCATTAGAAAAAAAATACAATCCTTCATGATTCTTCTTCTCATTTAATGGAATGGGCGATAAAAATAGGTACCTATTCAAAACATTTTTCCTACACAAGCATGCAATATGCAATCTAACAATGTGTAATAAAACATAATCAAAAATTGGATAACTTTCTAAAATAGCGTATGCACTTGTGTTACAAAACATAGAATGTAAATATGGAAAAATAAATTTTAAGATATGTTTCTTATTTGTTATTAACCTTATTCTGCAAATGTTACCAATATGCTTTATTCTTATCCTAAAAATGGCATTGTATGTATTAAATTACATATTACACCTGATCAAATGGATACATTATATAAATACGGATAATTACAAAGTAAAAACAAATCAAGATTTCGACACTACAGTTTCATATTCATAAATTTCCTAATATAACTATAATTGACAAAAATGAAAGCGCATTAGTTTATTGTGAAATTCTTATAGCGATGGAAAATAAACTGATGTAATTATATCAAAATTCCATAAAAACCGTACCTATTTGAAGCTAATAAAATAAATAAGAATCAATCGAATCAATCCTGGTTAATCTTGCTCAAAATAGACTATGTATTCTGAAAGGTAATAAAACTACCTAAACAGTGTCATAGGCGGAGATGTTTGAAGTTTGGTCAATGCTTAATATTTATCTTCATTAAAACCCATTAGCGACCAGTGATCTATTTATAGATCACAAAAGACATTTTTTTTTTAAATGACAATAGCATATTTAATTTCGTAAAAACTGATTTAAATTAATATCTATAATTACCACAACAGTAGAAGACCATTTTCTAATAATTTATCAAATTGGAAGTATTTTTTTTTAATTCTTTAAAATCTTGAAAAGAATTGTCGTTTACACTAACAAATTTATTTATTTATAAACAAAAACCTAATGAATATGAAAATATGATATATGTCATAATGAGTCCCTGAAATATAAAAGTTTATTATTCCTTAACTCTTTTTACAATATTTTCTTTATCAGCATAATTGTAAACAACTTTATTTAGCTCATCTATATTTATACCACTGGGCACATATAATATCTAACTGGAACTTTGAGAGTTTATCCGCATCAGATGTATTAGGTCATTGTTATTATTGTCATTATTATTATTATCGCTCAATCTTAGTCAGTGCGTGAGATAAAGTCTTTCAGTGCTATTTTCACTAAAATATCACCTGTTTCCGTGGTATGTATTGGTGAAAAATATAATTGGTAAGTAAAGCTTTTTTTCTTTTACGTTAATACAGTCAAACATTTGTAAGTGGAAATTAGATACGATACAATTATAATATAAATAATTAAAACATGGTGATGGTTTGAATAATAATAATAATAATAATAATTTACTTTTAGAGGACATGGATTCCAAAAAGGGCGCTTATCTATGATAGAAGATAGAAGAAATTATTGCCGATCGCAATTTTTATATTGACGATGATAGTGCTACCCTAGACATTGTTTTACCTCCAGAACCAGATTATTTGACAGATGAAGACGAAGTGGATGATGACGAATTGGGCATAGCGGAGGTACAATAATTTTCTGGTTAGTTGGAGGTATAATACGGTCATGAAGATCAAGATACAGAAGACATTGTTGAAGACCAGAGTACCAGTGTCATCTCTGAGCAAACAGGTTCGAAAAGGCAGATACTTTCTAATTCTCTACCGAAATGGAAAAAGTGCGATCCCAAGTTTACCTTTACCGATACAGACTTTGCTACTATTGAAAAAGAGAAAATAGAGGCACTGATAAAAGGATATGGAGCCCTCACCCCGTTGAAGAATTTTGAGATATTTCTTTCAGATGATATAGTAGATTATATAAAGAAAGAAACTTTGATTGGATCATTAGTAATTATGGAATCTAGATTCGTGGAAAAAAATTATCCTGGCCAATGTTCATTCTTACTCTGGATGTGGCACTAACAACTGCCTGGATTCTATATCGCACCATGCATAGACCTAAAGTAGAGTAGACCTAAAACCTATTGCATCAAATGTTACTCCTTGTGCCAATTGTTTCCTACCTTACCACCAAATATAGCTGTTAAATTTTGCCATTATTATTATAATTTAATGATTTTTACTGACTAATGGTGATATTATTACATATACAAGTAAAGTAAAATAATTATTATATATTAAAATATATATTACATCTGCCCAGTGATCTATTTATAGATCACCAGTTTTTTGATAAATCACATGATGGATATTTTTTTTGTTATTTTTTACGGCCATTTAGAAGTATTTTGAACATACTTACCGAATATTTTTGCAAAATTCAAAAAAAAATTATCTTGGGCGTTAATGGATTAAGAGTTTCCATTTGAAATTTTCATTATATATTTATTAGTCCTTAGCACGTCGTCAGAAAACGAACGGTTGCTATTTAATGCTTTAGCCCTGTTAAAACGCTGCTGGAGAGGGGGCGAACAAGTTTTTCAAATACCTTTTGTTCAGTTTCGCGGCGCCTTCCAACAAAATAAATGAAGTTTGAAATTTCATGTGATCCGACTGTAGGTATTTCTTGCATTAAGGTGGCCATTCCTTAGAAAGAGACATCCGATAGGAAAATATTTATTATTTTTGGCTATAGCTCTTTTTTCTTAGTACGTATATGTAAAAAAACTATAAGAGTACCTAAGTAGAACCATAACAAGACTATTAGGTACTATGAATTATCATTCAATAATTTCAGCGGGTTGCAAAATAGCTAGATTTAAATCTAAAAATTATGTTAATCTTCCTATTTCACAGTTTTAAATCGAGCTATTTGGTAAGCCACTGAAATTATTGAGTGAGAATTCGTAGTAATAGTCTTGTTATGGTTCTACTTAGGTACTCTTATAGTTTTTTAAAATATACGCACTAAGAAAAAAAGAGTTATGGGCAAAAATAATAAATAATTCCCTATCGGATGTCTCTTTCTAGGGAATGGCCACCTTAAGTACCAAAATATATTTTTTCATGAACCAAAGATTGAACAAATAATTTCTAATGCACTTTTGGCCGCGGCGTTTTCGATTTCCGGTCATTTCCGGAATATTTTGGAAAAACGGATTTTACCGTTATGACTCACCGAAGGTAACTTATTCTAAGAAGGTTTGTCTTTATTAACTTTATTATTATAAATCTTTGTATTGCATCTTGTTTCCCTTTGTCTCCAACTTGTTAGCCCAGTTGCCAAAGACCATTTTTGATGAAAACTTAGAATTAATTGTTACCTCGCTGTTTCATGAAGGGCTAGCTTTTTGCTAGTAGAAAATTACACAAAAAAGTTTACTAAAATTTACCCCCGCGAGCCTTTTTAAAAAGCCCTCTGAAACGGAAAAATCCAGTTCTTTTGCTAATATCTCGAAAAATAATGAAAAAGAAAAAAACGGATAGCATCACGTGAAATTTCACATCAAAAACGTATGTGAAATTTGTTTGTACCATAAAAAATGTAGGCTCCAGGTTTTTTTGTTTAACGCACGGAATGGAACGTGGCGACACATAAGTGTGGCTAGAGGAAGATCCGATGGATAGGTATGCTAAATAGTTTTTGTAATAAACGTTATTAATATTTATTTTACCCCTAGTTTCACGAATTTTGGAGCAAAGACAAATATTTCTTCTATTCAATTATTAAGGTACTATACCCTTAAAATAACTTAAAGTAGACATTTCAAGCTTCAAAAATCGCAGTATAGAAATCTAATAACGCTATTTAAACCAGAGTAGTAGATGGTTAAAGTTAGTTATAACTTTAACCATATCAAACTTTATCACTTTCTCAAGATTTTGAAATTTTGGAAGTGTACATCTTCAAAAATTAATTTGTGAGATTACCTTCACTCATTGGATCGTTTTATACATACTTCAAGAGTAATATGTAAAAGTTTCAGATTTTTATCTTAAAAATTGTAGAAATGGTAGAGCTTTTACCGATTTCATCGAAATTCTCTATATGTTCTGAATTCATATATGTGCTATTCCTATATACATTCATTTTTATATTTGAAAATATGATAATCCAATAGCCACGTGTTTCTTGTTTCATTTAAGCTTCGTTGAGCTCAATATCATTAATTAGTTCAAAAGTTACAACTAATTTAGTGTAGCGCGTCCGTGACCGCGCACGCTTTGCGAGCCATACGTAGGTGTCGCCACCACGAAGTTTAATATATAATTATACTCCGTGGTCGATATTCGATATCGTAATAATACATACATGTACCAAAATTTTAAGCGAAAATCTCAGTTTTATTTTATCAACCCTTTTAATAATGGTGGGTTGGTGGGAGGAACTGAAAATATTATAAAAAATCGGAGGCCTTGGCTTCTAGTATATACACCAAATCCTAAGTTTCTGTACTCTTACCAATTTGTTTTGCTCATTTAGCCATATTCACCCCTATTTAACCCCCAACTCTTCAATGGAATCATCTCAAAATATAATCTAATTCCAGGTGTCGTTATATACGTGTTCCAAATTTCAAGTGAATACCTCAATTTTATTTTATCAACCCCTTTAATAATGGAGTGGGGGGTGGTGGGAGAGTTGAAAATATTATAAAAAAATCTGAGGCTTTAGCTTCTAGTATGTACCCCAGTTTCTGTACTCTTACCAGCCCGCTTTACTAATTTTCCCCTATTTAAACCCCAATCCTTCAACGGAATAATCTCAAAATATAATCTAGGTCCTGGTATCGTTACAATATAAGTATACGTGTACCAAATTTCAAGTGAATATCTCAATTTTATTTCATCAACCCTTTTCATAATGGAGTGGAGTGGTGCGAGGAGCGAAGGAAATATTACAAAAAAGTCTGAGGCCTTGGCTTCTAGTATATACACCAAATCTCTTTTTTTTTACTATTATCAGTTTGCTATACTTATTTTCTCCTATTTACCCCTATTTACCCCCAACCCTTCACCGGATAAGTTCAAAAAGCAATCCAGTTCCAGATCTCGTTATAGTACACATCTGTATAAAATTTCAAGTCAATATCTTCAACCCTTCGAGAGATATCGTGCGCACAAAACAAGTTGCAGACCGACATGCGATAGACTGAAATTATTTTTTCGCTCAAATTTAAAATCTCGACGTTTTATGACATTCTAAACCTATTTCAACAAATAAAAATTATGATTTTTTACGATTACTATACTTCCACTCCACTGTGTGGATGTGGAAGTAATTACCTTTACTATGAACTTTACTATTAATTATTAAGTCGAATCAGAGAAAACTACAACTCTCAATAAACAGCTGTTTCATACTAAATAAATTCTGGTGGTAAATTAATCTTCAATAAACACCAAAGTGTCATGTCGTCAGTAACCAAGAAATATTAAAGAGACCAGCGAACCTAGAGGGACCTTATCCCAACATTTTCCAGATTCGACAAGAATTTATTTCCATTAACTTTTACAACTACATGCGACCGTTCTGATATATAAAGGATTATCTTACCCACTCGTCGGACTTTTTCTCTGTAAATCTATTTTTATTAACTTTTTCGAGAAGAATTTTATGACTCACTGTGACAACTACTCGGGTGAGGTCATAAAATCCTCCGGTTATTTTTTCTGTTATTATTTGATTTAATCTACGTAACACCTGACTAATAATAATAACAATAGCATTGTATGTAGGTACCCTTCCTTTTAAAAAACAAACATTTGTTAATTTACCAATGAATGTGTAATACATACAGAATAAAATGCATCATCTGCAGCAGAACAATGGAGTATTTACTATTTTAATTAATTTATTATTCGAAAATGATCAGCTTTAAACTAACTAAAATAAGCTTTTCTTATTTTATAAAACAGAGAAAAGACGTTTTGGTTCATTTTAGACAACGTCGTGAAACATGGTCTTCTTGCACTTTTTAAATAATTATAAAATTTAAAAAAAAACATTATATAGTTTTATATAAAACTGAAATAAAGTTTTTTGTAATAGTGCATGCATGATTCTTGTACATTTTATTTACGTAATATAAAGATTTCGTTATAGATTTTGTTGGAAACGTGTTGTAACAAATAGGAGAAATTCAGAGCAAATTTATTTCTTTTTCAATCTATGAATAATAGCAAATTAAACCAAATTTATTGTTAAATATATCCTCAAACGTTATATTCTGTTACTATTACTTCCACATTCACGTAGTGGAGTGGAAGTATAGTAATCGTAAAAAAAATTTCAAAATTCAGTTTTGTTGAAATAGGCTTATAATGTCATAAATAGGCTTAGCTAAGGAAAAATAAGTAAGGCAAGCTGATAAGAGTACAGGAACTTGGGATTTGGTGTATATACTAGAAGCCAAGGCATCAGATTTTCTTGTAACATTTTTCAACACTTCCACTACCCCCAGTCCATTAAATCATAATCATAAAATAAAACTCATATTCACTTGAAATTTGGTAAACATATTATAACGACATTTGGAACTTGATTCCATTTTGAGATGATTCCGTTGAAGGGGTGGGGGGGGGGGGGTAAGTAGAGGTGAATAGGAGAAAATAAGTAAAGCATGCTGGTAATGGTACAGAAACTTGGGATTCGGTGTATATACTAGAAGTCAAGGCCTC
Organism: Stenurella melanura; assembly: GCA_963583905.1. Taxonomy (NCBI): domain Eukaryota; kingdom Metazoa; phylum Arthropoda; class Insecta; order Coleoptera; family Cerambycidae; genus Stenurella; species Stenurella melanura. The sequence goes on along the minus strand of OY757312.1, from coordinate 108,745,944 downwards.
ATATTTTTTTATCCCTCCACCACCCCCACTCCATTATTAAAAGGGTTTATACAATATAATTGAGATATTCGCTTGAAATTTGATCCACTTATGTATTGTAATGATACCTGATTTAGATGGTTCCGTTGAAGGGGTGGGCGGGTGGTGGTAAATAGGGGAAAATAAGAAAAATAAGCTAACAAGAGTCCAGAAACTTCATTTTTGGCATATCTGCTAGAAGCTAACACCTCAAATTTGTTTCTAAGTCACCTGCCTCAAATATGTTAAAGTTCTATGACCAATTATTATTTCCATATACTAGAGTGCAAAATTAATATAGACCAGATATTGAAAAGACTTGAATGGGAAATCTGGATGTGGAAGTAGTCATTCCTTGGGAAGCGGTTTTTACACTTAGTTTTGAACAAGTATTTAATAGGTTTGCACAAATTGTGTAATATGACAATTAGTTACTGTGATTTTAGAAATGTTGGTCATTAAATTTCAGAGTCCCAACTTCCAAATTACTCAAAGCACTCACCCATTCATCCTTATATTACATTTGTACCCCATAAAAATCTTAAAATACTAACTTGTTTTCAGAAAAGATCACTAAATAATATTTTTAAAAAAAACGAAACAACTAGTTCACATTACTTTAACACCGCTTATGCCTACTGTACACCAATCAGAAAAGAGTTAACAAGCAGATATTAACTAGCTAACCGTTGTACTCTTCGCCGATTTACTGTACTTTTTACATAATTGCTGCACATTCTATAGGATACTCTTCGCTGTTCTTTTTGTAAATAGTATTAATTTTAGACATTTTTAGTTTAATTACAAAATACATTTTTTTTTATTTATTGACCGACGTTGTTCAAGCTAACACTAACTTATTGTCCAATTTTTTTATTGAAAATTGGACGTTCTTAAGTTATCGTGCTTACAGGAAACGTGACAGACGAACAGACAGACGTACGGACTGATATTTTGAAAGTTGTTCAGAATTCGATCAAAAACACAGTAATATGAAATATATTTGTCTGCGAGCAATATTATCGGTTTTAGAAATGAGCTGATCGAATGCAATATACTCTTCGTTTCGTATTTGCGAAGAGTATAATAACTGTAGATAACGTAAAAAGAGCCATACTTACAAAACGTATATGCACGTTATATTCAACAACTATTTCAATCAATATTAGCCTCAACTGAATCAATAAAACATAAAAGATGGGCAGCTATTGCGGCTGGAACCTCCCGACCAAATGCTTGCGAATATTCCTTGATTTGGTTAATAGCCGAGCTTGTTACCGCTGAGCTGTGTCATGCAGACCTCCGCTCCGCGCATGCTAGAATCTATACTTACCGACGTGCCATTGTAGGACTCGGAATTTGCGCCAGAATTAGATTTTTAGCAATAATTAAAAAATTACAAAGACATTCGCAGTATTAATTTTTACGTACTTGTAAGAAATGGAAAGATTTCATTGCTAGTGATGCCATTTTGTATTTAGAGATCAATCTGAAACTGTAAAATCTTATAGTACCTACGGCAGCCCGTTACCAAAAACCCCTACTAAAACAGCGAGCTTTATCGCGAGGAAACTCTATAAATTATGAAATTCTAATGCACTTTTCATACGAAAAAAATTCGAAAAACGATACGAGCGGATGGCTAACAACTTTCCGTCGTTTTCCGTTGGCCGTAGATACACGAAATCGAATGGAGTCGCATATACAGATTCAGCAAATTTAGTTTTAGGTACGTAAACTTGTTTCTGCGCAGATGAACCACGCCTTGTTGTAGAACAATGCAAGGCATTGGTTTAAGACAACAGCACCATCGCTTGACCGCGACGAGATGAGAACAGGGCGAGCGCACCCATTCTGCTTTTAATACCATGGCTGTTTAGACGTGTGGGAATAAAATAAATGAATCTCAATTTCGTTATTAAAATGCCGTGTGTTTATACAACTGCAGAAAAAGTGCAAATTGTGAAGTGGTACTTCGGGGGCCATTCCACCGATGACACAATAAATTTATTTACTCTTAGAGGAGCGAATTCGAGACTCTATCGTGTCGTTTTTTTTTCTGGCGTAGAACCAGGTCAAACATGGTAGGTTTTATTAAGTATGTCACTGGGCATATGAAATCGTATTTCACGACATTTTTTCGTGGTCTGGACCTTTTTAAATTAAAAAAAAGGGAAAATATTGTATTTTAAATAAAATGTGTTTTTTTTTGTTTCCACCGTCATATCTTCAAAACTAATGTTGGTATCGACGTTGTCTTTTTTTTTCAATTAAAGCACGCACAATAGCGCTTTTAACTGTACTAATGGTTTTTACACAGTTCGCATTTTTATTTCCTTAAAAATTAAGAAAACTAGATATTTGAATTTTACGTATTACAATTTTCACCAATCGATAAACTTTTTTATTTTTGAAAATTTTTATACACATACAGTGAAACAAATGTAGCCCAAACACTATAAAAGTTTTTGATATAATTATTTTTTTCCCAGTATCGTTTGGCAACAGCGATTTTTTTAAAGCGCGCTAAAATAGTCATATGTATTATTGTGATTTGCGGCTCACAATCTAGGTACGTACACCGCGTATGGAAGGTAGGATAAGATGCATCTAACTAATATACTATCAACATGTATTGACCCCTCACCATAACCGCGAATATCTCAAAAACAGAGGAACGGTAAAAATTGAAAAAATTATGAATATTGTAAATCATTCATATCACTGAAATTTGAATAATGTACATTGGACAGTTTTGAAGTGCTGCTAAGTTATATTGAAAAATGTCCTACTTTTTAAGGAAATTTTGACAATACCAGTTTTAAATCCATTACATATTTGAAAATATGCCTACTATATAAATAATATTTTAGATGCCGATAAGGCATGGTATTTTTTGTACGAGGAAATTTTTTCATAATTTTTTAATCTAAAATTTTGCAGTTATTCTAAAAAACGTGACATCATGTTTATTCGATTATTTATCAAGGTACCTACTTACAAAAATTTTGATAAAATAGGTAATTATATAAAACGTATAAAATGTAAGCATTTTCAGAAAAAAGAATTGGTATATATCAAATATTAATTTAGTTATCAAGTGCAATAGATAATATTATTGCCCGCGTTCTGCAATATTATCTATTGCACTTGATAACCAAATTAATATTTGATATATACCAATTCTTTTTTCTGAAAATGCTTACATTTTATATAATTAAATATTTTATTAAAAATCTTTTAAATACCTTGATATATAGCGGAATAAACATGAGGTCACGTTTTTGACAATAACTGCCAAATTTTAGAATAAAAAATTATGAAAGAATTTCTTCGTACAAAAAATGCCGTGCTTTATCGGTATCTAAAATATTATTCATACAGTAGGCATATTTTTCAAGATATAATGAATTAAAAACTGGTATGGTCAAAATTTCCTTAAAAAGTAGGACATTTTTCAATATAACTTAGCAGAACCTCAAAACCGTCCAATGTACATTATTCAAACTTCAGTGAATAATTTACAATAGACACATAATGAACACATATTTTTTCAAATTTTCTCTGGTCCGCGGTTAAAATGAGGGGTCAATACATTTGAATCGTATATTAGTAGTTTGCGGGATTTAGAGTATACGTATAAATACTGTTAAATAAATGCGATGCTGTAGAATATTCGCAATTTAGTTTTCTAAAATAATGGAGTGCATTATTTGTAAGAAAATTGCGCGGGATGATGACAAATCTGTGGTACCAAGACCTAGGATACAAGGTTTGTTGTCACTAATATCTAGTGCTGAAAAAGATGACATCGCGGAAATATTGTTTCAGAAAAGATAATATTTTAAATGACGAAATTTAATAAAAATGTCATATAGACTGTCGTATAGGTAGACAAGTTTTGAAAACATGAACGTTTTTTGCAATCATACAGTGCCGCCGCGCCGCGCCGTTTGCAACAGATGCTGCACAGTACTTAATCGAATACGAAATATTAATAATAGATTGAGGCTTTAAATTAACAGAAAAAGTAGTTTCACTACATAAACGTCATTCAGAAATGACCAAAAATCTATTTAGCAAACAGGAAGATACCACCGGTTTTGCATGCAATGTACGAAACTAGATTAAAAAATCTGCGTTTGATGTTCTTAAAGAATATTGTTGTTTTTCAAAAATTATTGGAACTGCCATTGCTGTCTAAAGACGAAGCTTTAAAAATCTACAAAATTGATTCTAGTACTGTACAAAAACAAAAATTAACAAATTCAGATATTAAACGACAAAGGATCAAATTAGCAACAACAACAAACGGAGCTCCCTTCAACTGAAGGCACCTTTTACCACCCCTTCTTAAGGTAAACATATATATTTAAATACTAGATTTCCTATCTAATACATTTATCTATTGCAAATTTATGTATCAACTTAGAATATCGTACAGAAGCAATATGCCAACTTACACTCATAAATGCACATGGTTCAGGACGGAATTTAAGTGACGATGTTTGGACAATATTTTCATTAAGTATTTACTGTTCAGATAAAAATTGTGAAAATCGAAAATATGATTGTGTTAAAGAATGCCTAAAATGTTGTAATGAGTGTAAATGTCACTTGAAATACTGTTAGTTAAAGGTTTCGATGAATGTACAGACGAACTAGAATGCTTTTAACGCAGGGCCTACATGCGTAACTAAATACTCATTTGTCAGAAAAATAGTTGCAAAAAAAATAAAGTTGTTTTATTCCCGCGTCTAGGTTTAATTCAATCAAAAATGTGTAATAATCTACTTAGGTAGGTACTTACTGTATAACAATGATTTATATTTACCTGCTTTTAAATATTTTTTACCTTAAAACAACAAAAGGTAGGTTTATACCTTAGGTTCGTAAATATTTTGAAGCTGTTAATAAAAGCCCGATTAGTACACAACACCCGTAGTCCGCAGGCGGTAAGCATTATAATGAGAGCCGGGCGCGCAAGAATATGTTTTAGCCCGTTTTAAAAAAATCGCTGACTACGTACTATAACCTGCACATCAAAAATTATGATACTAAAAACTTTTTTCATATATTGGCTTCAATTTGTTTACAGCATGTATATACATATTTTCATAAATAAAAATTTTTCTCGATTGCTGAAAAATACATTCACGAAAATAAGAACTTTAAGTTTGCTATTATTTTAACAATTAAAAAAAAATAGATTTTATAATCACATTGTACATAGTTAGAAGCGTTATTGTGTCTACTTCAATTTAAAAAAAAATCAGTTCCATAGCACAATTATTTTTAAAGATATAGCGGTGGGGACGTTAAAAAACATGTTTCATGAAAAAATCATTTTTTTACTGTTTTTTCAAAATAAAAAAGTTCCTGACCACCAGAAAATGTCGTGAAAAGTGGTTTCATGTACACGATCACCTAATTAAAGAATCGCACCAAGTCTGGTTTGGTTCTACGCCAGTTTTTTTTTTCTCGGAAACTGAGCGACTTTGCTACCCAATTTTACTCGTCTATCTAGCATATCAAGACAGACCAATCCCCTCAGCTAGCATAATTTCATACATTATTAAAAAATTTGAGAATTTCGGGTGTGTCGTGAATTATTGTAAAAAATGCTATCAACCCGAACCCCGTCATCAACAAATGAGCGAAGAACGTGAAATTCGCGAAACTAATGTCTGTGCACTTGTTGAAACTAGTGAATCTTGTTCTAGCAGACAAATTGCTGATGAAGTTGACATGAAGGAAAGAACTGTAAGAAATGTTTTGAAAAGAAATGGGTACAGTTGTTTTAAAGTTCAAACAACCGAAGAAATATTTCTTGAAGACAATTTCAAACGGATGGAATTTTGTGAAATCATGATAAATAAAGTGAATGAGAATGAAAACTTCTTAAAGAATATATTGTTTACAGATGAATCATCCTTGTCATTACATAGGAAACACAATCCATCCGTAGTACGATATTGGTCTCGAAAAAATAAACATTTGAGTGTTGCTGTGCGAACTCAGTATCCTCAAAAGTTGAACGTTTGGACGGGAATTTTAGACAATCATATTATAGGCCCACTGCTAATCGAAGGCAATTTAAATGGCAATCAATATTTAGAGCTTTTACAAAACCAAATAATTCCTGCAGTTCAAAACCTTCCTGTCAACTTTGACGACATTTGGTTTCAACAAGACGGCTGCCCGAGTCACAATACCTTAACTGTTATTATTATCTTTCTGGAAAGAACATTTCGCAATCGTTTAATAGCTACGAGGGGAATGATAAAATGGCCCCCCAGGTCACTTGATCTAGCACGATTCTAGCATGATTTCTTTCTGTGGGGCTTTTTAAAGGAAACCGCGTACAAACATGCGTTTGAACGAGCCAATAATTTAGTTGAATTACGGGAAAAACTTATCCAACTTTGTGCAAGCATTACTTCAAATCAACTCAATGATATGAGAGGTTCATTGTTTAATCGGTTTGGCTATTGTTTGGCACAAGAAGGTGGTTTGTTTGAGTCCTTACTATTCCTTACTTCATTAAGTTATTGTTTTATAATTATTAGTTGATTTTAGTTTCTGAGGGTTACTTAATTTTATTTTAATATCCTGTTTTTGTAATTTAATAAGAATAATTTATTTTTTGATAATTATTAGTTGATTTTAGTTTCCGAGTTATTTAATTTAATTTTAATGTTCTATTTTCATTTCGGTTTTAATAAGAATTATTATTTTATTCCCATAGAATTTACGGCCAAAAAAGAAACTGCAGAAATGCTTTTAATAGAAGAAATTATTTGTCAAAAATGTGACAAATAATTTCTTCGCTTTTGACGAAGAAATATTTTCTCGTTTCGTATAGAAATTATTACCTACGTCCGCATCCATTCTTACTTCATGCCTACTAAATTCAATTCATTGTGTGTCTCTGCTTTCACGATTTATGGAACTAGCGGGGCGTGGTCAATTACATCGTTATTCCTATACCCTAAACTGCATTTTCCGAATCTGTATGTTGGATAACAATCAACACCATAGCAACCATTCCATGACCTTCCTAATTACAATTTTTGCAAATATAAAAATTTATTTGCCAAATAATCGCCAAGTTAAAAAAAAAAAGATTTTTCAAATATGTATAATTTTTGTCAATATTTCGGTCTTTGTAACTCGGCGTATCAGTCAAAAGGTCAGTTATCAATTTTTCCTTATCATATTTACTCGACAAGAAGACAAAAGAAACTGACTCGCTGCGAAAATCGAGATGATCAGTTCTTCTTTACATGTTCAATGCTCGATTTGCACCCTCTAGGACAGGTGAAAAGTTCCGTCACCCTTTTCCTTTCTTTATTCAATAAATATTTTAATTATTGTAAAAATATAAACAGACATATAAGACATGAGTAATGTATATACTGTTCTTATCTTATTTTGGATTTTCTTAGTTATTTAAAAATATATAAAACTATTAATGTTTAAAATAATGGTTAACCGTTTGATTTTTTATTTCGCAAGTAGTGTTTAAAAATTATCAATAATTGATATTAGGAAATAGTATTTTTATTTGAGAAGATAATTACTGAAAAAACATGCTTTCTTAAACTGTATTTCTCAATAAAACAGGGCATTATAAAATTATTTTTCTGTATTTATAGTTAGTTATTAAATTAACATGATATAAATAATTTGTTAAATAATGTTTAATGCGATAATTATTAACGACAACTTTTTGTTAATTAAAACGAATGTTGTATTCATGTGTTTTATAATGATAAAAAATAATAATTTCATTAGCAGTTTTAATCAAAATATCAGATGTGAAATATTTTGGTAATTAAAATTATCTTCGGTAAGAATGTTTTATTTAAAAATTTCTAGAAACATTTTAATTACTTCTACATCCACGTAGTGGACTGGAAGTTTAGTAATAGTAAAAAAAAATATTTTTTTTCTTGAAACAGATTTAGAATGTCATGAAACGTCGAGATTTTAAATTTAAGCGAAAGAAAATTTTCTGTCTGTCGGTCTGTCTGTCTATGGAAGTAAAAGAGACAAAGAGTGATAGTATTAATCTATGTGATGAATTTAATATATTTTCTTCATTAAAAAGCAAAATGGCGTTCCGTATATTATATCACACAAAAATTCTCAGATTTTGCTGACACTTCTGGGAGTCAACCCACTCGACACTCACCGTCAGTTCAACAATATACTAAGTACTTTGTCTCGATTACATCAAGCCAAGTCGCTTTTATCTTTTCATTCATTCATTCATTAACATAATTTATATAAAAGGTACCTGTGAAATTAAAGGCATTGAAGATACGCATGTAATGAGTTTTTTATACAGATTAATTTGGTACTGACCAATGTGTTAAAGAATCATTAATTAATAATTCAATTTCAATACAATTACTTACAATACGTAGGAATATACTTCTGAAAATAATGATTAATAATTTTCGAATAAGAATTCAACAAGTACGCTTGAAGATGTAGGTTACACAGGTTGTTAAGATGTTTGCATAAGTTAAGTATCCGTAGTAGTAATATATTTACAATTTCCATTCTCTCTAGCGTTCTCAGTCCTTATAAGTATGTTATTCAATACTGACTAACTTTACTGCACACAGAACAATTACCTCGAAGCATTATTTACGGAAAATATTTGTGGAAATGTTAATTAAATATTCTGGAACTAGCATTTTTTTAAAAATATTGATATGGTTAAGACAAATACACAAAAATTTAAAATAATGAGTTATAATTATTTTTGAACACAGTAGGTAAATTTAAAATTACGGCGCTTGATACAATTCTCTTAAAATATGCAAATTATCACTATATAATACACTTCATAAGCATAGATTGTTAACGCCACAATAAATCCACAGCGGGTCGCAATGGTCAAGGCCAATCAGCTAGCTCTTCCTATCTTAACCTTGTTATACTCTTCGCAAATACAAAATGTCCGCCCATCGCATTTCTTGTAAGCACAATAACTTAAGAACGAAAAGTCTGATACTGTATTGAAATTTGGATAGTAAGTTAGTGTTACCTAGCGGAAGAACCCTTTTGTTTTTTAACCAATCGATCAATAAATAAGAAACTTATTAATTACCTGAATTTAAAAAATATGCGTATTTTATTTATATAATTAAACAAAAAATCAACTAAAACTAATATTATTTACCGAAAAACTGCGAAAAGTAGCACAACAATTATATAACAAGTTCAGTAAATCAGAGAATTAGCTTGTTATTGCGATGTTACTAATATAAACAAAGAAACAAGAAATAAAGCAATGTCAGACCACTGACATTACGTATGCTCAAATATTTTCGATATTGTTGAACACACTTTATGCAGTGAACAATTTATCACATATGTATTACAGTAATGAGAAAAATGATGAAATATCTTGATATGTCAGGTGAGACCAAGATTCCAGGCAAAACACAAAGGCTTGTTAGATGTTCAAAATGCATTGCCTGAATTTACCAAATTGAACAGCAACAAATTCACAATATTGCTCCTCAACAACACGAAGTCAAGAAAACATTGTGGTTAGTGCATGAAGCGCTACACACAAAATATGATAGTGATTAAAAATGTACTAGCAGAAACCATATTTTTCATATTTGAATCTTGAGGTTTACTATGGCTACGAAATTTTTATTATCATCCATCTGCATCATAAAAGAAAAAACTTTCAGATTTTAACAAGGTTAAATAAATGACAAATGTATGAAACATAACCTCTCATGACTAATTAACGTATTCCAGTGTTTCAAGGTGTTACGAGAATATGCTAACTAAAAGTAACTACTTTTCAGAGGAAGTTAGTTACATGTAGTATGTTTTGGTCTCATTCAGTGACATCAAGTATATTTTCCTATCTTACTAGCCAGTCGTGAAAATAATAATAATAATAATAATGATAATAATAAATCGCCTTTATTTATATTTCTGTCTTGGTGAAGTTCACCAAGCTGTTCTTCCACTTAACCAAGACAATTTACACATAAGAATTTACAAGATATGAATAAAAACAATAATGAACTACAAAAAACTATGTAATTAGTCATACACACATATGCACACATGTGCGCATACAAAGTGCATGCACACACACATACATACATACATACAAATAAAAAAGAAAAATGGTTGTTTGAACGTCACTGGTCATCAAGAAGTAATTTTTTCACATTTGATTTAAATGATGATTTTGTTAGTGTTTTTAAATTAGTCGGAAGCGAATTATAAACTGATACAGCTTGATATGAAAACGATTTCTGAAATTTTGTTGTCACATGTCGAGGTATGGTGAGTTGGTCGATATATCTTAATTTCCCTTGGTGAATATTAGATCGGGGCATCAGCTTGGAGAATAGGTATGTTGGAATTTTTATAAGATTATGGGTGAAACAAGCTACCTATGTGGAGAATTCTACGATTACGCATATTTAACCACCCAACTTCAGACAGGTATCTACTTACATGGTCTCTACGAGATAACCTATAAATAAATCTAATACATGCATTCTGTATTTGTTGAACTCGCGTGGAAATGCTTAGATTTAGACAAAATGACGAAGTATGTTAAGGTACTTCAAACGGCTATTGCAAATGATAAAGATACTCGCGAAAATAACTCGTATTACATTAATTAAATTTATCTCTTTTAATTGATCTTTAAGGATTCTTTTGAGTACTAAATATTTCTATATATAAAAGAAAGGCCCGGCGCCTATGTCTACTAATGTTGGACCAGCAGCCCAAAGCTGCCTGTAAAAAAACTCTTCTGGTGACAAGCTCTTTTGAGTAATAAAGTCATGTTAATTAAATTGTAGCAGTGCCTTCCCTCCTAATTACTAATTCAATTTAGTAATGAGATAAAGTAAGTTTCTTGTCTCCAGATATTGTATTAACTATATTATGCTCTTGAATAAAACTGAGTTGAGTTGGCAGTATTAATTGAAAACAATTACCAACCTTAGCCTCTTTTCATTAAAGCAACGTTAAAAATAGCAACTCTTGGCACTTTTTAAATTTTTAATTAAATTCAACAGGAATATATTTTGTCCCAAAACAGGCATCTAATTCACATTGCAAGGTTTAAATGTCAACAAAAGCACATTAAAAACATCAACACGATCTGACAAATATAAGCAGTCTAAGACGTAAATAATAATGAGAGACGAGAATTGAAATTCTTCTTTCCACCTTAAAGATGTCATTCTCAGAGTGTTTACATGTTAAACATTCAGCTACTTTTGGATTTTCTTATTGACATAATGACAATTCACAGAAGTATTTTTTCCATGAATATTAAAACAATGAGACCAGTTTCGACACCTAAGTTGGCATCATTTGGAGAAGATTTTAATTAAATAATTTAAAAAAGTTAAACAACACCCTTGTTTTTAACAAACCACAATTGTCAAAAGTGTATTAAAGAGAAGAAAACAATGTTAATTTTCTGTTTTTCCAGGTGTTTTGAGCACCCCCCGCCTTTACATTTATTAACATAATTATTGTTATTATTAACATTATTTTTTTCTTTTTAGTGCATTTTTTTTAACAGTTTTAGTTTGTTCCTAAACGCGCAATTTTTAATTTCTTGGAGAGTGAAAATGGATGGCGTTGAGGGCGAATGTGCCGTGAGACGCACCCGAGAAAATCGCAAAATGAATCGGTTACAACTTCATTAAACTCAATAAAATTTAAGCCATCGATAGTTAAAAAAATTCTACGTAAAGTGAAGTGTAATAAAATAAAAATAAAAACAAAGTACACACCGAATTAATAATTGAAAACTACTGGTAAAGTGTTTGTTAATAGTACCAAAAGTAAAGTAAACACGTATCTAGTACAGACCTAGCTGGGCAGTCGTAAACGGAAACAGACCGATTCATACATTTATACCTGGGACCCTTTCAAGTGGATAGTTATTGCTATGAACAATATGTGTTTAAAAAGCAATATAGACATACTAGATGTCGACGAAAAAGATAGGTTCTAATTAGTGGTATTATTTTATTAGTTTATTAGTGTATTCGTTTATTTTTTTATTAAAATTGAAAAAAAAATTAAAAATTAAAATTGGAACTGTATAAAACTTTTAGGTAGGTACTTAATAAAATGGAAAATGCCCGAAGTTGGAGAGCGGCAATAGATACTAATTACTGCAGAAGCAAACCTATATACAGGGTGTACAAAATATTCTCTCTGGACTCTTTCTCATAACCCGCGAGACAGATAACAATCATATAAAAAATCTCTTACAGCAAGTTAACGTAGGTCTTGAGAAACAACTAGGATGGACGCACTAATGCAGGACATTGAAACGAGAACACACTAAATACTGGTGCTTCTTACAGCGAGCTAATGTATGTCTTGGCAAACAAACAAAATGGATGCAATGATGTGAGACGTTGAAGCGAAAATACAAGTTTCTGGGAAGCATGAAACCATATCTGGACGCAAGCGGGTGGAAGGGAACACTGCTAGATGCAGGAACAGAAGACTCAGAGGAACAATGGCCTGTCCGGCGGGATATAAAAATATCCAGATCGGATATCTCGGAAGCGGCAACCTACTGGCTAATCAATCAATCAATCAAAAGCGTATTTTTCAAATTTTTAAAATTATTCATTTATTTTCTTTTTAGTATTTTCTAATTAGTTCGTGTTAGTTCGATTAAATAAATGACAAAACTTATTCATCGTTCTGAAGCCGCCATTTTGAATTCTTGAATTTCAAGTGAATATTTATAATCTGCGACCTCGAAAATCCGCAAATATCGATTTTCATACGAATCAGACCATAAATTAGAAAATCTATCCGCCATTTTTGAATTGTTAAATTTGGACTGGATATTTTTAATTTGCCACTTTGATAACACTCAGATATCGATTTTCAGTCGAATCAGGCGATAAATGATAAAACCTATCCGCCATATTGATGTCGCCATTTTGAATTTTTGAGTTTTGATCACGTCTTTGTAATTTTTGAAACGCCTGGCCGTCTAAAATTTCAAAATTTCAAATTGTATTGTTATGTGAACCACAAACACATGCCAAAGTTCAAGTCAATACGGCATCAGGAAGTAGGTGAAAAGTGAGTTGTAAGATTTGCTTACAATGTTACAGGTCAAGCTAATAGAAGCGTGTTAACAACAAGCTAACCGTTATACTTTTCGCCGATTTACTGCACTTTTTATATAATTGTTGCACATTCTATAGGCTACTCTTCGCAGTGTTTTTGTAAATAATATTAGTTTTAGACATTTTTTCATTTTAATTTCAAAACATGAAAAATAAATTATGTAAAAAGTTTTTTTTTTTTAAGAAATGTATAACTTTTTTATTTATTGATCGATTTTGTTAAAAAAATAATAGGATTTTTCCTCTAGCTAACATTAACTTACTGTCCAAATTTCAATACAATTGGACTTTTCGTTCTTAAGTTATCGTGCTTACAAGAAACGTGACGGACAGACAGACCGACAGACAGACAGACAGACAGACAGACGAACGGACATTTTGAAAGTAGCAATATTACCGGTTTTAGAAATGTGCCGATCTAATGCAATATACCCTTGTTTTATAATTGCGAAGAGTATAATAACTATACTTCAACTGAATGGTGTTATGCAAGAATGAGTCAGACACAAACGTATTGTTGTGAGATAAATCACTGAATTCTAATTTGGTTTCCAACAATTTGACCTTTTTATCTTGTGCTTGGCATATTTTTTGATTCATTGCTGTGTCTAAGAACTGAAAATTTAAAAAAAAACAAGAATTCAGTCCAATCCACGTTATACAGTGTCCGCCAAAAAGTCTACACTATATAGAAAACTTTTTTATTCAATTGTTTTATTTATACTGGTCTCAGCATGATTAATAACCACAAAATTGACAAAAGAATTCGTCATGTCACAAGACACCTCCAAAATGTCATTAAATGCACTTATTTATTAAAATATGGGAAAGTACCTTAAGGAAAAGTTGTTTATAATTACATTAAGAATCTAAAGGTCAAGTTTGGTTCAAATATTTTAATGTTTTAGTTTTTTCATTTTTTTTCAAACATACATATGTAACATTTAATTATTTACTTACTTGATTACCTAGCGAAAGGTATTAAGTAAATCCGCATTATTCACTTTTAAGGTTTTTGAGGTCAATTTTAATAGGAATTTTGAGGTTTACTCCTGTGGTCTAAGTTTGATTTAAATGAACAATCGTTTCTTTAATACTTAAGCCCATTATCGTGCAAAATTCCACACTAAAGATTCAGAATTACTGAAAATAGTCCAGGGCTGTCCTGTTGTTTTTTGTAAAAATGTTTCTTTGCTATTATTAATTACATTTAAAAAAGAAATGTAACATTTAAGTATTTTCTTGCATTGAAATATTTCAACTTAACTCAACTGCAAACAAAAAATAAAAAAAATGAAAAACTAAAACACTGAAGTATTCAAACACGCATTTAGATTCTTAATGTAATTACAGACAACTGTTCCTCTTGGTACTTTCCATATTTTGATAAATAAGGGCATTTCAGGCCATTTTAATTTTTAATGACATTTTAGAGGTGTCATAGTTGTGACATGACGAATACTTTTGGCAATTTTGTGGTTATTAATTATGCTGAAACCCGTTTAAAAAAAATGAATAAAAAAGCATTCCATATGGTGCAGACTTTTTGGCGGACACTGCATAAGTACATTAGAAATAATGCATTCTATTTTTTGCATATAAAAAACCGGCCAAAAGCGTGAGGGGCATACATATGATAGGGTTTCACTAATACTCTTTCCAAAACTTTATCTTATATCTACATTTTAAAAGCTATTTTGATATGACCTCGTCTTTAAAAAGAGTGATTCTCCAGAAATTACTTAACAACAAAAAATTAAACATTTTTTTAATGATTACTATACTTGCACTACACTATTATAGTATGTTCATAAAGAGTGAAAAGTAGAGCAAAACATGAGTGGCATTGTTATCAAAGAAAGGTACTTAGTGGGTTTGTTTCACTGAAGCTATGCTGTTGTTGACAATATTTTACCATACGTAGAAGAGAAAACGTACTATTTGTTTTTCAATTGTTTTATGCTTGGTGAACAGGCAACTGACAAACGCCATAGAATTTAATTGGCGTTCCGCCAGCACGAGTTGTCCTACAGTGGTATCGCTATGGATAGTTTTGTATATTATGTAAACAACTTTATTTTACTTAAAAAAAAATATTAAAACGAAAAGCAAGGTGAAATGTTGCCAAATTTAAGTAACTAAAATATTACGGGTGAAACACTTATCGGTCCTAGATCGTATATTGCATTACATAAATAAATAACAAGCAAACTAAATTATTGAATTTGCGACACTCGTACAACCGTACCTACGTATTGGGATCTACTTTTCATTCTTTCTGAACCTAATATACGTGAATGTGAAAGTAATATTGAAAAGGTTGGACGAATATAGATAGGAAACAAGCTAACTATTATGCTCCTCGCCGATTTACTGCACTTTTTATATAATTGTTGCACATTCCATAGAATAATCTCCCTTATACACAAACTCAACGTACTGCACTTTCCAATACATATAACCAAACTGATTCACTCTTTCTTGACGGGCAGGTCGCTGCAGGTCAGGGTGAACAATAAACTATCAACACGGCGGGACATTCGCGCGGGAGTCCCCCAGGGGTCGTGCCTGTCACCAAAGTTATACAACCTGTATGTATCCGACTTCCCGGAGTTTCCGAATACCAAGCTTGCCAAGTACGCCGACGACACAGCCATGTATGCATATTCGCATAATGCGCAAGCAGCGAACATGCTGCTAAGGGCACACATGGCCCGTGTCACGGCGTATTACGACAAGTGGAAGATTCGTATCAACGTCGCGAAGTCAGAGGCCATTCTCTTCACGCGTCGGTTCACTGAGAACCGCATTTTGACACCAATCTCGATCCGGGGTCAACAAATTCCAATAAAAAGGTGCGTGAAGTATCTGGGGGTGAACTTAGACAAACGACTGACGTTTAACATTCACATCAACGAGACTATACGTAAGGTCTACTCCATGTCCAGGAGTCTGTATCCGCTTCTGGCAAGGGGTAGCGGACTAGACAGACGAAATAAAACATTATTGTATACGATGGTGATCAGGCCGGCCATCACATACGCGGCGCCGGTGTGGTGCAGCATCTCGGCCACGACAATGAAAAAACTCCAGGTCCTGGAACATAAATTTATGCGCCTCATCTCAGATTCGAGCAGGTACACCTCCCTCAGAGATTTATATGATCGTTGCAACGACATAACGCCACTAGCGGACTTCGTCCGGGAAACATCGCAGATATTTTATGCCTTTCAACTGGGCGACTGTCCGCTAACACGCAACATAACCAGAATCAGGATGCATAATGCCCCATTCCAGATCAAACACCCCCTACCATACCAGGCGTTGCCTATCTTTCGACAACCTCTCTAGCCACACTTTCCTTAACCATAACTTTTCTCTATCACACACTTTTCCCTTCACACCTTTATATATTTATCTATCATTTCCCCCTCCTGTCTGTTTGTCAATTGTTTGTTTTTTTTTTGTCTTTCTGTCTTTTTTGTCATTTTGTTCTTTTTTGTTCTAAATTCATTTTAGACCAAAAAACCTTTTAAAAATTGTAACTATTAAAAAATCTTAATTATTTGCCTTCCCTACCTTCCCGACGGCGGGTAGACCGTTGGGTCCAATTGCTTCGAACGGGTTTTTTCCCCCGTGCCAGAAATCAAAATTTAATAGTGCTTAGTACCTTGTGCCCCAATATTTTTTAGAGTGTTAATTTTAAATGTTTTAAATCTGTAATACAGATATTATTAATTTTAATGTTAATTTTAAGCCACCACCGGCGGCAGGAGTTTTAACTTTTTGTATTCATTTTATTGAGCCAAACCGGTCGTGATACCTTACGTACACCACCACGCTGCACGACGTGGTTGTCTGGTTGGTTCCGAATCGCGATTCGGGGAAGCAATGTTTGTATATTATTCATTTAAAATAAAATTTGTTATGATGATGATGAATAATCTCCTCATTTTTATCGTAAACAAAAAAATATTTGCCAAGACTATACTAATAATGTTAGTTTGTATTAGCGAGTGACCAGCTTGTCTAACTGCGAGATGAACGAAATTCGCCAAAGCTTGGTCCATAATCTAATCGCATTTGTGACAAAATTTATTGCTGTTAACTTGATAAACATTAGAGACTATTGCCTCATTAGCCGGTCTTGCAATATAACAATATGTAATATGTAATATAAATATATTAATTTAAAGAATTTAAATAATTAATAACTTTTTTATTTATTGATCAATTTTGTTCTAAAAGAATAGTGGTATATCTCTAGGTAACAATAACTTAGTGTCCAAGTTTCACTAAAATCTGACTTTCAAGTTATCGTGTTGACATAAACGTGACGAACGGACAGATAGATAGACAGACATATATACAGACGGACGGTCGGAGGGATGTTTTGAAAGTTGTTCAGAATTCAATCCTCAACGCAGTGATATGAAAATTTTATCCCTACGTGCGATATTGTACCGGATTTAGAAAGAAGAGTATAAAATAAAGGAACTGTTAGCAATTTTTTTTTGCTACATTAAGACCAGGATTTTTCAATCAACGGAAAAATGTGCTCATGTTCAGATCCAAATATAATCATAAATCACATGCTTATGATACAGAAGCGTACAAGTCACAGGATAGTTTACGCTCTACGAATCATATTATTCCAAGAACCAGTGACACTCAAAAGTTTCTTGCATGTAAACTAAGAGTCATTCTTATAAGCCGATTCAGAAAGATATCGAGATACTCTGTTGAAGATTATAAAGTCTTCACTGTCAGCGTTTCGTTGTAGTGGGGATTATTTGAAAGGCTTTTACATGGAATCGCTCCTGTCTAGCAAGCAGGTAATTTTACCGAAATTCTTATATTTTCTCACTTGAGGATATTTCACAAATGCCTACCAATTGAGGTTTGCATAAAACGCATAATTTTAAATAATCCCCACTACAAGGAATCGGCAACATTTTAAGCAATAAAAAATCTTTCGAAAAAATAAACAGATTTTTTATCGCAAAGATGTTGAATAAATAAATGCAATTATACCGTTATTCTTATATTTCCTCACTTGAAGATATTTAACAGATGCCTAACACTTGGGGTTTGTATAAAAAGTAGACTTTTAAATAATCCTCATTACAAGGAAACGCTGATAGGGAACACTTTATAATTCTCAACATCTCGACACTTTTCTAAATCGGCTAAATGACTATCAGTATACATGCAAGACACTTTTGAGTGTCACTGGCGCTTGGAAAAATGTGATTCATGGCACTTAGCAATTTTTTCAAAAACAAAACTTACCCTTTTCAATGTAGATTTAATTGGATTTTTTGTTCTTAAGTTATGGTGTTTACAAAAGACATAATGAATGAACGGTCTGACAAACATGCGAATAAAGGGTCGAATGTTTTGAATAATATACATAATTCGGTTACTAACTAAATGAAATAAAAATGTTCCTTACAAGCCTTTAGTATTTACTATTTGTAAATAAATGCAAGGTATTGTATATATATATGATCTCAATTGGGACAGCATAAAAACGAAAACTCGGAGTAAAGTCGGCATCTCCTTTATGGGATGTAGGCGGCGGCGGTTGAAATGTAAAAATGCTTTAAATGCTAAATAATTATTTTTTAATTGTTAAAGAAAGGGATTTCTATAATACCTTTATTCAATAAAAGTGGTTAATGAAAAAATATGTTTGTCACATTTGATAAGTCACAAAAATGATATATTGAGGCAAACCGTATTGTCTCGTGACCTACCTCTCGTTCTATCTTCTAGCGGCAAAGTTATGCAATCTTAGGCGGGAGTTGCATAGATCGTATATAATCCTTCCGAATGGGTGTAAAGCAGCGACTGTCTTGTTTATTAAATGTTAGACTATGAACTTTGCAGTATCATGATGTTAGGCAGGTAGAAAATTTCTACTATTCTATAAAGGAAAGACTCGGCAAAATTTTAAAGCGAGAACTAGTTTCCTGGCATCGGTAATTGGTCTCAGTATCGGAAATAGGTCGACGTTAAATAAACAAATTTCAAAAAAGCTTTGTCTATGAACTTTAAATAAACAATATTTCATTTGCCCCATATACGAGTTTTCAGAATTTGAATCGGTATTTACATAAATAACAATTGGATTAATAGGTGGTAATACAGAATACTCATTTTCCTTTTTTATCACATGGGATACACACTTCCTCCATATATCGCTTTTGCCTATTTCGTCTACTATTATCTTCATATTCTTTAAGACAGACTCACTTAATTGTGGGGATTGATTATATTGACGTAAAATAGTATGATCGTGTGCTTCAAAATTTTTTTCAACGGCATACTTATTCCTTTTTAAACTTTTGCTTTTCAATCAGTTCTATCAGCTTTTTCTGGTATTTCCAAGCCTTCACCTTTCATAAATTCAATGATCTCGAATTTTCTTGTGTTGGTGTTCGAAATTTTTGTGTGTTGTCGCGGATGGTATGACGCATTACAGAACTTGGTGGGATATTTGGTAACAGCTGCTTGATATTTTAGCAAACACAACAATGAATCTGGAATAAAACCGTTTTTACTTCCAGCATGTAGAATTATAATTCTTTTTCCCCTAGAACATAGAACACTTAAATTACACTTTTTGGTGTTATCTACCCAACCGTATTGAACTACATCATCAGTGTCAAACCATGTTTCGTCAAGATAAATCATGTCTCTATTTGCATCTCGGTATTCTTTTATTTTACGCAGGTACTCGTGTCGATGATCAGCGATGCGTGCTGATTCCATAACTACCATTCGTTTGTCCAAATTTTTGTACCTAAAACCACAATCGAGCAAAACGTTTCGCAAAGTATTTAATGATTTATAGTTATAACTTGGATAGTCGCATAACTTATCCCCAATCATTTCTAATGTGGGCTCCTTCTGTTCATTGTAAATAGGTAGAGAGCCCGCTGTATAGATTTCCTATGAATAAGATAAATGAAAAACTTTGTATGAGTAAGTACTACCACAGACATACAGGGAGCCACTTTTCATATAAGAAAATTTTGCCCGCGTCATAGAATTTTACCGGAAGTGACGTCAAAATGGGAGGATGCGGGCAAATAAGAAGAGGCAGCCTATTTTTTTAATAACTAGAAGGCTTGTACTTTAAATTAAAAATCCTCCCTGTATTTCTGTGGTAGTACTTACTCTCTCACATAAAGATTTTCATGTATCTTATTCATAGGAAATCTATACAACCGGCTCTCCACCTAAAAAGACATACAGAAATCGACGACTGACATCTTTGGACGCGTTATCAAGTTTTTTAAGGTTTTGTCCAACTCTTTTCCGTTTAATAGAATGATCAACTACATCCCCGGCTCTAATAACTCTATAAATTGTATTACAGCTAAATTTGGTTAATTCACAAATTCTCTTCACAATTTGATTATGTGAAGAATCAATACTTTCGCCTTTTAGACACGAGTGAATATTCAAAATAACCCTTTGAGTTTGAACGTTTAAGTCTTTCAAATTCCGTTTGTATAGGCTCTGTATCAAATTCGTCCGTTTCGTTGTCACTACTATCGAAAGGCCTCCAAAATGCCATTTTAAACAATTAATTGCAAAAAATCACTCAAACACAGTAACAAAACTAATAATTTGTTCAAATATTCACTAGAGTTAAGTAATTTATAACGCTGCCTGGCTGTACTGCATTGCCTCGTACAGATCATACGATACAAATAGTTCATACGTATTTTTTGTTTTATATATTATGGCATACAAAAAATCTTAACAAGGTTGGTGTTGACAAATCGAATCCGCTAAGCATGTAATCCCACCTATATTTCTATGTGACAGGCGGATCAAGTCCACGTTGACTGTAGACAAAGAGTGGTGAATATAAATCTATAAAATTCTGTGCTCTCTCATTCAATGTGAAGCGATATATTGACAATACCCCGTAAGATCCCCTAGTTTCGTGATGTTCCAATCGAGTTCATAAATACTATAAATACAAGGCAGTCTTCATTCGTTTCTGAAAGGAGTATAATAATTGTACTACTGAAATACCATCGTTATATAACTGTTGATGCTTTTGGTTCTTTTCTTTGAGACTATGCTAAACATTGACTTACACGATCCTTAAGGTGGCCATTCCCTAGAAAGAGACATCCGATAGGGAAACATTTATTATTTTTGGCCATAACTTTTCTTTCTTAGTACGTATATTTAAAAAAACTATAAGAGTTTCTAAGTTGGACCATAACAAGACTATTACTATGAATTTTCACTTAATAATTTCAGTGGTTTGCAAAATAGCTCGATTTAATTCTCAAAATTATGTTAATCTTCCTATTTCGTACTTTTAAATCGAGCTATTTTGCAAACCACTGAAATTATTAAGTGAAAATTCATAGTAATAGTCTTTTTATAGTTCCACTTAGGTACTCTTATAGTTTTTTTTTAATATACGTACTAAGAAAAAAAAGTTATGGCCAAAAACAATAAATATTTCCCTATCGGATGTCTCTTTCTAGGGAATGGCCACCTTAATGAGAACTAGAATACATCGTAGGCGAGAGGTGATATTTAAAAACCATAGTAATATATAGCGCACAGGTGACGAGTGAAGAATTTCTGGAGATTCTTTATTTGATGTTTATAAACAACTAAAATAGAAATAGGTTTTATATGAGAAATACAAATGCACTTTCGATTTCCTTTAACAGATTAGTCGTTAATCTTGACAAACTGGAATAAGACGTATTTATTTCAATTTTATGTATTATATAAGAAGGTTAACGTAGCCTATATATAATACTTAAATAGAGATGTCATACGAATTTATTAGTGTTATTGCTTTCCATTTTATTCCACGATTAAGGTTTATGTAAGTCCAAGATTTATTGCCTATTGTGTTTTTTAGTAGGGGACGATATCTTTAATGTTGTCCCACGTTGTTCCTTTTATAGATTTTTAATTGCTTTTATTATTTCTGTGATTGTAGGAGTAAGAATAATGTCTATTTTTAGAATATACCTTAGATTAAGTTAAAAATAGGAACGTATTAATCTAAAACTACAAAAGGGTGAAGAGTATAATATTGTTTCTATTTGCTTGATTGTCTACCCGTCATAAATTGGAATCGAATACACCAATTTTGATAAAGTTTATTGTAAACATCATTGTTTTGAACAGGTTTTTATATACTAAGAGTGGGTTGTAACCAAGTTTAAACCAAAATCAGCTTGACGAAGGACCAAAATCCGTGTTATAATTGTTACCACTATGTGTTTCATTGGAACGATTCACTTTTTATTTTGTCACTATAGTAGATAACGTACTACAACTTTCATTCGTCCTTTTTTTAAAATGCTTTAATAACACGTCAAAACAAAATTGGTGTCACTTAATCTACATAACAAAAGAATGACAGAATTGTCAAATCGAAATAAAAACAAAACAAGAAACACGTGTCCGAACTGTACTCTTATTTCGTATTGGGGGGTAAAGCACCTTGTTATTCCACATCCACGTAGTGGGTGGAAGTATAGTAATCGTAAAAAAAGAATCAAAACTTTTTTTGTTGAAAAAGGTTTAGAATGTCACGAAACGTCGAGATTTGAAATTCGAGAGAAGAAAAAATTCTGTCTGTCGGTCTGGTGTCTCTGTCGGTCTGTAACTTTTTTTGCTTGCACGATATCTCTGGAACGGTTTAAGATATTAACTTGAAATTTTATACACTTATGTACTATAACGAGATCTGGAACTGGATTGTCTTTTGTACTTATCCGGTGAAGAGTTGGGGGTAGATAGGGGTAAATAGGAAAAAATAAGTACAGCAAGCGGGTAAGAGTACAAAAGTTTAGGATTTGGTTTTCATGTTAGAAGTCAAGGCCTCAGATTTTTTCAGAATATTTCCTCCCCGTACCACCCCCACTCCAATATTAAAGGGGTTGATAAAAATAAAATGGGGATATTCACTTGAAATTTGGTACCCGTATATATTATAGCGACATAGGAACTAAATTATATTTTGAGATGATTCGATTCCGTTGATGGGTTGGGGGGTAAGTAGAGGTAAATAGGGGAAAATGCGTAAAGCAAGCTGGTAAGAGTACAGAAACTTGAGATGTGGCGTATATAATAGAAGCCAAGGCCTCAAATGTTTTAAGATATTTTTCATTCCCCATTCACCCCCATCCCATTATTAAAGTGTTGGATAAAACCAAATTGAGATATTCACTAGAAATTTGATACACGTATATACTGTAACGGTATTTGGAACTAAATTATATTTTTCTATGACATCTGCCTCGAGTATTATTAAAATTCTGTCACCAATTATTTCCACATAGTGGAGTGCAAATACAGTCAAGATGTTTTCCTTTGTAGAGGCTCGGATGGAAAATTTGGATGTGGAAGCAGTGATTCCTTTGGCAGCGGTTTTTTTTTATCTATGCAAGCTCACTTAAACCTGAAAGATATACTGCAGTTTCAATATTCTGTACATTTTCATATTTTTGTGTGTTTAGTCAAAAACTTAGTAACATTTACTTTAAACATATAAAGAGAATGACAGTGTACGTGCCTCTGGAGGTTATCTTGTAAGGCGGGTATGGTCTTATTATAATATTTTATATTTTTGTGTACTTAATCTTTTGGTAATTTAGTATTCTATGAAATTTTACATATTCTCAAAATTTAAAATAAAAATGTAAGGTATAACATTAGTTTTATAGTGAATTATTTTTGCTTACTTCCAATGATTGACTGATTGATTGATTGATTGATTTGCCAGCGTATGGTGGGCATTGCTGCCAATTCCGGGCATCCATGGAGGTTCGTTCCAACACGCAGCCTGGTCGTCCGTCGAATACGCCCAACGGACGGCCAAACCGCGTGCCGGAACCAAATCTCGGATGTTTTATATACCGCCGGAACAGCTGCATACGCCGGATTGGACATTGGACATGCTTGTTGTCAGCAGCGAGAGCCGCATGACGCATGAGGTGGGAATACAGGCTGGGAAGTGTAGGTGTTTGAGAGATGCTTCTTTTAAGTTTCCATGCTTCTATTAAATTTCCATTTGTCATCATCGGATGGGGTGTGGTGCAGTTGTTTGCGAGATGCTTCTTTTCAGTTTCCATGCTTCTTTTAAGTTTCCATCTATCATCATCTCCTTATTTTTCTTCTTCTAAGTTTTCTGCTTCTTGTGTCTCTGAATCTAGCAGCTTTTATTTTGTATTTTATTTTTGTATTTTTTTTCCTTTTTTCCCTTTCTTTTTTTAAATTTATTAACCGCTCCACAAGTAAATCCGTCTACGGTGGAGTTGCTGGGGAAGGCCCTATCTCGTGGTAACATTATTATTATTATCGTCACCATTATTATTTTCTTTGCGCATTATGAGCAAAAAGGTCCGAAGGGATAGTTTGCTCACCCTGTATGTTGTTTCCTTGAAACAATCGGTTTCAATTTTGGGCAGTTTTTCCATTTCATCACTTATATATTATGTTTATTACCTATATATTATGTTTAATATGTTTTCAATCGGTTTCAGTTTCCGTCTTCCAAATTAATAATAAAATATTATGTTTTGAATCAATAAATCGAGCTGATAAAAATTAAGGTGGTAAAGATCAGATAGAAAGATGGAATAGAATAATATCAATTAAAGATAAAAATAAATAAATTTATAGCTTATCTGTCTTTCTGCAGCGTCTTGTGATTGCTGTTTTATTTTATTTCCTTTCCTTTTCTTTCTTGGGTTGAGTTGATATTGTTCCATTTAAAAACTTTCCATTGTATACAACAACTTTAGGTCACAACACAGCTATATTGCTTTGTAAACATATGTGCTTCATCTTGACATTGACTATGCTATTATTTATTGCCCATGAACCACATTGGGTCGTCTAGGGTGTAGGTAGGTAGGGACACTGCACTTCACTTGAGCTTGGTTGCTTTATTTCATTTAATATTATTAGAAAATCTTGTAAGTATTAATTCCATATGAACTCTGTTTTTCTATTGAGGCGCTTCATTTCAAGCAGAATTTCTTAATCTACTGGTGGCTGAAATTTTTCGAGTTTAACGGGATTTCTACCACTTTTTTAGAAATATAAAGTAGTAAATCCCTCGTTTCTCTATTTACGAATAAAATTAGTTTTAGTTAGTACTGTGCAAAAATAGGCCTTAATAATAGAAAATTGTGAATCAAGTTTCGCAAAGTTGTGTTCATTTATTTTCTAGATAATCAGTTAAAACCTCTATTTATGCGCAATCTTCAAAAAGCCGAAGCTCCCATAGGGAGCCTTTCCAAACACATGTAAAATAAGGACTTTGGATGAAGCAAATCATTATTAATAATAATATATAATTTGTTCAAATTGATTAACACATTCCTCTAAAATTCAATTAAAACAAACTGTAGTTGTTTCGTATAATTCCTAATGTCGGTTTGTACGAAGTTTTAAAATTTATCCAATTTGTAGTTAACAGTATGTGACAAAAATTTAAACAGTTGTTCAGAGACTTGTTTAATATGCACTAATAAACTGTACATGCAATAAAGTTTAAACATCACATATATAGGTATTTTAAATATCTGTACTTATAATATAAAAAACTCTGAATATCAACTAAATAATATAATTTTGTAGGTACATAAAATGTTCGCTGAAATGAAGTGGGTTTACTGTTATATACATGTGTAATACCGCATTAATAAAAATGTATCTGTTCATTGACAGGGACAACAAAATAACAGTTTTATTTGTTATGACAATCAATGGAATACTAAATAGGATTATAATAATAATATATTTGTATAAACAATACAATTTTATTGGTTATGACAATCAATGGAATACTAAATAGTATTTAATTAATAATGAATTTTTACACACAATACTGCATAGGCATTAAATCATGTATATTATTATTCCGATCCAAACTACATTTACAAACATACAGATCAGACTAGCTAAATACAAACACGGATGCAATACGTCTAGTTGATCTTCGTCTGCATTGGCAGTAGATGATTCAAGATGCGACGATTTCTGTTGCGCGTCTGTTCATGTTCTCGTTTAAAAACATCAAATAGCAGCTATGGAATTTTCCCGCATTATAATAATTAATAGCATTTACTATGTGGCAGGTGGCATTAGTGTCAAAGAATATTACTATCTTACTGAATTTAATTAATCTTAACTTATTCATTAACGAATATAAGGATTATAAAATGCACAACTTTTGCAATTTCAATTCAACCTTACTAATATACGATTCAAATATACTGACCCCTCACTTTAACCACGAATATCTCAGAAACGGAGGAACGTAAAAAATTGAAAAAATTATGTATTCAATATGTGTTTATTCTAAATCATTCATTGAAATTTCAATAATGCACATTGGACAGTTTTGAAGTTCTGCAAAGTTATGATAAAAAATGTCCTACTTTTTAAGGAAATTTTGACCATACCATTTAAATCCAATGTATCTTGGAAAATTTGTAAATAATATTTCATATACCGATAAAGCACTACAAAACTGTTCAATGTACATTATCCAAATTTCATTGAATGATTTGGAATAGACACATAATAAACGCGTATTTTTTTAAAATAAAGTGAGGAGTCAATATGTTTGAATCGTATATTAGTTGTCTCTCAAACGTTAATAAAACACATTATGTAATAACTACAGTTTTAACGTCTCTAGAGATCGCTCTGTTTTTCAGATATGACTTAATTTTAATACGAAGTATTCAATCATGTCATTTTATAAATGCTCTAAATTTATAAACAAAATATTAAGTCTAATAGAACTTATGGTATTAATTTTATATATCAATTTGATGAAAATAAAGTTATAGTTGATTTACTATAATTGAATTATGAGAAAATTATTGCATGAGACATGTTTTTAAGTATCCTTCATAAAATCAAAATATTTTCTTCATGCTAACAAATCATCAACAAAATGAATTATATGACCCTCATCCGGTATATATTTGTTAGAACAGCAGTACGTAATATCCGATATTGTGCTATTATAATCTAAATTTACATAGTTATGGAGAGGATATGATTTAACTACTGTGGAGTATTAGGTCACTTTTCGGGATTTGCCTAATACGTTTATGAAAATTCCAAACTCACACAATTTCTCCTCGACAAAACAATTGTGGTAATAAAATATTGCCTCTTCATTCAAGTTTCTTGTCTTAAAAATCAGTTAGCAGAAGCAAGATTATAAATAGTTGAGTTACAAGATACGTGAAAATTAATAATAATGATTTATTGACAAGATAATATAACGACGCAAATAATAAAGGAGTAAGTAGGTCCATATAAAGACCTGTCATACTGAATAGGGCTACTACAACAGGAGCTAATATTGGATACCGATCGCATCATTTTAATTCCATACAATTTTAAAAAGGGTAGTGAAAACCTATTTATTCAGTAAATAAATCCATTTTGTTAGTAAAAAAAATCGGCAGCTACTGGGAGCGGCTGGAACCTCCCCACTAAATTGGGTGCCATAACAGCACTAAACATAATCCAATCTCAACCATAACCTTTTCAGATCTTTTGGAGCACTAAAGAAACCCTCACTTGCAGCACATAGTATCAACATATTGAAATTTACTATTTGCTGTTCTTCTCTTTAGTTTCAGGACATAGGATTGCACTGCACGTATAATGTTGCGAGTATAATACTATACTTTGTCCACAACTGTTAAATATTTAGTATTTATTTAATTTATTTTCATTTGATTTCTCCAATTTAAGAAAGATTCAAACGCCATCATATATAATTTTCTCGATTTTTCGGGCCAAGTTTAATGAGGCGATTTCTGTAGTTTCCCTTACCTCTGGCGGTGTCAAGGAAATCTCGTTTTCACTGTCAGTGTCCATTCGTTTAATTATAAAACATTGTGTATGAAGTAAACTAATTTACTTCCCAAAATATGCAAATAAATAATTTATTTTATGTATTATATATTATTATTATTATTATTATTATTATTATTATTATTATTATTTGTGAAAGTGTATCGTTTATACGATGTTGGATACATGTTTATAATTTTTCATTGAAAATGAAAGATATGAAATACTGCCTCTGAGTATTTTCATTTTTTCTTTGCTAGAATTGTTATTTGGCCCACTGTGCATCGCCCCCCCCCCTCTCCGTTATTAAAAGAGTTGAGGAAATAAAATTCAGATATTCTCTTGAAATTTGAAACACGTATGAATTATAACGACATCTGGAACTAGATTATATATTATGATGATTTCGTTGAGGGGAGTTGGGAGTTAAATAGGGGTAAATGAGGGAACATAAGTAAAGCACGCTGGTGGGAGTACAGAAACTTAGTTTAGTGTACATACTAGAAGCCATGGCCTCAGATTTTTTATAATACTTTGCACGCCACCACCCCCCCTCCATTATTAAAGGGGTTGATAAAATAAAATTGAGACATTCACTTGAAATTTGGTACACTTATGTATTCATGTATTGTAATGACATCTGATTGAGATGAACCCGTTGACGGAGTGGGGGGGTTGTAAATTGGGAAAAATAAGTACAGCAAGTCCAGAAACTTAATTTTTGGAGCATATACTAGAAACTAACTAACACCTCAATTTTTCTTATGACGTCCGCCTCAAATATTATTAAACTCTGTGATCAAATATTTCCACATACTAGAGTGTAAACATAGTCAATATGTTTTTCTTTAAAGATAGTTGGATGGAAAGTCTGAATGTGGAAGTAAGTAGTGATCCCTTACGCAGCGGTTTATTTATATTACTTCTCATATATTTATTTCTAAAATAATATGTGACTCCACAATTCTTGATTAACCCTACCTTGACTGTCGTGTATCAATAAAATGATTTCGCTTTTACCTTGTGATAAAATATACCATTAATTATTTGTACTTGGATATATGAAACCGATAATCAAGTGCCTTTCTTAAGTACCTCTTAAGGTCTATTTTTTATTTTTCCTGTCTTTGCTGAATGTATAACTGATTGATGTCGTAGACACAACAAAGATATGATTGTGGTTCCTTTTGCAGGTTATGAAGGCAGACGTGCTCGTACTGACGTTAGCATTTTTCTGCAGCCTTCTCATTTATTCAGACGCCTGCTCTTGTCTGCGAGAACACCCCCAACAGCATTACTGTAGTTCTGATTTTGGTAAGTACTGTTATAAATATGTATTAAATAAATAACTGTAAGTTACCATTATTCAATATTCTATTATTGTTTTTAAATTAGCAATTTATTTATTTGACGATTTGTATTAAAATAATTATAACCAAAGTGAAATGGCACGAACTATTTATACTTAAACTTTGATGTCATCAATGTTGTGAGCATTAGTTAGAGGCCATTGTGCTAGGAACCAAATTTTAAAACTAAAGCATATTTTGGACCATGGTACTTTAACCCTCATTTAAATAGTTAGTTTTTGAATTAATAATAATAATATTTATTTATATTAAAAAGTTTTCGAATTATATTCGTATAAGGAAAAAAGTTACTTATGTACAAAATTGTGATGACACTTCTCTCATGAATTTATCACATAAGAGCCAAATCTGACGAGTGTGCCATATCCGAAACAACTATATTTCAACTGTGATGGGAAAATCTTTGATAGCCCCATCTTGAATTTTTCTCGTCATTCTCGGGTACAATTTAAGCTGACCTGTGTCATGGCCGCTAAAAGGACTGAACTAAGATTTTATTTGATGCATAAGAAATGCCAGTAGTTCTCAAACCGTTTTTTCCTGCAACAGCAATGATGTCGGTAAATAATTATAAAAAAATAGGAAAGATTCCATAAAATGTTAGATTATTAATTTAGCAGTTTCGTCATTTTAGTGGAATTCTGATTATACAGTGTCCGCCATAAAGTTGGCTACATATGGGAAAGAATTATATTATTAACATTTCTAAAGAAACTCTATTGAGGGTTCGTTTATGCATGTCCCACAACAAAAAATTACATTTTGACACATGTCATGTGATCACCGGTTTGGCAGGACTTTAATAGTTGACGGCGGTACCGAAAAATGGGTCAAATTGTTAAGATATCGAAAAATGTTATTGAGGAAAAGTGCATAGAATACAACAAGGACCCCATATATCAAGCAGATTGAAGCAGACATGAGGAAAATAAAAAAGTGCAAATTTTACCTCTACCATTAATTACTATATGAAAAAT
Source organism: Stenurella melanura (assembly GCA_963583905.1). NCBI lineage: Eukaryota > Metazoa > Arthropoda > Insecta > Coleoptera > Cerambycidae > Stenurella > Stenurella melanura. Next base: position 108,715,512 of record OY757312.1, on the reverse strand, counting down.
CATAAATTCTTTTGTCTATTTCACAAATATTCGATTATTTTCGACAAAAAAATTATGTATTTTAGTTGAATAAAGGTATTTGCATGTAAAAAAAGAAACGAACCCCCAATATAGTATTTTTTTGGAAATCTCAATAATACAATTTTTTTTCCATATTTAGCGAACTTTATGGCGGACACTGTAGGTATATAGGCTCTGGCACAAATGAAACTAATAACAAGAAATGAATTACCCAATTTAGTCAATAATAATGAGTTATAAGCAAGAACCACGGGGAGGTATGAGCTTTCTTGCCAGGAAAGGATAGGATCGTAGTATTAATAAGGGAAATGATGTTATTAAAAATAAAATATTTCATATAATAAAAAAAAAATCTGAAAGAAATCTCTATGAGAATAACGAAAATAAATTATTTTTCTTTTAGAGGTAATAAATAAATATTCTGGTTGACAAAATATATATCAAAAAAATTAAAAATAATCTTAAAACAAATAAATTAAAACACTTCTGAAAGAACAACGCATTAGCACGTTTTCATAAACACTAAGACATTTGAACACTACACTTAAAAATTTACGACCCGTTTTCATAAACAATACAACACTACACTTGAACAATTTATCTACTGGACGCACGTTTCACCATTCGTGTATTAATATATTATTATAACGTAAGAAAGTCGATTGTATTAGAAATAAATACGCGCTAGTAGTAATAGAAGACACATTTTTGGGGAAAATAAAGTTTTAACAAAATTCGCGGCGCGGCTTAATAAAATAAGAATTTTAGAAAGAAAATTATTAACTAAAAAAAGCAGAAGGATTGAGATCGAACTCGCAACCACCACATTTACATTTATTGCTGCTCGAGTATCTTACCGATTGAGCTACGCGATCCTATATTCAGTATACTCTAAAACTTGTAATATGTATATACTAGAAAATTGTAAGACAGTAGTTTGACACTGTTCGTTTGACGGATGAATATCCACTATTTACCACTAAAAACAAATTAAATATTTCATATAAAGACGTTTTTCATATTTAGAGTGGTTAGTTAACGAAAATAAATAATATTCATCGTCAAATCACTGTTTGAGAATTGCTGAGCTTATGACTATGTTTCTCACTCCTCAGTGTATATTTCATATTTCCGTCTCTAAAGAAGTGGGAAGAATCTTGGTAGACATACATTGACAATGTCTTTAGGCTATTGCTTTAAGTTTGTGTGCAAGAGATAGTGAAAACGTATGCGCAACATTAATTCATACATCGGTCTTTTTAAACTGGACCCGACTCTAGGGTGCATTATCTTTACATTCTTAAATATCTTCTAGGCAAAAAACTATAGCCTCCAAATGAGTCATTAGGCCTTGTCCTTCTCATGACGCAACATTTTGTTTCTTTTTTATTCATTTTGGTTGCTATGGAAATAAAAAAAATACGTTTTAAATAATTATGTTTAAATACATTTTGAAATAGTTACGCATCACTTTAAGAGTTCAGCGTTTTTTTTTTTATTTTACAAATCGAAAGTACAGGTTTTAAGACAATGAATTTTTAGGTTTTTATCCGAACGTTTAAGCCTTTAAATAAATTACCAAAGTTGGATCGCGTGAAAACGGGGTGGAGATCAACATTTGCATATGCTGATCGGGCGACAGTCGAGATTTAAGACCATTTTTTTATTAAGCAAACACATTATTTAAAAATATTTAGAATCATCAAAATCGCTAACTATTTATAAATGTGATATGTAGTAATATCTGAGAAACAGTTCTTTCACCGTTACACCACTTGAGAGCTTATCAAACTTTTGTTCAAACGCTATAAATAATCTTTTAGCCACGAAGAGTTGAAAATACGGAATATGTACTTAACTAAATAAATATTTTGAGTGGAAGCTCGTTCTATGTCTCTATCGAAAGAGGAAAATAGGGCATGTATCGACATCGTTAATTGCAGGGTCAAAATCAAAAATTCGGCACGACACGAATGAAACATAATGAACATTTTTTGACGTCTAGTGAATTTTGCGTGGAGTGAAAGCTGTAGTGTTTATGCAGAATGATGTCACGAGTCGGCGAAGCATTTTTTGCTGAAACTCAATTTTTAACATCGAATATCTAAGGATTTGATATATTTGTGAAGGTGCAATTTTAACAGATTACCTAGATGATCGGACACTATTGAATATCAGAAAAAAATAACAACAAAAAATTATCGGTAACAAACCCATTAATAGTGACATCAGAAACGGCTCACATTTATAAAAGAAATTTTCTCATAAAATACTTAGTTATAAGGCTTGAAATGCATCATAGTTGATTAAAATAAATTTGATTAGATAGTAAATGGAGTGCGACCACGGAGTCCCGGGTTCGAATCCTGGCCAGGGAATGGGGTTTATTGGCATTTATAATGTGCTACCCAGATGGTGGCAGTGGGACAGACCACTGTTGGGTGGCACAACATGTCTAGTCGTTGTTATCCCTGAGATTGAGTCTCAGCTGCAGTAGTTGGCAATATCGCCCGGGAATCGTTGTTGTATAGATGTTTATGTGTACGAGTGTACGTGTCCCGGTTAGTGGTGGAATAGTAATAGCTAAACTCCGCCGGGAGGCGGACGTTAATATAAATAAAACGATTAAATAAATAATAGTATATTATTCAACGAGCATATAATGATGGCTATTATTCACGAGGGTGAATAATAGCTATTACATGCGAGTAGAATACTATACCTTGTCCACGACTATTAAATATTTAATATTTATTTAATACATTTTCATTTCATTTCTCCTATTTAAGGAAGATTCATATATCATTATACATAATTTTTTCGATTTTTCGAACAAGTTTAATGAGGCAATTTCTGCAGCTTCCACTATCTCTGGCGGTGTCAAAGAAATCTTGTTTTCACTGTCAGTATCCATTTATTTAATTATATTGCTCTTTTTGAGTACCAAATATGTAAAATTATTGTAAATAACGTTGGCGTTGAAATCGCACAAATTTCGACGTTTCAAATCAATTACAGAATTACACTTTGACACATTGTCATGGCTTACTAATAAAATAATACAGTTTGCAGGCACGTAGGTAAATGGTTTCAAAAACAATGTTGAGGATTGCCGCGTGCTGCTAATAGATGATGCTTTGAAAAAAAAACTTACTAATGTAGTATTTGAGTGTTCATTAAAGTACTTCTTCGGCACGTACCATTTGAGTGCTTCCTAGAAAACTTAGAGAGACAACACTTGTCTTTTGGTTGCTGCAATTTTGACACTTTAGATTTTTAGTAAAAAGTCACTTATGTCATTTCTTATAAACAACTGACTGTCCTCATTATCCACTGCAGGGAATAATGGTTAGCATTATCCTTGAGGAAACACATACATAATGAGTACATTATTTAATAGTTGTGGACAAAAATCTTTTTCCAATAATATATGGGAATATTTCACACGTCACTTTTTTAGCTAATCAGAAGTTTGTTCTTGGTTTCGTTACCGTAGTAACCCAAAAAATTAATTAATAAGTGGAAATTTTTGTGTCAAAGACATTTGCTTTTACATAAAAATATATATTTAAGTGTGAAATTTTCTTACAGAACCCCCCCGCGTACACGAATTAATTGCTGGAAATTTTTCTCGTACATGATTTTTTTAGGAAAATTACCCTCGTCGCTGCGCGACATGAAATAATTTTCAAGAAATTCATATACTCAAAGATTTCCGGCAATAGTTCAAGCACTTGGGAGATTACAAATGATAATTTTTGTATTATTTTGCAAATTCTACGGATACTATATTTAGAAATGAAGACATGTTGCAGGAAATCTCAAAAATAAAAATGAAAATATTAAGGGAATACCACAATTAACATTTATATGATATTCATGTCCAACTTCGCGCCGCATATTTTGTAAATATTATGGCAATATTTTCAACACTGTTCGAAATGTTCTCAAAATACTTGGAAAAATATTTCAAGAAAATATTTTTACTTCCACATTCACGTAGAGGAGTGGAAACTAGTTTAGAATGCCATGGAATATCGAGATTTTAAATTTGAGCAAAAAAAAATTCTGTCTGTCTCTCTGTCTGTAACGTTTTTGGGCGCATGTGGTTTTTTTCTTTCTTTATGGCCTTATTTATATTAACGTTCTGGCGGAGTTCAGCTATTGCTGTTCTACCACTAAATCAGAACACGTATACACAGACATCAACACAACAACCATTCCCTGCGATATTTCCATCTACCGCAGTTGAGACTCGAACTCAGGAAAGATAACAGCGACTAGATATGTTGTACCACTCAACAGCGGTCTAGCTTACTGCTACCGCCTCGGTAACACATGAAAAACACCACTAAGCATCCATACCCTAGCCAGGATTCGAATCCGGGACTCCGTGGTCGCAAGCGAAACACCTTGGCACTACGCTACTGAGCTGGCTCTTGAACGGTTTAAGATATTGATTTGAAATGTTGTACAACGAGATCTGGAACTGGACTAATTTTTGAACTTATCCGGTGAAGGGTTGGTGGGTAAGCAGGGAAAAATAAGTAAAACAAATCGGTACAAAAATTTGGGATTTGGTGTATATACTAAAAGCGAAGGCCCCAGATTTTTTAATAATATTTTCCATCCACTACCACCACCCCCACTCCATTATTAAAGGGTTTGATAAATTAAGGCAGCGGTTTTTCTCTAGAATGGTATGTTGATTTTCAACAATACACCACTTCCAAATGTTCTGGAAGCTTCATTGCAACCTTTAGATATTCAGCTGAAAAGTTTTGAGTTAATATTTATTTTTCTCTCTACAAAACATAATATTTCTAAAACAATGGCTGTTATTACAAGTAATAAAAGTATTGTTTAATTTTCCGTCTTTGCCACATGGTTTACTTTATATCCATAGTTTGTTATATATCGGTAGGGACTAGTGTAATAAAATATTTGTTTTCCAAACAAAACTTATTTTTATCAGTTGTTTGTCTGTTTGCACTTTTGATTTCCTTAAAGAATAATACTATAAACTTGTGTATACATATACAAACGCAAAAATTTCGCAACGTTTTTTCTCAGTTTACTTTGGCAGCATATTTATATTAGGTTGTACAAACTTTACAAACATTACTGGCCTCAGAACACAAAAACTGGTATTGGCCACAAGTAGTGATTTAAATTTTTCGAGACATAAAATTACACACTTATTTAAGTAATTACCTATCATACCTGGAGATCTAATTATTTATAGTCTGAATAAAAACATTTCATGGGCGGACTTTCATTTTTTTTATATACACTTAATCATAAATTGAAAATAAAATAAAATTGTCTGTTCAAATATAATAGCCCCGTTTCCAGAGAAGAAATAACGGCAGAAGCTTGGATAGAATAATCTTTGTCCACCACTATTAAATAATGTGCTCATTATGTATGTGTTTCCTGAGGGATAATGATATCCATTATTCCCTGCACTGAATAATGATTTCATTATTCACTGATTGCAATGAATAATGAGGACAGTCAGTTGTTTATAGAAAATGACGTTAGTGACTTTTTGCTAAAAATTTAAAATGTAAAATTGCAGCAACCAAAAGATAAGTGTTTCATAGGAAGAGCTCAAATGGTACATGCCGAAGAGGTACTTTAATGAACACTCAAAAACAACATTAGTAAGCTTTTTTCGAAGCATAATCTATTGGCAGCACACGGCAATCCCCAAAATTATTTTTGAAACCATTTACCTACGTGCCTACAAACTGTATTATTTTATTAGTAAGCCATGACAATGTGTCAAAGCGTAATTCTGTTATTGATTTGAACCGTCAAAATGTGTGCGAAATAAACGCCAACGTTATTTACAATAATTTGACATATTATTGGTACTCAAATTAGTATATTAAAGTATAAGTGGATATTAAGGTCTTTAAAACACGCGCGATTTTTCGAGCACGACGGCACAGCCGGAGTGCTCGAAATAGAGCAAGTGTTTTAAAGACCAGTTATCCACGAACACTTTACGCAATTTTTTTTTATTGGTACACTTTGAAATCATAAATACTGGTATTATTACTACAAAAAATGGAAATAAGAATTAGAATGTAAAATGGTTGAATTCGTGATGTGACATCAGGATACCTGTCAGTGTCAAATGAGGAATGCAAAAATTAATTTGCAATCTGTCACATAGGATTAATTATTGTCACTGCAGTTGTTACTGATTGTATATTGCTTTAGAATTAGTTCTAACATTGGTTACTTAAATAGAAAAGCAGATTCGCGGTTAATACCGCAAAAATTCCTGTCAGATCAATAATTAAAAAGTTGACATTTTGACTCGGGTTGTAGTTGTTGCCATGGTAACTTTAAAACACGCGTGTTTTTAAAAGTAGGATTTAAACACTCTGAGGCGTACTTTAAATAAGCAAAATAGGGTACCAATACAAAAAAAGAGTATTATAATTAAATAAATAGATACTGACAGTGAAAACGAGATTTATTTGACAATGCTAGAGATAATAGACCAGTGCAGATACCTTTTAAAAAGGCAAAGAATCATAAAAATGAATAACAACATGGGAACTGTTGGAAAAGGAATAAAATATAGCGCAGCTAACGGAAAAAATCAATTAATGTTGATCCAAGTTACGAGGGTGAAATGAGATGAACTTTTAGATGTGGAAAATGGTTTTTCACGATATCCAGCGAAACTAGACCTTCCATCGAAAAAAGTTAAATGTAAAAGTTGTAGGTAATGAAAAGGTCTATAACTTTTGTATGAACCATTCTTTCACATAACCTAAAATTTTCCGAGAAATATCGAGAAAATCATTGTTTTTTCGTTCTTGATTTCTATCTTCCACAAAAAATAAGTTTTTTTTCACGAAATTTGGTGTAAACTTACCTACCTTTTTATGTCCCAAACACGCTGTAATTTTTTTGAATCTAAGTATTTATTTTTACATTTTATTGTGATTTTCAACCAAAGAAGAGACTTCATTTTCACCCGAAAATACCCATGTGCTGGAAACAGTTAAAAAAAACAGTGGTCTTTATTCTCGTTGAAATGTCTACTATTAATGGTGTAAAAAATAAACATTACTACGGGAAAATTTGCCAGGAAATGCGAAAAACTGAAAAAACTTAATTTTAAAAAGTTATTTTGTTTAAAATTTTTCATTATTTATTAACATTCATAATTGAAATCCTTGAAAAGTGTCAGATATAGAATAATTAGTTTTCTTTAAATACTTCCTAGAAAAAAATTGACTTCTCAATTGAAATAAATTTCACTTTGGTTAAAAAAATTTTATTTTTATATATCGATAGTATGACAAACATTTCATAACAAAAAATGTATAAACATAATTAACAACCAACTAACTTTTTACATAGTTTGTAAAATATCTATAGTATTGAACACGTCGTGGAAAATTAAAAGAATTATATTCGTAGGTGCCTATTTGTTGCTATTCTAAGAAAAATTTTATACCTAAAAGGTTTACGGAAAATTTCAGCCTCTCAGAAAATGCGGCTTAAGGGGGCGGGGCCTGCTACCTACTTCTCTGAAATCATTTCGGAGCAGCTGCAAAAACCGTTTGCCAGTATTCGTGAGGCAGAGCAGTGAACAGCATCGTTTAGAGGAGAAAAATATGCTGGTAATCACTTTTTTCTGGCAGAAACAATTTCAAACCTAATGTTTAATACTTGGAAAATTAACTATTTTTGCATGTTTTTTGCGATCCCCATACTTCAGCGAATTCTAATTAATTAATTTATTAATGTAACATTGTATCTTACATTTTTCAAGGATTTCAACTGTTAATTTTAATAGTGAAAAATTTAAAACAATGATCACTGTTTTTTTTTAAACTGTTTCCAGCACATGGGTATTTTCAGGTTCAAAATCACAAAAAAATGTAAAAATAAATATTTTGATTAAAAAAAATTGCAGCATATTTGAGTCATAAAAAGGGAAAACAAAATTGTGGGAGATAAAAATCAAAAACGATTTTTCTCGGAAAATTTTAGGTTATGTGAAAAAATGGTTCATACAAAAGTTATCTTTTCCTTACCTACAACTTTTACATTTAACATTTTTCAATAGAAGGTCTAGTTTCGCTGGAAATCGTGAAAAACCATTTTCCACCCCTAAAAGTTCACCCAATTTCACCCTCGTAACTCGGATCGACTTTAATTTATTTTTCCCGTTGCGCTATATTTTCTTCCTTTTCTAACAATTCTGATACTGTTGTTTTTCTTTTCCAAAAATTATTTGCACTGGTCTATAACGGAAGCTGCAGAAATCGTTGTTAAACTTGTTGTCCGAAAAATCGAAAAAATTATATGTTATGACATGAATCTTTCTTAAATTGGAGAAAATATGAAGATGAAATTAAATAAATTAAAATATTTAATAGTCGTGGACAAAGTATAGTATTCTGCTCGCATATAATGACTATTATATGCACGTTGAATAATATACTATTATGTAACTTTGGCAAAGAAGTTAGATCTTCTTCGGGTTTTTGATGGTGGGAAGTAAAAAAATATCAAAGCCACCGTGGTTGCAACATAAAACAAAATGCCGTCAAAACGACAGACGTTGCCTTCTTTGGAAATAACTGTTAAAATAGGAAAATACAAAAAACATAGAAACCGTATTCTTCTAAAATAAGAAGTTGTAGGGTCACGAGCTAATGTGTGAATATACCAATTTCCAATTGTACAAGAAGCAGATTAGCCGTTTTCAATTAGTAGGAAAGTTAAAATAAACAGCAAATGTCTTAAATATTAAAAAAGGAAATCTTATCTTAGTAGAAAGAAGTAAGTCTCTCCTGCAAAAATATATAAAGACAATGAAATCATAACTGACAAACTACAATGTAGTCATACGCTGAAACCAGTGGACGATGCTACAAGATTCTATTGTTGATTATGGTTTAAAGAGAAAATTACTCGAGACAGATATGTTTAAATAAAAATATATTTACCAATAAATGGGTTTCTTGTACAAACCGTCACTTTTTCCCAAAATAACAAATATTGTAGTAAATATAATGCAAATTATACAAACTTAACTAACAGCCATTATAATTCTGAACAAACACAAAAACCACTGTAGATACATTTCAGGAAATCTGCATGGGAAATACATTAAAGGGCCATTCCCAAGCCAAATTGAAGAACTGCTTACAAAGAATAGGGCGCAGTTGAGAATAACACAGCCACACAAAAAAGAATTCTTCTGGCCTGGGGATCTGACCATATTTAGTATATGTTTTTGGAGTCGCTGAATCCGAATCCTCCGTTACATCAGGGTTTTGCCATAACCTCAAAAAACCCATAATTTAAGCGATTTCGACATCTGGTCACATATATCGCTGTAACTTTTTCCAGACAAAAATGACCCCCTCTTTGTTGCACCAAATCGATTGCAAGTTAAATTTTCAATCCGATGATATATGGCACGATATTTTTCCGGAGCTCTTTAAGTGAGATATCGGCCTCCAAAGTAAGAGGTCCGAGAATTTCGCTTTTCGAGCGACACAGCCGAGCTTCGAGGGCCATTTCTGCCAAACGATAGCTAGAAAAAAACTGAAAAAATTCTGGGATACGTAGAAGAACGTATGAAATCGTTTGGCGTACAGGTCGACCATCCTAGAATGGCCAACGAGATTAGGATGCGCAGTAGTTGAAACCACCCCACCTTTACGGAGCTCACTTGTTTATATTCCTTCCTCGTGTAAACATCGGTACAGTCTTGACAAAAGTGCTTGTAGTGTATAACTTATATTTAATACATAGGTACTATTAGAAGTATCTACTTATAAACATTAATGTTACGTGTACAAAGAACTGTTGTTCAATCGAAAACATCAATTGGCAAGTGACATACCCGGATTGTCGGGGAATAAGAGAGCACCTTTTACTTAAACTTCTTCCTCCGACTGTACTACGTTCATAGTTAAGAAACTTGTCTCTATTCAACAGCGACGATATTTCTTCTCTCTCTGCGCGGCTGTTGGCCATCCTACAATGGTTTACTTGTAAATTGGAGGCTATTGCGCGCCTTGATTTTCGAGATCTGGCCGCTCGAAGTCACCGGAAGGTGAACATTGAATTTTTAACCACTTTCCGAGGTTCTATCTCGAAAACGAGAGGAGATGCAGAGCTGCGGTTTACGCCATTCGATATCTCTCACCTTCCTACATGCCCCTGAATTTTTTCAGATTTTTGCCGGCGCTTTCATTTTTTTTCAAAATATCCGAGGTAAAGCATCTAAGAAATTCAGAAGTTTGTAGGAAGGCGAGAGAAATTAAATAGAGTAAACCGCAACTCTATATCTCGTTTCGTTTTCGAGATATAGCCTCGAAAAGCGGTAGAAAAATATCGAGCGGCCACATCTCGAAAACCAAGGCACGCATCGACCTCAGATTTACGTCTAACGATTTCTTACATCTTTCTACGTATCCCTGATTTTTTCAGATTCTTGCTAACTTTGACTTGGCAGAAATGGTCCTCGTAGCTGGGCCGTATCGCTCGAGAAGCGAAATCCACGTACCTCTCACTTTGGCGGCCGATATCTCACTTAAAAAACGCCGTAAGAATATCGTGCCCATCATCGGATTGAAAATTTAATTTGCAATCGATCTAGTGCAAAAAGTGAGGGTCATTTTTGTCTAGAAAAAGTTACAGCGATTGCGAAGAGATGTCGAAATCGCTTAAATTATGGGTTTTTTGAGGTTATGGCAAAATCCTGATGTGATGGAGCTAAATAGACCTCGGATACGGATTGAGCGACCCCAAAAACATATGATGAGCATGGTTAGATCCCCAGGCCACAAAACACTTTTTTTGTGTGTGGCTGTGTTAGAATAGAACTTTTATCACGAAGCACCAATATATAATTGGAAAATTCGACCGTAACCTAGACTGCAGATTCTGCGTAAGGAACCAAAGAGGGTGGATCACATTAAGGTGCGTATGAGGATACGCACCTTAATGTGTTGAATTGGGTGAGGACCCAATTCAACCCCTCGACATCTCAACTCTCCGAAAATTCAACCACCGACAGTTCCAAGTCGGACCCACTCAATCCACTATATAACTAAGAGTGGTAATAACGAGTCATTGTGGACAATGTGCCCAAGGTACGCCGATTAGTATCGTCTGATTTTCCGATGAGATATTACGCGCTCGGCACTTGAAATGACTGTGACTTTCGTGAAAAGCCAACGCAACAAAAGTCTGTAATAACACGAACATCTCCTTTATTCTTCGCAGCTTCTCAGTTTTTCAATTTTCAGCTTGTTAGTTTTTCAATTTTCAGAATTTCGTATTTTCCGTTTTTCCAGTTTTCAGTTTTTCAACTTCCAGTTTATCAACTTACAGTTTTCAATTTTTGAATTTTCAGTTTTTCAAGTAGGAGAATTGTTTGAACTTTTAAAACTAATTTAATGTTTTATTATAACTGGACAAAAAGTGTTAAAGAAAGCTTTTCTTAAAAAATTTTTTGAATAAAAGTTTCTAAAAGTTTTTATTTAATACAATTTTATTTTTTAACTTTTAGTGTTTAGTAGTTTTATAGACAGACAGTCAAAACCCTTTCATTTGACACCCACGTCAAGGGAAGGAGGCTGTGAAGAAAAAGATAATCCGTCATCTTAGGGCGTCCGCCATATTGGATTTAGTCTGACGTCACATAGTTTATCGTATTTTACTCGTCAAACCATTTCATTTATCAAGGAGGTTGTAAGGAAAAAGACGATCCGCCATCTTGGGACGTCCGCCATATTGAATTCAGAACGATATAAGATATACTATATTGCATTGTCATCGGATTTATATATGTGTGTAGTTTCCAAGTTCTAGCTTAATTAGAATCAGTCGAAATTTTTATTGCAATTGTCCCAAACATAGTAACTAACATACAACCAGGTCAAGTTAAACAAAAGCGTTTAAAAAGGTATCAGGCACCGGAATAAAACTCTTTTTATTCGAATTTGTCAAAGAATGACGTTTCTCGGTTAGCAAACAAAAGCGAAAGCTAGAACTTTTCTATCTACTTCAAGTAAGTGGCCTGAAAAGGCTTTTCCGACCTAGGCCGGAAAAGTGACAGACAAAAAGATTAAGCATTTTTAGTTACCTACATTTTATGGGGGTGTTCCCGCAACAAATTCTTCACTATTCATTTTATTGTATTTATTTTATGTACTTAGTATATTTTCGATTAAATTCGATATTATAATATATAAATTGAACGAATTCGATACTAATTTCAAGCAAACTGATATGACAGCAATAATTGTGCACTTGTTATTTATTATATCTGGCCTTAATTCACAGCCGTCTGTTACAAGAAAACTTGAAAATTGTATCATTTGCGGGGTAGCAAGTAAATCTTAAGAACATAATATTTTAATTTTCCCTATCATTTTAACCATAAACACATTCGAAAAAAAAAATAATGCATGACACACGTCCGAAAAACTGTTTTTCGGACTCCTACGAATTGCCAGCCTCGACTGTGTCTCGACTGGCAATATTTTGTAGTCACCCGAAAAATTAGATTTTTCGTCCTTGTGACATAAACTACTATTTTGCGTTAATTTAACTGAAAAGATGGTCATTTTTAAAAGTAAAAATGATCGGAATTTGGTATCGAGGCTTATAAAATATTTTAAACAACTTTTCTAATAACGGCTTATTGAAGTTGTAATTGTTAAACACTATTTGATACTCTTTGAAGTTTTTTAAATAAGTCAATTTTTAGGTATGAATGCTATATATGCTCTTAATCATCTCGTGAAGATGCCAACGTTGTTGGTGAAACGCTGACCAGTATACTAAGCAGTATTTTTTGTTTTTGCAGCAACAATAATTCTCATGTATTTTTCTTAACACATTTCATAGCGTTTGAAATTGCATACATGGGTAAAATATTAAAAATGGATTTGTACGAACAAAAATACTGATCAATTTAAAATATCTTGATTGAGGAAAAAATCTTGACTACTAAATAAATTTACCTCTTTAGGCGTAAGAAAGTACAAACTAATACTATTTATATAACAAGCTAATAGTTCCTACCTCGGTTCCTACTTTTAACTGATTAATCTTATAATCCACCGTCTTTTATTACTATATTCCAAAAGATACAGAAAGAAAGACGAGAATCAGATAAAATCCACTCTCACCTTATACCTAGAATACCTTTTTTATCTCTAAGTTTTGGCCAATAAGATTACATCAGCACTGAAGCTTTGTAACAGTTGGAAATTATAATTTTTCAAACTCATGAATATGTTAAACTGTTTTTTATTCAATTTAAATTTCCAGAGATTAAATTAGATTGATAGAAGATGAGTATATTTTTGCATTTTTTATTCTCCCATGAAAATTGCGAGGTACTAAACCGACTGTGATTAATTACATAAATGTGTTTTTAATGTTGGAGAGTAACTTACTCAAATATCTTAGTTTATTACGTTTTATATTCTAACATAATGAAGCAGTTTACTGCTCAATATTTCATCGTAGTCTCTACGTTTTATGTTATAATATAATAAAGCAATGCAAGCTATATTTATTATACAGTAGACGCAAAAGTTCTTCGATCATAGGATCTACCAGGCGAATTTACAACTTTGAACGAATGGTATATTATAAATGCATACGCATGCGTAACTAGTAATCGACTCGCCGCAATCTCACATCACCATTTGGGAACTGAAAGAGTGACCTTGTCGTTAAATTAATTCTTAAATATGTTTGAAACGCCCGAAAAAGTTCAGATGGTTAAGTGGTACTATCAAGGAAAGTCATGGCGTCAAAGTAAAAACGCATTTAATGGTGCATTTCCCGGCCGACCTTCACCTGCATTATCCATAATTGATAATATTAGTCACAATTTTGAAATACATGGTTGTGTTGATTATAAACAACACAAAAAATCGATTCCTCCCAATGAAGCCCGAGATGAAAGAGATATTATGATTTGTGAACTGGCAACCAACAACCCGGTCCTTACTACTTCCCAAATTGCTGCTGAAGTAGGTTCTACACCATCAACGATTAAGTCGGTTTTCAAAAAAATGGGTACAAATCATACGAGGTTCGGAAAACTCGTGAAATTTTTGAGACGGACAATACCAGAAGAATGGAATTTTGTGAGCAATTAATGGAAAAGGCGAATGTGGACGAACATTTTCTTAGAAACATTGTTTTTACCGATGAATCTACTTTTCCATTAATTGGTAAACATAATTCTACTCGGAAACGATATTCGTCGCGAGAAAATTTACATAAGTTTTACGAACATCGCACTCAATATCCTCAAGAACTAAATGTTTGGGTCGGTATATTGGGTGAACATATTATTGGACCATTTTATATCGATGGCATCTTAAATGGCCAAAAATATTTGGATTTGTTTCAACAGCAACTTATCCCTAGGATTCAGGAACTAGTAGGTGCTAGGTTTAATGAAATTTGGTTCCAACAAGATGGTTGCCCTCCCCATAATAGAGTTGTCGTTTGGCAGTATTTGGAGGAATCATTTCCGAATAGACTTATTTCTGGGCATGGTAATATTTTATGGCCAGCTAGGTCACTAGATCTTGCGCCTTGTGACTTTTTCTTGTGGGGCTACTTAAAGTAACAAATTTATGGTTTTTAGGAAAATAGGCCCAACAATTTTCAGGAACTTCAATTAAATATTGAAAACGCCTGCTTAACTGCTACCCCTGTTATGTTGGGTAATGTTCGCCAAGGATTTTATAATCGTTTGGGATATTGCTCAGCTCAGCAGGGAAGTCTATTTGAGCATTTATTACATTAAACTTGGTAGGTGTAAGTAATAAATGTTTTCCTTAACTCCATACATTTTTAAAAACTTTTAGAATATTGTTATTTTGTTTTATCCATTTTTAAGATTTTTTTTTGTGTTAAGAATTACTTTTTTAGTTTCCAAATGATAAATTTTGTTCCATGATAGTACCTACCAACATTTATAATGTTTTTAAAACCAATTGTTTTCGCAATTTATTAAATTTCGCGAAGGGACGTGCATCCCACTTTATCTTTCCTGCATTACTAAACTCCTAGGCCGCCTGTCTCCTAGATGGGCAGCGGCAGTGACAACCCTCTTGGTCGATGTTTCGATGTCCTTGTCGTGCTCAATAGAGAACAAGCCTTCAAGGTATTACTGCATCAGTGTTGCCAGATCATTTCATTTATCATGCAAACAATTTATATTTTTTAAAACCCAACTTTTAGTTACGTTTTGGTAAGATAAAAAAGCAAATGAGCTAAACATAGTAATTTCATTGTTTAATATAAATTATAAATATATGAATTTTATTTTATTTTAATCAGATTCTATCATTCTACAAAACTTGGCGTCATTATGTATGAATAAAGTAGATCTGCCAACACTGGATACTTCATTGGACGTTTACCATAGTGAGATTAGGTAAGTGTAAATTGCGCTCAACTTTCCTATGATCGAAGAAAATTTTTTACAAAATAAGACCTTTAGTACTGAACAGCGTAAACTCGAGGAATCTAAATCATGCAAAAGAAAATTTTAAATTTAAATTCTCGAATTTTAAAAAACAAATACTAAACGGTACACTGAAATCCTTCGATTTTCCTAAGGTTTACGTGTGTCTAGAGTTTGGTTAACGATAGATGAGCTGAATACAATGAAACTAACCTTTTAATTAAATTAACTGACTATTCTTGTAGAACTGTTTGTGATGAAGGAATTACCGTGATTTGCACTTCGGAATTTCTAGATTAAATAAAGAAAACAATCAACATTGTCAAGAAAAGCGATGAATCATTTGTATACTCAAATATCAATGTCTATCTCGATAAATTCAAAATTAATATAACATATTTATAGTATAATAAATCAATTCAAAGTGTATGTATACTATTGTATACCGTGAGTAGGTACTCACAAAACTATAAATTGGCACCAACAAGTACTTAAAGAGGTATTTACCAACATGTTCAACAGATAGAAGTGACTAAATCAAGAACAAGTAATCTAAGAAACAAACGCTCGGCTTTAAACGACCTACTGGAATACATGGATTTTACTAAGGTTACATGTTCATCTGAAGTTTGGTTAAGGAAAAATGGGCCGAGGATACTGAAAGTAACGTCTTATCAATTAATCGATTGACTGATTATAAGGGAAGTGGTATTGCGTTATAGTATAAATGGTGTTCCTTAATGACCTGCTAATATTTCACTTTGTGATTCCTTTGGTCATTTTATGAAGAAAAGTTCATATGAACATATGTCCGCAAGGGCTTTAATTTTTTGATACAGGGTATTGAATTTTTTTTAATCGTTATTGTTTAATACCTCAGAAAGTACTTTATATATTATTTTCAATTCTGGCATGTGCTAAAAGGATATAAAACCAAATATTTTAGTTGGAAAAGTTATTTCATCACTCCACCAGTGGTGTCCCTGCAAACATGTCCTCTGATATTCTTTACTAATAAAGTGGTAACAAATAGTTTAAATATTAGGAAATGTTCAACGCGGATAATGAAGGAAATGTCATATCTCGGCTCCCAATTCATGTAGGTAAAACTACTTTCTTTTTTAATTGTTCGTTTTTGTGAACTTTAAATATATACCAATAATTTTTATCTTTCGGCAAAACATTGACGAGTAAAAATTTATTTAGTAAAAAAATGAAACAAACTGTTTTAAAAAAATGTAAATTTTTTGTTAATATCGCCGAGAAACACATAAAAAACTATAATCTAAAATACAAATTTTTGTTTTAGGACTCGATACCTTTAAACCTTTATAGGCGTTATTATAAACATTTGAACTTGAAACTTGGCTTGATGGTTTGGCTCCACAAGGGATATACCTATTCTTCGTTAAAATATGTTCATTATTCTCAAAGTTATCGTCAATTGTTCAAAAATGGCCGTCAGACCTACGTCATATTAGCCAAGCTAATATTTTGGTAATAAATAGTGTGATATGTAGTTAAGAACGTGTGCATATTTGCTAGCTTGAAAGCGGGGCCCTTTTACCGATAACAGATATAAATGGTACAAAAAGCCTTACTAACCTACAGTAAAATATTATAGCTGGTTCTCATATATGTTTGACAAAATACTGTTAAAAACTAACATTTATTATTGCTAGACACTTTCCGTGGGCGGTAACTTTCACCAGAAGCTTTAAAACTCGAAAAAAGAACCTAACCTAATATAACTGTGGAACCTAATCTACTACCAACTGTGGAACCTAATCTACTACCAACTATGTAAAAGACGAAAGAAAGCAAAACATTTATTATGCTAGGTTAAGTTGGGCTTTTTGGTATTCTGTCAAATATATATGAGAACCAGCTATCATACATTAACGTAAGGTTTTTTTGTACCTTTTGTACTTGTTGTCTATAAAAGGGCCCCGCTTTCAAGCCAGCAAATATGCATACGTTCTTAACTACATATCACACTAGTCATTACCAAAGCTTTGCTAAAATGATGTACTTCTGGCGGCTTTGGGATCTTGGTCTACAAGGAAGATTTATATTAAAAATTGTACAAATAGTAGAGCTTTTACCGATTTCATAGGAAATCTCTTTATGTTCCGACTTCATATATATACTATTTCTACATACATTCATTTCTATATTTGAAAATATAATAATCCGATAGTCACATGTTTTTTCTTTCATTTAAGCTTTGTTGAGCTCAATTTCATTAATTAGTTCAAAAGTTACAACAAATTTAGTGTAGCGCGTCCGAGACCGCGCACGTTTCGCAAGTCATACTTATGTGTCGCCACGTTCCATTCTCATGCGTTAAACAAAAAATCTGGAGCCTACGTTTTTGATCATACAAAAAACTTCATACATGTGTTTGATATCGCCCAGTGCTATTAGTTTTTTTTTAGATATATTTTTTATTTTTCGAGTTATCGGCCAAAAACCGAATTACGGCCAATATTTTTGATTTTTTTAGGGGTCGCCGGCACATTACAGCTGTAAACTTTTTTCTGTCGTATTCTACACCAAGAAAAATACTTATCCTGAAAAATTCAGCCATATCACATCTTGTAACGCCTTAAAACTCCTGACGGCTGGGCTCTAACCGGAGTCCAGGTTTTGCACTTTTTCTTATCGTTACTAACTGGACTATAAAGAAAAAGTGCGAAAAAAACGCAATTCTTTTACAAACGCTTTCCATCTCACAGATTTAATCCAAACTTGTACTGTTTACAAGTGTCAAGTGTCAACAAAAAAAAATGCTACCGAGACATTTCCCCAGAGATTTTAGGTTTACTCCACTATAAAACAACTTGCAAAATGTGTACTATTGGTTTTACCAACAATTTTCTATTTTGATTGAATTATCTATTGGCAAACTTCAAAATATTATTTGCAAAGTATTACGCGGTTTTAATAAATTCAGTTGTGCAATGAGCTATTGCCGTATTAGTATAAACGCACATTTATATTAATATATGTCAGTCATAAATAATAGCCACATAAAAAATAATGACCACCAATATAATTGAATAAATTCTATTATTTCAGAAAATATATTCAAGAATTGATTGGTTGCGACCTTTTAAGTTTCTATTCTAGCGAAATTGTGAATTACATGACATAAATATGCTACTGTGGACGCTTTATACTGTCAATTATAAATAGTAATGGTAAAATTGTAAATTTAAATCAATTTCATTATAATAATCTGTCTGCTAGGTAATAAATACAAGTGTACATTATAACTTGACATAAATTGCGAACTTATTAACACAAGATATACGGTGGCCAATTAGTTATAAAAGTAATTGCAGTTTAAAATAAATTTAAATGTACTTTAGCAGTGATTATCTCACGTTTCAACATTAAATTGGCGGAGAACGTGTGAACTTTTTTGTGCCACTATTTGCCGTAGTGTTTCATGAAGAAGATACGATGTGTACACATACAGTAGAACTAACGATCATTGGACTAACAGAAAATTACTCAAGAAAGGTATAATGTAAGCCAAGGGGCGGTAAGCTTTACTATGGCTTAATAGTTAGCGCTTGCTGTAGAAAGAGAGACGGAATCGAAATTGCAAAAAAGAAAGTTTGTTCATTTTACAGATTTGAAATGAAAACTCGTCGTGGAGGTCTATATGACGCCGCTGACCGCGATTTCATCGGATCGGTGGTTTCCAAAATTAAGGACGCTATAGTTCGAATTTTACTACTAACAAGCAACACGAGTAGGTGCTCTGAGGGGAGCTGCCGGAAAACTGTTGGTATATATTAAGTTGAAATGTTAAAAAAATGGGGTGGGGGAGATCCGTCACCAGCTGTATTTCTCCCACTCGCAGCTTTTTTTTTGTTTGTGTGCCGGTGTAATTTTAGTAATCGTTATTAAAAAGAAGGTTCAGGTAATTCCTAAAGTTTCTTATATAATTTACGTGATAATAAATTCCTACATTTTTTTTTATCAAATATGTTATTTAATGAACAAATTGTGTTGTTCTATTGTTTTTACTGTATTGATTTTAACAGCCTCTGCATTTAGAGAAGTAGAGATTGATACTAGAGTGCGATTGGTCTTGATTTTGAATTACGACTTTTTCGGAAAAGGAGGAATTTCCACCAAAACTATTGTAATGAGTCTCCTTAATTTTCTATGTCATTATCCATAACTTTTGATTGTGCGGTATTGACCAGCAATTGTTATAAACAATGTTTTTGTTGTTAATTATTAACCTATTATATTTAGATCAAAATGAAATAGAAAAAGGACTTTTACGTAATTTGATGGAAAATAACAACTACTCATGTTAATTTTAATAATTAAAAAAAAAACAGAAGAAACTTTAAGGGAGAAATTCATTGACAAAAACATTTTAAAAAATCTGAAAAACATCGGATAAAGAGAATAAAGCTTTCTTATCATTGCTGTGTTCTAGGAAAATGCAAACTTTCCGAGCTATGAGGGTTTGATTTTCAAAAATATTATTATTTTATTAACCTGGAAAATGTGCATTTCCATGGAACATAACAAAAATATTAAAATGTTAAGAAAAAATTTGTTCTCCCTGTCCGATTTATTTCAGATTTTTTTAAACTTTTTTATCAATGATTTTCCTCCTCAAAGATGCTACTGTTTTTTTAGTTTTTCCGAGAAAACTTTGCAGATTTGCATTCACAGAAAATTCGATGGAGAAAGAGAAAGAAATTTGTATTAAAAATATAAACTTGAATTTTTTCATTTTTTTTTAACAATTTTGATTTTCCCTCCCCTTTTTTGGAAAACTTAAAAAATCTGTATCTCGGAAAACGCGCGTTTAGAAAAAAAAATAGCAATAGTAAAAAGTTGTTATTCTCCATCAAATTACGTAAAAATCTGTTTTATATTTAACTTTGGCCAAAATTTAATAAGTTAACAAATTAACAATAAAAACACTGTTAATGACAATTGTCGGTAAATACTTTGCAATCAAAAGTTGTGGAAAATGATATACTTAGGCAAAAGAATAAACTCATTACAAAACTTTTCGAGAAAATGTTCGTGAATTTAGCCTTTTTATCGCCTAAATCGACTATAGTACGAGCCATGTGCCATATTCCATGTAAATCAGCAAAAATTTTGCAATTAAAGTAGCTCTATTGGATTGGTCAATTTGAATTTTTAACGTTTTCCATGAAATCTACTACTAGCAATTCCGATGAAAACGTTTACCGTTTCACTGGCGCATTCGCCATATTTTTAAATAGAAACAATAGATTCAACTTCTGCTCATCTTCTAATAGATTTTTATTAAACTAATATGGGACCACAGCCGAGCCTACAGTTTGCAAGGGAAGCCATTGCAGAGTAATAATTGAACACACATAAAAAAACATGTATAGTTGCCGAATTGAGAACCTTGAGAACACTTTAACGTCGTCGTTAGAAATGCCCAGAAGTTATCATGTTTCTGAGAAATAAAACAAGCTAACCATTACACTATTCGCCAAGTTATTGTACTTTTTATATAATTGCTGCACATTCTATAGGATACTCTTCGCAGTTTTTTTGTAAATAATATTAGTTTTAGAAATTTTTTAGTTTAACTACAAAACATAAATATTTTTTTTATTTAAAAATTAATTACCTCTTTATTTATTGATCGATTGTGTTGAAAATACCGATAGGGTTCTTCCTCTAGCTAATACTAAATTACTCTTCAAATTTCAATGCAATCGGACTTTTTGTTCTTAAAGTTATCGTGCTTACAAGAAACGTGACGGACGGGCAGACAGACAGACAGACAGACAGACGAACATTTTGAAAGGAATTCCATCACGAACACAGTGATATGAAATTTTTTTTTTTTACGACCAAATTTACCGATTTTAGAAACGTACTGATCAAATGCAATATACGCTTCGTTTTCAATTTGCAAAGAGTATAATAATACATGCGCACCCGCAATATCTTATGAAAACTACTACAGACACAATTTTAGTTTTTAGACATTTGGATTCCAAAGGAGGAGGGTCGATTTGGGCGGTTTTTGCCCCAAATTATTTTTGGATGAAAAAATCAGAAAACATTTTCTTTGATGTCTACTAACAATAATAAGTCGATGTTACCCTAAACGGACGATCCCTCCTTAGCACCCCCTCCCCCTTTAATTCTGAATATGCCATCACTTCCTAACAGCGATCTTGGGGGAATATATTGCTTTCAAACTTATATTTGCTTGATAAAATACCACACTACCACGCTAACTCCCTATTAACTTGTATCCGCTCTCATTTATCATTTTTTCCCTTTTAGCCGCCCCCCCCCCTGGGGGTGGAGAGGGTGCTTTTACTATTTATTCGTTTGCGGGAAATATAAATGCAAAATATTCAAGCTTGCCGACCAGACTTGACCAGGGTATCCTGGGGTTTTTGGGGTAACTGATTCCGAAACCGAAGTCCGTTAACCTGTATCACATCAATCAGAGATGCCAAAAATGTATTTATATATTTTTCTTATTTTCTGTGTCATCTTTTTTTTCAATTTGACCTTCAAATGATCTTAAACTTGATGTGATACAAGTTAACGGACTTCGGGTTCAGAATCAGCGACCCAAAAAACCCCAGGATACCCTGTTCAAGTCTGGTGAGCAAGCTTGCATATTTTGCATTTATTTCTCCCGCAAACGAATAAATAATAAAACCACACTCTCCACCCCTCTAGGGGGGGGGGGGGGAAACAAGGTAAAAAATGATAAATGAGAAACAGTTAATAGGGAGGTGTGGTATTTTATAAAGCAAATATAAGTTTGAAAGCTATATGCATGCCCAAGAACGCCGTTAAAGAAAATGTTTTCTGATTTTTTCATCCAAAAATAATTTGGGGAAAAACCGTCCAAATCGACAATGCTCTCTTGTTTGTATAGTGATTACACAGACACACAATAAAAAAAGTTGTCAATTACGCGCATCAGGCATATCATTTACGGTGTATTTTGGCTTGCTGAATCCGATTCCGATGCCAATTTTGCCCCACCACGTCACCATTTTTTTGTAACCTCAAGAAGCTGTTCACAGACACACACAAAAAAAGTGGTCGATTTCACGGACCAGACTAATAATTTTCAGTGTACTTTAGCTTGCCGAATCCTAATCCGGTGTCAATTTTGTTCCACTATGTCACTTTTTTTTTCTAACCTCAAAAAACAATTAGAAAAATGTAAAATTGCACCATTTGGAGCTGGAAGTGTTCTAAAGTCAAGGAACGAAAAAATTAACAATTTACCACTAAACATTATTCAAAATCGTTGCTTCCTCGTACAGAAATACGTCAGAACAAAACACAAGAGATCGAAGGCCAAAACGACATCTTATGTCTGCAATTGAATTCATTCGGTACTAGGAATTGTCATTAAAAAGTTGTAACTTTTGCAATTTTTGGCTGGTTTGACCTGATGGGGCAAAATTGACATCTAATTCGGGGTCAACCAGCGAAAATACATTTGTTGTACCATATTTTATGTCCTTTGACTTTCGAACACTTTGAGCTCCAAATTTACTATTTTCGGTCACCTGATTTTGACACTTGATTTTGACACAGTCTGGAGGGCCCACAAATCTCATCCAACTGACACCGGACTCGGATTCAGCAAGACCGGAAATAATTGGTCTGGTCCATGGAATCTGCGATGTCCGTCGTTTCACGAACTTCATTCAGTCTAATTAGAATTGATACTTGAAGCTATTTATATAATTATTTATTTACTGACTGATCTTCACATTGACATTAACAGTCTAGATTAACGAATACATAACACGCCCCTCTTAAAAAATGAACAAATAATATTTATAACAAATACAAGCTTAACAATTTCACAGCTTACAAATGTAATCTACATGCGGGATTAATTATTCTGCCACTACGACTTGTAGTTCTATACGTCAGGTTTGAGTTACTATCCAAACTTGTAATAGGGATCGTTGATAGTTTATCACCTGGAATATTTTTACCGTTTAAGTTGGCTTCACGATGAAGATCAACTAGCTTTTGATCTTCTATAGGAATACTGTCACTGGATATATGAAAATGCCTAAATTGCGTCCTATTTCTTCTATACATTGCATCGTCTACTAGTACAATAAAATCATTAGGCCCAGATTTCTTAACGATTGTACCTGGTTTCCAGTTTCGAATATTTTTCTGAACTAATACAGCCTGAATATTTTGTTAATTTAATATTAAAAGACACCGCACACTTCTATAGGTGAAATTGGCTTCCGGTCAACTAGTCTGAATTTTTGATATGTTGTAGCCCGAGTCATTCTGATCCAAAATCATTAAAAAGTTACTACCCTCTACAGGCTAATTTCGGCGCTGGAGGGCGCCGAAGAAAACATTTATTTTTGAGAAAAAATGCAACTTTTTCATATAATAGTAAATATGTTTAGGTTCAGCCAACGAAATAATTCCACAATTATACCACTTTGTATAACCTAATATAATCAATACAACATGGAAACGACACTATATAATGGGTAATACATAAATAAGTAGGTAAATATATACAATGTACTTAACCATAATATTATTATACAATAACAAGCTCTTGGTTCTCTTGGTTCGGATTGTCTATTTGCATCATCAGTCATGTCGAACAGCAGGTGTCTCGAAGGATACTTTACATTTCCTTCATGGCGAGTACATCTAAGGTACCAAAGAACGCTAGCTATATGTGAACATGTACCCAATGTACGTCTTCCAGATTTGCAAGTACAGTAGTAAGGGATTATTGGTTCGTCTTCACCATTGACATTGTAATGAATCCAAAGCTGATACTTGACAGCGTTGCAATGCCTTGATTTTATTTTGACTCTCCAGAGTCCTGGTTCATTTATGCGATCGTCAGATTGAAATAAAATGTTCACTATATTTTGCTTGCTGTCTTGTACATAGGATGGGGCAAGTTTTATCTGAATAACCACGAATGTTAGATCTCAGACATTCCAATGTAAGACGTGGAAAATAGAGCACCTGATTTTCCTCTATAGGGAGCCATCTATCACGTATCTGGAGGAGTCTCTCTTCTTCCAATCTAACTTGAAGAGTATTAATTTGCTCCCTCCATATTAATTGACTCATGATATCTATTAATTATCGCACATGTTATTCTGATGTAATCTCTAATATGAGTGACTTGTGGCATTGGTACTGCGTCTCTGAAGAATTTAAAAATACTCTTTAATATGGCCGTTTCTTGCTTCCACGATCCATCTGGTCTTTATGACCAACCGGGATGAATCCGCCTCTTCAGTGGTAAGCTGATGCTGCCAGTGAGCAAGGTCTACAGGTATTTTGACTTCTAGAATACCCAAAAAGTCTTGGACGTCGCGGTGTCCCCTTATTCAGCACAAAAATATCACCTTTTTCGAACCAGTTTCTTAAGCCCATCAGATCCCTTTCACATTCGTGCCTCAACATTGCCGCGTCATTATTTCTAGAGTCCGAAAAATAAGGACCATGAACATCGAGTATATGTCCATTGGAAGCAACAATTAATGCTGGTTTTAGAAGAAATGTACCAATAGTTAAATAGAATAAAGAACATTAAAATGGAAATGGTTTTAGAAGATGATATCCCATATCTGTTATCTGCTTTTGGGGAATTTTATGTATGTCCCGTCAATATACGCTATTGCTTTTCGATTTCCTGGTCCAGAATTGTACAGAGTGTTTGCGAAATCTGTTACATGTTGAGCAACGTATTGATCCCTGGTTATGTGCTGTAAACCCAGAATATTTCCCCATAAAAAATTATCTGAAAGTCCTTGTCGTAATTTGCACAAGAAACATAATAAATCCTTTTTGGTTATTATCCTATTTTTTTGGTAAATATTAACGCGATCGCAAAATTCAAAAAGTTCCCTAAACTGTACTTTGTTTACTGGGGTTAATGCTTCAAACTCTTGATCGAAAAATTATTTTCACTGTCAAATATATTGATACATTTATATTTTATGGCAGTGTTCCGCACTTTATTTAAAAAACCGCTGCCTAAGGAATCACTACTTCCACATCCAGATTCTTCATCCAAATCAATTTAAAGGAAACATCTTGACTATATTTGCACTCTAGTATGTGGAAATTATGGGTCATAGAATTTTAATATTTGGGGCAGGTGTCATAGAAAAGTTTGAGGAGTTGGTTTCTATTATGTACGTTAAAAATGAAGTTTCTAGTTTACCCTACTTATTTTCCACTATTCACAACCTACCACCTCCCACCCCTTCAATGCAGTCATCTCAATCAGATGTCACTACAATACATACGTGTACTAACTTTCAAGTGAATATCTCAATTTGATGTTATCAATCCCATTAATAATGAAGCGGAGGTGGTGGAGTTTGAAAAATATTAGAAAGAAATCTGAGGCCTTGGTTTCTAGTATATGCACCGAATCCCAAATTTCTGTACTCTTACCAGCTTGATTTAATTATTTTCCCCTAGTCCTCCTGTTAACCCCAACTCTTCAACGGAATCATCCCAAAATATAATCTAGTTTCAGATGTCGTTATAATACATACGTCTACCAAATTACAAGTGAATATCTCAATTTTATTTTATCAACCCCTATAATAATGTAGTAAGGGTAGTGGAAGGGTTGAAAAATATTATTAAAAAATCTGAGGTCTTAGCTTCTAGGACATACACCGAATTTCAAGTTGCAGTAGGTACTCTTACCAGCTTGCTTTACTTATTTTTCCCTATTTACCTCTACTTACCCCCATTCCTTCAACGCAATCATGTCAAAATATAATCCAGTTTTAGATATAGTTATAATACATAAATGTACCAAATTTCAAGTGCAAATTTAAATTTAATTTTATCAACTCTTTTAACAAGGGTGCTTTTGGGTACTCTTTTCATATTGGAGTAGGGGTGGTGGGGGTTGAAAAATATTATACAAAAATCTGACGCTTTGGCTTCTAGTACATACACCGAATTTCAAGTTTCTGTAGTATTACCAGCTTGCTTTACTTATTTCCCCCTATTTACCCCTATTTAACCCGCAACCCTTCGACGGAATCATCTCAAATTATAATCTATTTCCAGATGTCGTTATCATACATACGTGTACCAAATTTCAAATGAATATCTCAATTTTATTTTATCAACCCTTTTCATATTGGAGTAGGGGTGGTGGGGGTTGAAAAATATTATAACAAAAATCTGACGCTTTGGCTTCTAGTACATACACCGAATTTCAAGTTTCTGTACTCTTACCAACTTGTTTTACTTATATTCCCATATTTACCCCAAATTAACCCCCAACCCTTCAACGGAATCATCTCAAAATATAATCTAATTCCAGACGTCGTTATAATACATACGTGTACGAAATTTCAAATGAATATCTCAACTTTAATTTATCAACCCCATTAATGGGGTAGGGGTGGCGGGGAGTTGAAAAATATTATAAAAAAATATTAGGCCTTAATTTCTAGTACATACACCGAATTTCAAAGTTTCTGTACTCCTACAAGCTTGCTTTACTTATTTTCCCCTATTTACCCCTATTTAACCCCCAACCCTTCACCGGATATCCTCAAAATACAATCCAGTTCCAGATCTCGTTATAATATATACGTGTACAAAATTTCAAGTCAATATCTTAAACCGTTCCGGAGAAAACGTGCGGACAAAAAAAAAGTTACAGACAGACAGACAGACAGACAGACAGACCGACAGACAGAAATTTCTTTTTTCGCTTAAAATCTCGACGTTTCATGACATTCTAAACCTATTTCACGAATAAAAATTTTTGACAATTTTTTTGCGATTACTATACTTCCAATCCACTACGTGGATGTGGAAGTAAAATGTTTTAAGTCACTTCTTTTCAAAATTAAATGGTCTGGTAATACATTTAAGTCCAATGAATAATGGTGGCAGAGAAGTCCTTCATCGGCCACATGATCTCCACAAATTCTTACACCTTTAGGTATAAAGATGCCAGTCTTCAGAGAGATATTAACTTTACCTTCTAAAGAAAATCTGATGACATGTTTAAGTCCACCACATATGAAACATGACTTTCGAGTTTTCCAAACAATATTTTGAATACAGTTGGATCCGGATCCTCTGCGTAAACTTGAACTTCTGCGTCTATACTCAAATCACAGTTGTGGCAAATCTTTGTTCCGTAACTGCTATTTGAGGCAATTGCAATTCGATTCAACAATGTTCAGCAATGCCCCTTTTTTTCTTCGCCCAAACGCCCCATTTGTCTCGGTAATCCATTATATTCACAGATGAAACACTGTGTTCTTACCGCAAAATTACATGCCACATTCAGTTGGTACATGCTCTGTGCTCAGTTTAAAAAATAAGAAAACAAGATTAAAGAAGTTACAGATACCAATATTTCAACTAAACACTGTCGCTCGCTAATCGATATCAGAGCTGATGCCAATGTCAAAGTGTCATTACGAAATGTTAACTGACAGGCTGTAATTTCGCAACTCGCGCGGATAGGTGGCGCCACTTATTCGTCGAAAAAGCTACATTTTTTTCCTCAAAAATATTTTTTTTCGGCGGCCTCTAGCGCCGAAATGAGCCTAGAGAGAATAGTAACTTTTTAATGATTTTAGATCAGAATGACTCGGGTTACAACATATCAAAAATTCATATAATTTGACCGGAAGCCAATTTCACCTGTAGAAGTGTGCGGTGTCCTTTACGCGCCTAAACAAAAACTGCTGTATACATCTGGAGTTCACTGGGTGTAGTATTCTGTAGTCAGATGGCGAGACTAGTTTCGTTTTTATATATTCATCAATATACATAAATTCACATAAGGGCTCGAGCGGTAAATCAGTAATTACCTACAGTTTTTTAATCATGCAAATTTATTCTTATGGCTTTTTATGCCACCCATGTTAATATATCAGAAGAATTTAATTACCATACCTGTAAAGAAAAAGGTGCCTTATTTAGTTTTATGTAACAGAAAACTAATATGCGCCTTCATAACGTGAGGTGAAACAAATTTTAGTAGTGAATCGGGTTATAAATTAACATTCTAGAGTCATAATTTACATAATATTGTAATAAAATTTGTACGAGCGGGGGTGAAAGGAAACTTCAAAATTTCATTATTAAATCCATAAAACCGTAGTTATTTCGCAAAGCTTTTACGATAATAGCTGGCAATCCTTAGAGTACACTGACTGAAATTAATTGAAATTGTTATTACAGAAAGTTGTCTCCCTTTTAATATAGGCATATAATTCAATATTATTATATCATACAGGGCGAGTCAGTGCTGCGGCATGGTTTGCACCGATGCACAGTGGGGCAACAAAGCTAAAAACGTGGTGAAAAATCAAAGTATATAATAGAGTTAACACGATCACTCATTTGAGTTTTGCATAGCCAACACCTTTACACATAATAAAATGAATCGCACTTGGCCGTCACACGATCATCTCTATATCAAAATTCTTTTTTTTTGCTATAGCTGCTTCAAATTCAGGTGTATATTGTATTTTCTAGTACTTACAATTTTGCAAATGCCAATTTAAAGTCGCCAATAGAAAATGTTAATTGTTCTACTACACCCTTGGTAATAATAAAACTTGGTTTCGTTCCAAGCACGATCAAAGCATTCTTTTAAATGGGTGTATTCTTTATATATTATGTTGTTTCTTAGGTTTTCACGGGTATTAAATGAAGTGTTGACGTGCTGCTGCTACTGCTGCTCCTCGTTGCTCGAAATGAACTTCAGTTCGAGCAACGAGGAGCAGCAGCAGTAGCAGCAGCAGCAGCAGCAGCAGCGGTAGCAGCAGCAGCAGCAGGCAGCTTTCAGCTAGAACCTGATGATGGCAGATGAGATTCCGTCTAAACGTCGTTCAGACAACCATGGCTCCAACAGGCGCCTACCAACTACACAGGAAACCACCCGGAAGCACGTCAACACTTCATTTATATATTATATATACATTACGTCTGAAATTTACGCCCATGTTTTGCACTTCACTTTTAAAAATTAGGTAACTTTCTATTGATATAATTTTCCATCGCCTAGCTCCCACCCCGTTTTGAGAAATGAGTTTTTTAAATAATTTTTCTATTATCCTGAACTTATTCTTGGATTACTACCCAGATTTCAGTTTTTTTGCCAGACTTTGGGGTCTCCTGCCACACTGCGCGATGCTTTTCCACGAATTAGAAAATACGTAAAAGTAATTTTTTCTACACACTATGGGACAAGCAGGACTATCGCGTCTCAACAATTTGTATCACGTATTCAGATTCACACCTCGAAAGCATCAATACGCCATCTGTCTGCTAACTAACAATCCATGTTTCAGAACGATGGAAAACCTAGAATGATAGCTAGTCAAATTTTTGTACGTTTCGTAATATTTTTGTCACTCCAAATTTGTTAATGTTATATTCGCAGAGTCCATAAGGGCTTCAAAGTAAATATTCTTGTTTACTACCCCAAAATCACCTTTTCTTAACATGAGTGGATGGTCTTTCAATGGCTCTATTAACAATAATAATATTCGGTTTGTTGTAATTTATATTCAAACCGTACTCAGAGCCTTTGTGGTTCAAAGTGTGTCGAGTTCGGTGAAAGACACATGTTTCGTGGCCTTTTACGGGATATCGAGATAAATCCGAATAAAGCGGCAACAAGACACCGAAATTGTACCGAATTGAAGCGTGAACAATTCTGCATTGATTGATATAAATTAGCGCAAATATGGCTATTTCATATAGTTGATATTTGATTAAATTTTGTTGGTTAAATAAAGCAACACAAAATAGTGTATATAAACAACGCGAAAAAAGTGTACTGCTTGAGTGCTTGACTGTAAAATATATACCTGGATTCGACCCTTCTTGAAGTGGGTGATATAAAATAAGCAACAGCCAGCCAGATGTCTGAATGAAACAGATAAGTTCTTGTTTATGTAGTATTAGCAATTTATTTGTCTTTATTAAAATTTAAACGAGAATTCGAGATCAAAATTGAAAAGATATTAAACATAATATATAGGTAATAAACATAATATATAGGTGATGAAATGGAAAAACTGTCCAAAATTGAAACCGATTGTTTCAAGGAAATGACATACAGGGTGAGCAAACTATCCCTTCGGAACTCTTTTCGCATGACCGCAAAAAAAATGTTACCGCGAGATAGGGCCCTTCCCAGCAACTCCACCGTAGATGAATATTTACTTGTGGAGCGGTTAATAAATAAAAAAAGAAAGGGAAAAAAGGGGAAAAATTAAAAAATAAAATAAAAAATAAAAGCTGCCAAATTCAGAGACACAAGAAGCAGAAAACTTAGAAGAAGAGAAATAAGGAGATGACGATAGATGGAAACTTAAAAGAAGCATGGAAACTTAAAAAAAACATCTCGCAAGCAACTGCACCACACGCCAGCCGATAAAGACAAATGGAAACTTAATAGAAGCATGAAAACTTACAAGAAGCATCTCTCAAACACCTACACTTCCCATCCTAATATTCCCACCCCATGCGTCATGCGGCTCTCGCTGCGGACAACAAGCATGTCCAGTGTCCATCCCGGGGTATGCAGCCGGTCCGGCGGTATATTAAACATCCGAGATTTGGTTCCGGCACGCGGTTTGGCCGTCCGTTGGGCGGGTTCAACGAACGACGAAGCTGTGTGTTGGAACGAACCTCTATGGATGCCCAGAATTGGCAGCAATGCCCACCTTACGCTGGCAAATCAATCAATCAATCAATCAATCAACCGTACTCAAAGCCTGTTGTTTGGAGGTTGAACAGCAGTTCATCCTCGCTTGCTGTTACTAAGGTGGTATCATCTGCAAATCTCAAATTAAAAATCTTAGTTCCTAGCATAACTATTCAACTCTGCCAGTCCTCCAATATAGGTAGCATTACGTGCCCACTATAGATGTTGATTGGTGACAAAATGCAGTCCTGACTGATGCCTTTGCCAACTTTACATTGATGGAATTTGATGTTGTGAACTTTCATTAAAACATAATTTTCTTCTAACAAAGCAATAATTCACGCAGTATTAATCTAATCGAGGCTAAAAGAAGTATGTCTTTATGTATGTACGTATGTACGTATGTATGTATGTATGTATGTATGTATGTATGTATGTATGTATGTATGTATGTATGTATGTATGTATGTATGTATGTATGTATGTATGTATGTATATCTGTATTTAATAATGTTTACATGTTACCTTGTAGATACTAAACGGCTGCGAGCTTTAACAATATCCCATTCTAGAGAATACAGATTATATAAACCATTTGATGATAGCAATAATACATTAAATTTTTTGTGATATAAAGAATTACTTACACATCTGCAGAATTCGTCTTTCAATCCTACTTACCTGAAAAAAATGAAACAATAAGTTAATTTTACAAAAGTGAAAAATTAAATTACAAATATAGAACTGTGTAAAATATATTATCTTTTACTCAGTTATTAAAGGGGTTGATAAAATAAAATTGAGATATTTGGTAGACCTATATATTATAACGACATCTGGAGCTAGATTATATTTTTAGATGATTCCGTTGAAGGGTTGGGGGTTAAATAGGAGTAAATAGGGGGAAATAAGTAAATCAAGCTGGTAAAAGTACAAAAATTTGAGATTTGGGAAGCCAAGGCTTCAGATTTCTTTCTAATATTTTTCAACCCCACCACTTCCGCCCCAATATTAATGGGATTGATTGACATAAAATTGAGATATTCACTTGAAAGTTAGTACACATATGTATTGTAATGACATCTGATTGAGACGATTCCAATGAAGGGGTTGGAGGTGGTAGGTTGTGAATAGGGGAAAATATGTAGGGTAAACTAGAAACTTCATTTTTAATTATGTGAGAATTAAAGGTATTAAGTATTAAACAAAGGAACAATGAAATACGCTGGTGAGCTGATATTTTTTTTTATGCTTTGTACAGAGCAAAATCCAATTATTCTCCAGCATTTGTGGTTTCCTCAATTCAACTCAATATAACTTTGTTAAAAATTCAATTTATTACGATGCATTTTCGACAACCGCCCCGAAGCCAGCCAGACAACCACAATGCTAAACGCTGACATAGTTCAGAAGCTGGACGGAACGGAGCCGGATCAACTTAACGGTACTACATGTATTAAAACAAGACTCCCTCCGTCGGAGAACAAATTAAAAAAGGTAGTGACATTTGTATTTCCAAAAGGAATAATAAAACTTATATGCTTACGGAAGATGGCGTACACTAACAAATTGAGTTTAGAAATACAGGAAATGTAATTAAATAAAAAACACTAATAATTTTCACAAATTTTGATATTTTTATCGTGATCGGCGCCTGCGAAAACGGGGGAGGACGTATAAGTAATGAATTTTACACCCCTTGGAAGAGTTGGAGCAATCCCCAAGGTCGCTACCACCTTCTCTTCCCTGAAAACTAAAGGGATATGTACAGGAATAACGATCATCAGCCGAAAAACCTGGAAATTTTGGATAGCATGCTTTTTGGTGAGTGAGAGGTGGTTTCTGCCCGTTTGAGGGATGAAGAGAGGTTAGAGCTAAGAATGAATATTTTTCGCGTGATCAGAGGCCCCGAAACCGGGGGGATACGCATTTGAAAAAAAAAATGATTTTCCAGTCCTCGGGAGGGTTTAATCAACTCCCTACTGCCTGAATTTTACTTAATCTGTAACCCCCTTCCATGTTCTTTCATGTATAACCCGAAGATAAATCACTGCCCAGACCCGTTTATATAGGAAAACATAAAGGGATCCCATAAATGGGGTGGTTAAATGGGATCGTTTTTGGACGTTTCAGGGGGTTCGGCCGTCAAAAGCTTTTCCCACCACTTGTGTCGTGTTCAACATCCTCGATAACGGAGGGGGGGAGGTAATCTCGTCTTTGCACGAAATATTTACACTCTTTCATTACATAGACTATTATGACTATGCACATACATGGTTGTGTCATCCATGTACTTGGCAAGCTTGGTATTTGGGAAAGCAGGGAAGTCAAAAATATACAATATACAATACAAAAAGGGCCGACCTTTGCGGAACACCCGCGTGAACGTCCCGCAGTGTTGATAATTTGTTATTTACTCCCACTTGTGTGAATTAATTTTGTGATACGTCGCGGAGAATTATAATTATTCATTTTGTATAACAAACCAGGGGTCCAGACTGTATCAAAATTTGGTTAATGAAGAAATATGTTTATCACATTTGACAAATCACGTAAATTATATATTAAGCCTACGTCTATTGTCTAGTGACCTACCTCTCGTTCTATCTTCTAGCTTCAAGTTATGTAATCTTAGGCGGGAGTTGCATAGATGGTGTATAATCCTTTCGAAGGGGCGTAAAGTACCGACTGCCTTGTTTATTAAAAGTTAGGCCATGATACTATGAACTTTGTAGTATCATGATGGTAGGCAGGTAGAAAATTTCTACTGTTCTATAAAGGAAAGACTCGGCAAAATTTTAAAGGAGGAATTCGATTCCTGGTATCGGTAATTGGTCTCAGTAGCGGAAGTAGATCGACGATAAATAAACAAATTTCAAACAAGCTTTTTCTATGAACTTTAAATAAAGAATATTTCATTCGTCACTATCCGAGTTTTCAAAATTTGAATCGTTATTTATATTAATAATAATTAGGTGTTTTCACTATGTGCAAATTTGTTTTTTTGATATTATTAAAATGAAGTACTTTTATACTAAAGCACTTATTGATATTTAAACAGCATTCTATCGTCCATCAAATTAAAATTTCAACAAATAAATAACATAAAGTTTTAGTAATTGAACGAGTACGCAAAACACGCGGTAACGTCATCGGTTATATTAGTTTCTTAAATGGTGCTTAAAAATTGTTAAACACAATATTTTATTCACTTTATTTACGTTATACATGTGATTAAATAAGTAACGCCTACTTAATACGGGATATGTAAAAGGTACTTTAGGAAATTTATCTGCAAAATAATGTGTTTATAACACAAAATGACAATGACAATATAACTGATGGCGTCATGAGTGCGTAGTGAATTGATGTAGTGTTTTTGGCGAAAAAATGTCAATACAAAATTAAAATGGCTTATTTTAAGGTATTATTCGACTGTTTCTCAAAATTCAAGTGTTTTTAACTATAATGAAGCATTATTTTCACAGTGAAAGTGAATTTAGAATTTGTGAAAACAACTAATTGGATAATAGGTGGTAATATAGAATATTCATTTTCCTTTTTTATCACATGAGATACACATTTCCTCCAAATATCGCTTTTGCCTATTTCGTCTACTCTTACCTTTATATTCTTTAAGACAGGCTCGCTTAATTGTAGGATTTAATTATATTGACATAGTCTTGTTTTTACATCAGTCCACACCATTTCAATGGGGTTGAAAACGCAATAATATGGCGGAAGACGTAAAATAGTATTATGACCGTGTGTTTCAAAATCTTTTTTCAACGGCATATTCCTTTTTAAAATTTTGCTTTCCAATCAGTTTTAATAAAGTCTTTTTTGTGTTGTTAACAGCTGTTCCTTTGCCCACTTCTCAAATAATTCAGCTGTCATATCCTCGTGGTAGTCGGCAGATGATTGCTGGATATTTTTAGATGACAACAACAATGCATTTATAATAAAACCGTTTTTACTTCCAACATGTAGAATTATAGTTCTTTTTCCCTTAGAACATGGAGCACTTAAATTACACTTTTTGGTGTTATCTACTCAACCGTATTGTGTCAAACCATGTTTCGTCAAGATAAATTATGTCTCTATTTGCATCTCGGTATTCTTTTATTTTACGCGCTCATTCCATAACTACCATTCGTTTGTCCAATTTTTTGTAGCTAAAACCGCAATCGAGCAAAACGTTCGCAAAGTATAATGATTTATAGTTATAATATGGATAGTCGCGTAACTTATCCCTAATCATTTCTAATGTGGGCACCTTCTGTTCATTGTAAGAGTCATACACAAATCGACGAATGACATCTTTCAATGCGTTATCAAGTTTTTAAAGTTTTTGTCCGTCTCCTTAAAGTTTAATAGAATGATCAACTACATCCCCGGCTCTAATAACCCTATAAATTTTAGTACGGCTAAATTTGGTTAATTCACAAATCCTCTTCACAATTTAATTATATGAAGAATCAATATTTTCGTCTTTTAAACACGAGTAAATATTCAAAATAACCCTTTGAGTTTGAACGTGTAAGTCTTTATTTTCAAATTCCGCTTGTATAGGCTCTATCAAAATCATCCGTTTCGTTGTCACTACTGTCTGAAGGCCTCCAAAATGCCATTTTAAATAATTAATTGCAAAAAATCACTCAAACACAGTAATGAAAATAATAATTTGTTCAAATATTCACTAGAATTAAGTAATTTATAACGCTACCTGGCTGTACTGCACTGTCTCGTACAGATTTTTCAGTAGGTTTATATTCAACCTGCTCATCACTATTAACTACTTTTTTACTTATTCTTCTACAATATTTAATTTTAGACTTACATTCCATGTTTTCTAAAAGATACTCATCGGTAAAAGCCGTGTATACTCCTTTTATAACACCCCGACGCGACGCTCTGTTAGATGTTTTGGTACGTAAACAATATACCCCTTTTCCTTTAAAAACGGGTTTTCAATTAAATTATTTATATCTGAAATGGTCGCCATCGAGAATTTAATTCTGTTAGCTCCTAATTTTAAAATCTCTTTTATTATAGCTTTAGGATTTTTAACATGCTCGTATTATAGTAATTTACCAATTGTCATAGGTGAAGACGCCCTATATTTCTGTCGCTATGTTGTATGTACACATAATGTGGAGCGTCGTATAAATGCAAATATTTAAAATCATGTTTATTGGAGAAAAGTTCATTGTTTGTATTATTTACCTGAGTGTTATCGCTTACACTTTTTGCATCGGGTTTTTCAAAATGGTAATCACCGACAATAGCATTTTTTGGCTTTGTACCTACATTTTCTTGGGTATTTGCCATACCTCTGACCTCTGATGCATCCATCTGACTTTCGTTATAAACAATGGTTTCATGTCTAATATTATAATTATTACTACAACCTCCCGGGTCGGGAGGTCCTTTTTTATCCATAAATGCGGGATCTAATTCGTATGTAGGCCGCTAATAAATTATTCGATATCAAATCAACCTAAAAAGAATCTGAAAAAGTCACAGAAACACCGCCGCACACGTCCTCGCTCGATAGCTACCGACGAGGTAATGTCTCGTACAGATTATACAATACAAATAGTTCATACGTATTTTTTGTTTTATATATAATAGGGCATGCAAAAACTCTGAACAAGGTTGGTGTTGACAAATCAAATTCGCTAAGCAACTAATCCCACCTATATTTCTATGTGACAGGCGGATCAATTCCACGTGGACTGTAGGCGAGGGGTGGTGAATATAAATCTGTAAAATTCTGTGCTCTCTCATTCAATGTGAAGCGATATATTGACAATACCCCATAAGATCCCCTAGTTCCGTGCTGTTCCAATTGAGTTCGTAAATACTAGACTTTGTAAATGCAAGATATTAATCTACATTAGGCTAAAGTACCTAAAAGACACAAGGAAATTAGCTCCCAGGAAAATCGCAAGCGTTGTAAGATGTCTGCGAATCCTGAGCATCAACTAGTTTTAGGAAAATTCACAAAAGATATTTTAGGTCAAGGCGCGTAAGAGTAAAGAGCCAAGACGCCCTCAAACAATCTACAATTTTTACAAATGCAAATGATATCTAAATATTAAGTTATTAATCATACTTTTACCTATCGCTATCCTGTCAATCATCCAGCGCACGTTGCATCACGTGATAACATAGAACTTAAAAGGACTGGTAACAGAATACAGCCTTGTCTGACGCCTTCGCCAACTTTACATTTATCACGTGCAGTTGAAAACACATTTAAAAAAACCGTTGCTTATTCTTGTATCTGAAGATATTTCTTAATTAACTGCGAAAACATTTTCAGTAGAGCCCAAAAATATAATAATTATGGCATAGGGCAGCCAAAGCATTTTAAAATCAAGAGCCGTTATGTCTCATTCAACTTTCAACACTTCTAAATTGCAGCTGAATTTCAATAACCGAGGGCCCTACCTTTATAATATTCAATCTCAGATTCGTGATTTAGGGAGATTAATTTCCTACATACATGAAGTAAGCATAGCGTGAAAGACCTAATTTAAGTACAGGGAATTTTCCATTTTCCTAAAGAAAGGACACCATGTCTCAAGGAATAGCAGCAAAGAAACGTATACTGTATACTTATTTGAAAAACGTGAAATATTACGGATCTGTTATCAAAATCGAAATCAGAGGCCGCCTAAATCCGCGGATATAGGGTCTTGATCTATATTCATGAAATGAAATAACAAGATTTTTCCATTTTTTGGAGAAGGGGAGGGTTGGAGTATATCGCAATCATAATATTGTATTGTCATGAAAAATCTGTGCAAAGCATTAAAACTTTAGGAAAACGGAAAGTGTGTGAAAAATGTATTACAAGATTTGTCCGAAAAAGATAACAGTGAAAGTGAGCTGAAAATAATAGAAGTGTCTAAAGAGAGGAAATTGTGCTTTATCAGGGTGAAGTAAATATTTACAAACTAACTAAGAGAGTTTGTAAACGGCTGTTGCCTTCGTCCATGAAAATAATTTTTTCAACATAACTAAGATCTCATTACAGCAATTTTTGATTTATTGTTATTACACACCAAGGCCGTCGGTGAAATAAAGTATTCAATTATTGCAAGATCAAGGGTTACAGTCTGGAATGCTGTAAAATTAAGTAATATGTTGGCAATGCACTACAGGGTGATGGGAAAACTTATCCAGTATGATATTGCTTCTACATCCACGTAGAGGATTGGAAGTATAGTAATCGTAAGAAATATTTCAAAATATTTCGTTCTTGAAATAGGTTTAGTACCTCACGATTTTAAATTTGAGCGAAAAAAAAGTTTCTGTCTCTCTGTCGGTCTGTCTGTCTGTAACTTTTTTTTTTCTCCTCACGTTTTCTCCGGAACGGTTTAAGATATTGACTTGAAATTTTGTACACATATGTATTATAACAAGATCTGGAACTGGATTGTTTTTTGATCATATCCGGTGAAGGGTTGAGGGTAAATAGGGGGAAATAAGTAAAGCAAGCTGGTAAGAGTACTTAAACTTGAAATTTTGTGTATGTACTAGAAACCGAGGCCTCAAATTTTTTTTTATAATATTTTCCATCCCCACACCACCCCCCCACTCCATTCTTAAAGGGGTTGATAAAATGAAATTGAGATATTCACTTGAAATTTGGTTTACGTATATATTACAATGACATCTGGAACCAGATTGTATTTTGGAATTATTCCGATGAAGGGTTAGGAGTTAAGTAGGGGTAAATAGGGGAATATAAGTAAAGCAGGCTGGTAAGAGTACAGAAATTTGGGATTTGGTGTATACACTAGATGCGAAGACCTCAGGTTTTTTTAATAACATTTTGCATCCCCCCACCACCCCCACTTTCTTATTACAAGAATTGATATAATTAAATCGAGATTTCATATATATGTATTATAAGGACGTCTGAAATTAGATTATATTTTGACATGATACTGTTGAAGGGGTGGCGGGGAAGTAGAGATAAATAGGGAAAATTACGTAAAGCAACCTGGTTAAAGTACAGAAACTTGGGATTTAGTGTATGTACTAGAAACCAAGGCTTCAGATTTCTTTCTAATATTTTTCAACCCCCTCACTCTCACCACCTCCACTCCATTATTAAAGGGATTGATAACACAAAATTGAGATATTCACTTGAAAGTTAGTATACGTATATATAGTAGTAATATCTAATTGCGATGTTTTCATTGAAGGGGTGGGAGGTGGTAGGTTGTGAATAGCACAAACTAAGTAGACCAAGCCAGAAAACATATATGGTAGAAACCAATGTCTCAAATTTTTCTATGATATCTGCCTCAAATATTATTAAAATTCTGTGACCAATAATTTCAACATACTAGAGTGCAAATATAGTCAAGATGTTTTCTTTAAAGCGACTTGGACGAGAAATCTGGATGTAGAAGTAGTGATTCCTTAGGCAGCGGTTTGTTTACAAGGAAAATACAAAATATATTTCGTGTTTCCTTAGAGATGTTTCAAAATTCTCGCATTACTGTAGTTAACCTCTTTCTACTGAATGACATGCCTGATAACACCACGCAGTCTGTCGTGGTTGTCTCTCAGGTGCATGGCCTCATCAATTTTTTTCCCATCTTAGGTATATTAGTCCAATACTTTGAAAGACATTATTCAGTTGCATTATTGAATTTACTATCGAATTGTTAATATTTGCAATGGTTTTGTAGAGGTTCAGAATTAATAGGGCAATCGTTGTATCCTCGCGCAGGACATTAATCTATCAAGATAAGCTAACCACTACACTATTCGTTGATTTATTTAAATTTTTATACAATTGTTGCACATTATATAGGATACTCTTCACAGTTTCATCGTAAATAAATAATGTTAGCTTACGTTAGCGAGTGACCTTGGCTTTGTCTACTGCGAGATGGATTAAGCCGTCTATAATCTTATCGCATTTGCGACAAATTTATTTCTTTTAAGTTTATTAACGTTCCAATAGTCCCTATTGAAATTTCAACAATATTCGTATCTTAACTTTAAAATTTTCTCCAATTAATTTTTTTGTTTTTTTTCTCTCTCCCCCCAGAGGGGTGGGATTGTTTTCATTTTAGACATTTTCTTGTAATCAATACAAAACAAAACAAAATATTTTTATTGTTAGTAATTAATAATAGTAATAACTTTTTTATTTACTGATCTTCCTCTAGCTAACCTTAACTTACTGTCGAAATTTCAATATAATCGGAGTTCTCGTTCTTAAGTTATCGTGCTTACACCTTACAAACGTGACGGACGGACGGACGGACATTTTGAAAGTTGTTCAGTATTCGACCACCGGCACAGTGATACGAATTTTTTTTCTCTGCGGGCGATGTTACCGATTTTAGAAATGTACCGATCAGATACAATATACTCTTTGTTTTGTATTTGCGAAGAGTATAATAATGCTCTGAGGTTCGATGTTGTCTGTGGTAAAATATTTGACAGTTTTATATTAAAATACAGTATTCAAGCTGTAAGTCCAGCTGCATTAAAAGTCCTGGGAACAATGTATTCCTCAATTAATAATGTTCAAAAACGGTTAAAAATAAATTTTTGGGGAGTTGAACCCTATTTTGCCTTTACATGATAGAACATTTTCATTTGCAGATTTGGATTCAGTGTGCAAAAACTATAAGAAACAACATTTCCCCCGAACACAATAAATACCATGCAAATTAATTAGAGATTATTGTCAAAGTTTTTCTTTTTATCAATAGCAAATCCAAAAACTAAATGATTAAATATGTAAGTATAGTGAAAATATTTATTACAAGAAGAATATCGGCCAACTTTTCCGTCATAAATGCATAGTTACGTACATTCAAGCACCCTTAGGATACGACTAATTTACGCTTTGAAGCTCTGTTTAATGAAATTGCTTACTTAAAAGGGGTGAAAACAACTTTAATCTACAACGCGTGTTGAGAATTAAAATGTGTGAAATTTTACAGGATTATTTTCTTCTCATTTGTGAAAATTAGCCCTACATATTTAAGACACTTAAAGAGCCTTAGCTTCTTTCATGTTATTTTTTGCAAGGTTCATTTTTGTTAGAAAAGTATTATTTGATGTAGGTATTAAGAAAATGAACACACGTATTTGTGATTGAATACAACTTCAAGCAACCTTAAAAAGGAAATATTGACAAATTACTACTCAATGTTCAGCTATTATTACACGTAATTACTTCCACATCCAGGTAGTGAAGTGGAAGTATAGTGATCGTCTCATCGTAACAAAAAAAATCAAAAAGTTTTTCTTGTTAAAATAGGTTTAAAATATCATGAAACGTCGAGATTTTAAATTTGAGCGAAAAAAAATGTTCTGGCTGTCGGTCTGTTTGTCTGTAATTATTTTCTGTGCGCACGTTCTCTCTGGAACGGTTTAACCTCGGATCTAACATATTGACTTGAAACTTTGTACATGTATGTATTATAATAATGAGATCTGGAACTGGATTGTTTTTGAACATATCAGGAGAAGGGTTGGGGTAAATAGGGAAAAATAGGAAAAGCATGCTGGTAAAGCAACTTGGAACTTGCTGTATATACTAGAAGCCAAGGCTTCATATTCTTTTATCGTATTTTTCAACTCCTATACATATTTTATGATTCCGTTGAAGGGGTGGGGGTTAAGTAGAGGTGAATAGGGGAAAATGAGTAAAACAAGCGGGTAAGAGTACAGAAACTTAGATTTGGTGCATATACTAGAAGCCAAGATCTCAAATTTCTTTGTAGTATTTTGAGATGATTCCGTTCAAATAGATCGGGGTTAAATAGGGGTAAATAGGGGAAAATAAATAAAACAAGCTGGTAAGAGCATAGAAACTTGATATTTGGCGTGTTTACTAGAGACCAAGGCCTCAGATTTCTTTATAATATTTTGGAACACTTCCACCACCTCCACACAATTATTAAAGGGATTAATAAAATAAAATTGAGATATTCACTTGAAATTTGGTACACTATTGTAATGACATTTAATTCAGATGATTCCGTTGAAGGAGTCGAGGCGTGTAAATTAGGGAAAATAAGTAGAGCAAGCTAATAAGAATCCAGAAACTTCATTTTTAGAGTGTATTCTAGAAACCGATGCCTCGAATATTATTAAAATTCTATGGCCTATTTTCACACACTAGAGTGCAAATAAATATAGCCAAGATGCTTTTCTTTAAAGAGAGTTGGATGGAAAATCTGGATGTGGAAGTAGTTATTCCTTAGTCAGCGGTTTTTCACTTCATAGTAATCGATACTTAAGTCAAAATAATCCGGACTTTTCTTATATTAACTAGCTAACTAGTCGTAAATATGATAATTAAGTGAGCACATACGTATAAACTCCATTTGTGGACTGAATCTATTTTATTTTTAATGTCTTAATTTGCTTTTACCATATTATCCGGACCATTAATTTTATGTAATAAAGTTTAGCTGTAAAACACGATACCACTAGAAATAATCAAAATCTTAACACATGATTACGAAACTCTCTTGCGTGCAATAAATAAAAGTTTAATGACACTTAATTTAGGCAGGTAATAAGACCGCCGAATGCTATTTTATGTTATTTTTACGTTCAACATGCATGTTCGATTAAACATCTTCTACATGGTGACCGAACAGTGAAGTAGATATTTCATATAATCATATTCTAATTTATTTAAATTTCTTGGTAATGGTGACATAGACTAAATATCCAGATACCGGGTGTCTAATATTTCCAGGAAAGTAAGTTTTCGTGAAAAAAGTTTCAGACAGTTGTTTGGTTTTGAGAATGACATCTATTGAACACCAAACCACTTCTCACCTTCTCATCCTCTCGCGTAGGGTAGGGATGACTTCAAATTTTAAATGGCAATCTCCATTGTTTAATCTGATGAGCTGAGTTCACCGGGGCTAAGATGCACGAATTTGAGGGAATTAGAGCCGTTTGCTTTCACTGCTGTTGTCTTTGCCCACATAATCCGCGAAAAAAAATGGAGGTAGTAAATTTTGAAGTCACTCCCGCCCCCCGCGAGGGTGGATAAAAATATGTTTTGGATAAGAGTTTGATATTTTTTCTCAGAGAATCATAATTCGGGCAAAAAATGAGGATTGTTATTTAAAACTTTTAAGTCGCCCCCACCCCGCAGGGGGTAAAGGGGTGAGAAGTGGTTTCGTGTTCAAAATATGTCGTTCTCAAAACCAAACAACTTTTGTCTGAAACTTTTTTCACGAACACTTACTTTCCTGGAAATATTAGACCGTGTTCGGACTTTTTGGACACCCGGTATATCTAACAGCTGATATAGAAATATAAAAAAATTTGCGGCATACACATTAAATAGACTATTCTTCTCGTTCGAATATGTGTACCAGAATCATCTTATATATTCTGAGATATTTTTACAAATTCTTAGAATTTTTCAGTAGTTAATTTTAAACAGCTAAAGTTATTCGAATGATTTATCAAAATATATTTTTAGTAATTTAAAATATTTACTATCTGAAAATTTTTTCGCCTATGTTCTCACTATAGTTTATTATGACGGCTTTATGCCTGATAATGGCTGGTTGTTATCGGTAAAGAAACCGGTGTCTAAGGAATCACTACTTCCACATCCAGATATCCCATCCAAATTTCTTTAAGCACGATGCTTTCATTTTCGCTTTATATTTGCACTCTAGTATGTGAAAATAATTGCTCATAAAAACTTAATATAGAATACTTGAAATCATCTGACCCGAAAAATCCATTTAAAACGTTGTGCCACTTCAATA
This sequence comes from Stenurella melanura, assembly GCA_963583905.1. Classification (NCBI taxonomy): domain Eukaryota; kingdom Metazoa; phylum Arthropoda; class Insecta; order Coleoptera; family Cerambycidae; genus Stenurella; species Stenurella melanura. The sequence continues at coordinate 108,671,459 of OY757312.1, read as the reverse complement.
CCTTCTCGATTGATCAATGGAGTGAGGGGCTTTTCTTCGAGAACTTTTGTTCTCCTACACACTAAATCAAAATTTTATTTTGGTAGTCTCTTTAATAACGCTGGTGGTGGCAGATGTCATTATAAAAAAATCCCCTTTCTGAACTTGCTTTACTTATTTACCCCTATTTACCCCCAACCCTTCAATAAAATAAGCTCAAAATACAATCTAGTTCCAAATCCTGTTATAATGCATGCGTATAGCAAATTTCAAGTCAATATCTTAATTTTATTTTGTTGACCCCTCTTAATAATAGAGTGGGGATGGTGGTTGTGGCGAAAAATGCCATAAACAAATTTGAGATTTTGACTTTTAGTACAAATCTCAAGTTTCTAGGCTGTACTTATTTACCCCCAACCCTTCAACAGAATAAACATAAAATATAATTTAGTTCGAAATCTCATCATAATACATACGTGTATCAAAATCAATATTTTTATTTTATTAACACCTTAATAATGGAGTGGTGGTGGGGATGGAAAATGTAAAAATTTAGATCTTGGCTTCTAGTGTATACATTAATTATAATTCCCAAGTTTCTGGATTATTACTAGCTTGCTTCACTTATTTACCCCTATTTCACCCCCAACCCTTCCACGGAACAAGCTCAAAATATAATCTAATTCCAGATGTTATAGTACTGTTGTGAGCAAAAAAGGTGGATGGTCACAGGGCCGGATTGGCAGGAAATATCATACCGGGAAATGTGTCCGGCCACCGACCCCTCTACAAGTACTTGATGTACAAAAAATTAATGACACAGGAAATTAAATACAAGAAATTTTTTTGTGCAAAACTGTATTATACTAGGTATTTACATAAGAAGAAATAAGATAAAATTAAGATATTGTCTGTAATTGTTTATTTGTGGCATATTCAGATTTTCTTACTTTTTATTGGGTATTTTGCCACTGAAAAATATTTAAAAATGTTAATGAAAAAACCTCTGCGCCAAACGGATCCGTTTGGCGCAGAGGTTTTTTCATTAACATTTTTAAATATTTTTCAGTGGCAAAATACCCAATAAAAAGTAAGGAAAAGATAAAATTAAATTAAGTTAAGTAACTTTGCAAGACAGTTTGTCTATAATTGTCTCATTAGAAATGTCCGCAAGAGAGCTTTTTCGGTGGCCATAATCATTAGTTGATCCAAATGATTCTGTGAGAGACTTGATCTTAATCTGTTCTTTATGATTTTCAGCTTCGAAAAATTTCTTTCTCATTCTACTTGAGCCACAGATATAGTTAGTAAGTACTTGCAAGCCATGTATAAGGTTTTATATGCTGAATCATACAAGTTGTACTTTTCTAGTACGTCATTTACACATCTTATGCAATTGCGGCACCGGCGCGCGGTCGGTGCGATTTAGATGCAAAATATTTTTCATTATCTTCTTCTTCTTCTCCTCTTTCGAATTCCTCTTCTGTGACCGTGTCTTGTTCTTGGTGTTGTCCATGTTCAATGCGAGCTTCTCCAATATTAAGTTTTAAAACGGGCCATTTTGTTCTAAAATCTTTCAGTTTTGATATTAAGAAATCCGAGTAGTGTCATGAATTTTTTTTTAAACTCGGCATAATCTTATGAAATCAGAAGATATTTCCTGATTGATCATAATTTTTTGGATTCAGTGCAGCGAACTCTAGGTATAAATCTTCTTGTTCTTTGAACCGTGCCTGAAAAGCATTTATAACAGTGTCAAATATCGCGTTGTAAACATTAATTGTGTAAGAATTTTCTGCACCAGTCACAGGATCGTCAAACGCCAGTTCGTCGGACATTTTCTTTCATTTCCTTTTCCGAACTTCGGGTAATGTAATTTGAATTTGAATTTCGACTTCCAAGTTCTCTTCATCTATTTTGCATTTGGCCCATTGAACAAAAGAATCGCCTTTATTTTTCAGGCCGTCAAAGTCTCGCATAATCTTTTTTAATGATTCAGTAGTAACTGAAATCATGGAATGTGCCTTAAATAGATCTAGCCCTCCTTCTTGTAAATAATTCGATAATAGTGTGGTAAATTCAAAAATACGTAGGTAGCGCAAAACTGTCAATATTTTTTCGTATTTAGACAGAGATTCCTTCAAAGATCTTGCTTCAAATCTGCGTGTTGCATCAAATTCTGTAGAGTTTTCGATTTTAGAAAATGTTGATAACAAGGCTACATACATACGCCTTTCTGGCATTTCTAGATTGAATATGGTTCTTAAAGCTTTGTCTTTTGCCCACCATCTGGTCTTGCCAATAAGATTAAGTATTTTTTTCGCAGTCTTTTGGCGCCACCAAACATCCATCCTCTTGTAAGATTATCTGAAAAAATAGCACATTTGTTTATAAGTCCAAACAGATTGCTTGCTGCCGGAACTAGTTCACTCACTTTACCTATGACATGAGCATTGCACCATACATGACATTGTTCAGGGACTTCTTGATTCAAGTGACCTCTGAATCCCTTATACTTTCCCTGCATATTTGCTGCATCATCTATGGCACTTCCAATACACCATTTTACATCTTATTCAAACTTTTGTATTTCTTGTTTAAATTACTCATACATTGCCCCCCCAGTAGATGGAGTACAGGAGATCATCGATAGTAAGCTTTCTCTGATTCTAACTATTTAAATTTCAATGGAATACAAGAAATTGAAAATTTTGACTAGCTGGCCATTGGCCACCGGCCCCCGGCCCCGTTGGGCCTTGCTACCTACCGGGAACTTCCCGATTTCCCTGTGGGCCAATCCAGCTCTGGATGGTCAATGAGACAAATTGCACTGCGTTATGATATAAACAAAAAGTCTGTGTTTAACATTTTAAAAAGTGGAGAATAAACAGTACGATTAGTAGAAATCCTGGATCAGGACAACGGATATCAACTCAATAGCAAGATTTGCAATTGGTAAATAAGTTAGTAGAAAATACGTTTCACTCAGTAATTCAAGCTGCTAAAAAAACGAATTTTCCTGGATCGAGTAGTACTGGTCGCCAGCGAGTAAGAGAATCGGAGCTAAGCTGTCGTCCAGCAGCACAGAAATATCTACTTAAAGCTGAACATAAAGAAGCTCGACTGGGATTTGCGCTTGAATTTTTAGTACATGATGTAAATTTTTGGAACAATGTAATCTCTACAGATGAAAAAACTTTCCACTCTACACACAGCGGTCGTATTCGTATTTGCCGACCTCCGAATACTCGATCCAGGAAAATTCGTTTCGTCAGCAGCCTGAATTACTGATTGAAATGGATTTACTACTAATTTATTTACCAATTGCAAATCTTGCTGTTGAGTTGATATCCTCCATCGCCCTGATCCAGGATTTCTACTAATCGTACCGTTTATTCTCCACTTTTTTTTTAAATGTTAAACACAGAATTTTTGTTAATGTTATAACGCAGTGCAATTAGTCTCATTGACCATACATCTTCTGCTTTATCAATAACTCCAGCTTTAACTAAATCACTTATATGGGGTATATTAGTTTTGGCAAACTTGCAATGAATTTTGACAACTAACTGACAATGTCATAAGAATTAAATTTAGATGTACACAAGTAGATTTTAGAAAAAATACGTTATAAGACTTGTCCAATTTTTTTTGCTCACGACAGTACCATACCGCTTTTTCCATAAATGTGAGACTTTTGTGCTATTTATGAAAAACTGTCTCATGGTAATAATTTTTTAAAGCTAAGATCGTAATCTTCAAATCGTTTTCATGAAAAATTGTTCACCACTTACCTTTTTCTTTTACAGAATGATTCTATATCAAATTTGGTGGTTACTATTTTACTTTTTTGCTCACCCCGCTAGAGGGGGTGGGAACCATCCCCAAGTAAATAGCAGCGACTTTTAAAGGGTTTTGTACTCTACTACTATTAGAAACGCAATGCAAAAAAATCATGAAAATCAGTTCAGTATAATTAGGTTACGAGATGCTTAACCTTTTGTGTCTAATTGCATTCGACTATTTACAGAATTGCAATATTTCTTTTCGTTACCACGGAAACTGCCGAGGTAGTTTTATATAAATCACCCTGTATGGATTGAACTAAACTTAGATGACAATTTTCGTACTATATAGTAATTACCAACTAGACTTAGACTAATTAATATGTGAGTCTATAAAAAACTAGTGAAAACTAATTTTTCAAAATAGCACGTTGGTTTCGACGACAGGAGAAATTTAATTCAGGCTATTTGCCAAAGCTTTCAGACGTCTGTCATGAATGATTAGCGCATAACCTAAAATAATAACTATTCCGCGTTTTGTGTCCGACTTATGTCTAGATATATTCTCGTAAAACTGATATGAGGAATTGCCTTGTTCTGAAACAAGTAAAAATACAATAACATTATAATAGTGCCGAGTGATTTACGGAGATGAAAGCTGGAAAAATGATAGCGCCAGTTAAAATTATTCCACATGTCAAGGTCAACTCGAAATAATTGATGCTCAAATATTTGAAATTTTTTCATGGTCATCACCATCAGTAATAAGCAATATATGTTTGCCTGGCATTTTAGTACATTTTTCAGATAATGAAATTAATCAAAACAAATTAATTAGGTAGGTAACCAAAGTATTTTTTATTTTCAGTCAGTATTTAGGGTATGTAATGAAGTACTGACAAAGATATTTGCCGGTTAAAGTACCGGCTTCGATCCGAAAATCATCATAATAATGGAATAAATGAACCAAATGGCATTTCAGTTTATTTTTTTCAAGTTATTTTGAAAATATAGTCCATTGAAACGTTATAAAATTTAGGCCGAACTTTTTTGGGTAGAACAAGATTTTTTTCTTTTGATGTGTAGGGGGGAACAGTGTAAGTATAGAACCCGGTTTTCGGGGTTGAAATCCCCTTCATTTGGCCACCATCTTGAAAAAGGAAAAATTTTCAAGAAAAATATTATTTAAGGGTTATACTTAACTTTTTTCTATTCATTTTATTGAAAAATCACATCAGATGTTTTTTGTAGATCATTTTATTGCGAACAATTCGCAATAGACTCATTTTTAATTTTTTTTTTTTTTTGAGCGATGTTAGGACGCTGCAAAGGGATCAAACCGATACTCCATACAAAACGAGTGAAAGAATGCAGGAAAGAATGCTAATTTGAAACTACTTTGAATACACGTTTTTTGGGTCGCTGATTACGAAAATTGGGGTCCCGCAATCCTAAAACTTGGAGAACACCCCTAAAAACGCAGAAAACATCCCTTTTATAGGATTTTTTGATAATTTTAATAAAAATCAAATAGGATCCTATGAAATCTCCTTCTTAATATTAATTTCCAAAGGGGGTTCATTTATACCAAATATAGCCACATTATATGATTAGGGATAGGGAGAGGGTTAAAACCATCCCTATATCGACTTAAAACTAAAAAAAATGGTAAAAAATATTTTTCTCCACTTTTTGTTTCAAATTTGGTTCAGTTGCCGGGCAAAAGCAAATGATTCTCAACCCTTAAGAGAGTAAAACTGCCCCCTCCTACCCCCAAATTGAAGCAGGTTTTGATAAACGAATATTTTTTTTCTCTTTACATTGTCATTTTATTTTTGACGAAATATTACTAAAAAAGTTTTAAAATGTATTCTTTAACCCTTTTGGAGGATTGAACCATACCTAAATCGAAATGTAATAAAAAACTTATTAAAAAAATATCTTATTACTGTTTGCTTCAAATTTGAGTGACAAGGAAAAATCATTGATTTATATTAAAATTATCGCGAAAAACCCTCTAAAGGAGGTGTTTCTTGTGGTTTTAGGGGTGTTCCCCAACTTTTAGGATTGCAGGAACGGAGTATTGGTTTGATCCCTTTGCACCTCTCCAAAGAAAAGAAATTTGTCCGCAATAAAATGATCTACAAAAAACATCTAAGGTGATTTTTCAATAAAATCAATAGAAAAAAAGTTATAACCCTTAAATGATATTTTTCTTGAAAATTTTAGTCTATTTTTAACTTTTCGTTTTCAATTTTAGAGTAAGTGGTGTCCAGACAAAGATTGTAGACAATTCAATTCTCTTCAAAAGAAGTCTTAGAAAATTTTTTGTGAGACTGACGTTTCTCAAGATATTGTTGAAAAATTGTTTACACCCCCTGTTTGAAGATGGCGACCAAATGGGGGAGGGGGGACTCTCAACCCCGAAATCCGGGTTTTATATTCACACTGAACTCCCCTACACATCAAAAGAAAATATCTTGTCCTACCCAAAATGCAAGGTCAATGCAACATTTCAATGGACTAATCTATTTTGGGAAATACTTAACCGGATCATAAAGATGATAAAAGATGTACATATATATATTTTAAAAGTTAATTTTTTGTTTTTTTTGTTTGCTTATAATTGTAATGAAACATATTCTTTATAGGATTTTGCAAACAGCAGAACAAACTATCTATGCGAGAACTAAAAGAAAAGGTATCTGTAAAATTATTGATTTACAATCTTTGCATTTTTTCGATAACCTGAATTAAAATCCTAAAATGAATTTGTCTTTATTTGACAATTCTCATTCTAACACTAGTTTCCACATACTCCCCTACGCCTATGCAGAATAAACAAGTATCCACATAACCCCCTACGGTCATGAAGATTCAGTTAAATTGAGAACAAAGGCCTAAAATGAATTTATTTACATACCTCGTCTCTTGAAAATTTTTTCGTTCAAATGGATTACATTTTCATGAAATCTATCATTCTGTTTCTCGGAAAAGGTAAAAATCTGCTTTTTCATTCAGTCAATGTCAAACATTAATGTCAAGAATTTTGCATGAAACATCGTGTGAGTGGCTTTGTGCCTTTCTGATGAGCTCCAGAATAAGGACGAAAAACGTTTCAAAGCATTTCCAAGAAACAGAATGATAGATTTCATGAAAATGTAATCCATTTGAACGAAAATTTTTTCAAGAGACGAGGTATGTACATAAATTCATTTTAGGCCTTTGTTCTCATTTTTAATTGAATCTTCATGATCTTAGGGGGTTATGTGGATACTGGTTTATTCTGCATAGGCGTAGGGGACTATATGGAAACTAGTGTTAGAATGAGAATTGTCAAATAAGAAAGACAAATTCATTTTAGGATTTTAATTGCTAGCATAACCAGAATTCAGGTTATCGAGATAATGCAAAGATTGTAAATCAGTAATTTTACAGATAGTTTTTCTTTTAGTTCTCGCATAGACAGTTTTTTTTGCTGTTTGCAAAATCCTGTAACGAATATGTTTCATTATGTATATATTTTGTAATTGTATATTGTAACAAAAAATAGTTTAAATAATACAATGTTTGGTAAATCCTATAAAGAATATGTTTGAATACGATGTTGAAAATTAATAGTCACATTCTTTGTTATCATCATCGACGATTAATTAAATAGCTTTATAAATAAAACAAATCTAAGCTTTTGGTATTAACAAACTACTTTAATGTAAATATTTATTTAACATGACAATGATGTTTCTACACCTATTTGATTTTTTACTAACTGAAGGTATTTTATTTATATAGATATATTGTACTACGTCTGTAAAGATCAATAATAATAAAAAATTATATGACTTCCTTGTTAAAATGATAATATAACCTTCAAAACATATGTACAATTGTACAATACATAGTTGATTTTTAAGCACTAACTTGTTGCACACAATTAAGTACAAAATATCTTATACTTAATATTTAAATAATTATTTAATCAATAATTCAAATAAATTTTGGAAAATTAGAAATTGAATCAGTCCGGAAAGAGGAAAGAAACCGCTGCCTAAGGAATCACATCTTGACTAGATTTGCATTCTAATATGTGGAAATTATTGGTCATAAAATTTTAATAACATTTGGAGCAGATGTCATAGAAAAGTTTAAGGCGTTGGTTTCTACCATATACGTTAAGAATGAAGTTTTTAGTTTACTCTACTTATTTTCCCCTATTCACAACCTACCACGTCCCACCCCTTCAATGAAATCATCTCAATCAAATGTCATTACAATACATACGTGTACTAACTTTCAAGTAAATATCTCAATTTTATGTTCGGGTACAATTTAAGCTGACTTGTGTCATGGCCGCTAAAACGTCTGAACTAAGATTTTATTTGATGCATAAGAAATGCCAGTAGTTTTCAAACAGTTCTCTTCTCCTGCAACAGCAATGATGTCGCTAAATAATTACAAAAAAACAGGAAAGATATCACAAAATGTTAGGATTATTAATTCAGTAACTTCTTCATTTTAGTGGAATTCTGATTATACAGTGTCCGCCATAAAGTTAGTTACATATGGGAAAAAATTTAATTATTGACATTTATAAAAAAACTCTATTGGGGGTTAGTTTATGCATGTCCACCAACAAAAAAATTACATTTTGACACATGTCATGTGATCACCGGTTTAGCAGGACAGTAAAAAATAGTTGACGGTGGTACCGAAAAATGGGTCAAATTGTTAAGACATCGAAAAATTTTATGAAGAAAAAGTGCATAGAATACAAAAAGGCCCCCATATATCAACCTTGAAGCAGATATGAGGAAAATAATAAACTAGGTACAAATTTTACCCCTACCATTAATTACTATATGAAAAATCATTACTGTTGTGTCTATTTCACAAATATTTGATTAGTTTCGACAAAAACTTTATGTGTTTTAGTTGAATGGAGGTATTTGCATGTAAAAAAAGAAACTAACTCCCAATATAGTATTTTTTAGAAATCTCAATAATACAGATTTTTCCCATTTGTAGCCAACTTTATGACGGACACTGTATGTACTTATATAGGTTCGGGCACAAATGAAACTGATAACAAAAAATGAATTGCCCATTTCAGTCAATACCAATGAGTGATCAGAAAAAGAAATCAAAGGCTAATATTGCTACAGTCCAGCAAGAAACACGGGGAGGTATGGGCATTTCTTGCCAGGAAGGGATAGGATCGTAGTATTAGTGGGGGAAACGATGTTAGTAAAAATAAAATATTTCATATAATAACAAAAAAAAGATGAAATCTCTATGAGAATAACGAAAATAAATAATTTTAGTTTTAGTGGTAATAATAATAATAATATAATAAATAAAAATACTGGTTGAAAGAATAAATATTAGAAAAATTAACAATAATTTTAAAACAAATAAATTAAAACAATTCTGAAAGAACAACGCATTCACACGTTTTCAAAAACGCTAAAACATTTGAACACTACACTTGAACAATTTACGACACGTTTTCATAAACAATACAACACTACACTTGAACAATTTATTTACTCGACACATGTTTCACCATCCGCGTGTGTAGTGAAAAGTAATAAAGTCGATTTTATTAGTAATAAAAGACACATTTTTGGGAGAAATAAAGTTTTAACAAAACTCACGGCGGGGTTTAATATAATAAAAATTTTAGAAGGAAAATTATTAACTTTTAATGGAGCTTAATCGAATAAAAGAAAAAAAGTACAAATGAGGATCGAACACGCAACCACCCCATACATTTATTACTGCTTGAGTATCTTGCCGATTGAGCTACTCGATCCTGTGTTTATTCTATTCTAAAACATGTAATATATACGTAATATATACGTAATAGAAAATTGTAAGACTTATGGTTTGACATTGTTCGTTTGACGGATGAATATCCACTATTTACCACTAAAAATAACTTAAATATTTCATATAAAGACGTTTTTCATATTTAGAGTGGTTAGTTAACGGAAATAAATAATGTTCGTTGTCAAATCACGCAGTTTGAGAATGGCCGAGCTTATGACTATGTTTCTCACTCCTCAGTGTACACTTCATATTTCCGTCTCAAAAGAAGTGGGAAAGAATCTTGATAGACATACATTGGCAATGTCTTTAGGATAATGCTTTAAGTTTGTGTGCAAGAGATAGTGAAAACGTATGCGCAATATTAATCCATACATCGGTCATTTTAAACTGGAGGCGACTCTATCAAACCCATTAATAATGGAGCGCAGATGGTGGTGTTTGAAAAATATTAGAAAGAAATCTGAGGCCTTGGTTTCTAGTATATACACCAAATCGCACATTTCTGTACTCTTACCAGCTCGATTTACTTATTTTCCCCTATTTAACCCTCAACCCTTCAACGGAATCATCCCAAGAAATAATCTAGTTCCAGATTTAAAGTCTATACGAGCACAATTATTGAAATCGTATAAAAACTAAAAGCCGGCAAAAACAGTGGGCAACTCTTTTATTGTACATGGGCCGAGGTAAATAGAAATGCTTGTCATAAGAAAATGTTATAATTTTTTGAAAATTGTATTAATTTTTATTTTCTTTTGTTTATTAGATAGGCTATTTTTGTTCATTTATCCAATAACATATTTTTGAAGTATTATATCAGTTTTAGATATAAAGTCTAAATATTTAAATTTATTGAGTTTAGTTTTAAAGTTATCCCATTCTACATTGAAATATGTTATTATCAGCAAGGAACAACGGGAGGGTATGAACATATCCTTGCCGGAATGAGGGAATGGGACAGGTTAGATTGGCGAGGGGCAAGGATGTTAAATAGTAAAAATAAAATTTAAGTTTCTTCTAAAACAAAAATAAAAATATAAGTTTCTTAACCAAAGCAAATAATCAGTATAACAAAAATAAATACTTGTATAGATAAAACGTAAATAAAAAGAAAATTAAAATGTGTCTCTAGAATAAAGTAACTTAAATAAAATTTCTTGTCAACTAAATAAAATATATTCCAAGAAATGTAACAATAAAAAAGTAAACTTCATACCTAATATAACAGCTAAATATTTTGTTCTGAAAATATATATTAAAAAGTTAAATGCTAAAAGTTGACGCGTCCGAATCTTCACTTTCTGAAGAATTCGGGGTAGTGTTGGATATTGATTTTATTTTTCAATTTCATGCTTAGCGCAATTTTTCCATAAATCAGTATTGTCGAGGTCATTTATTACTTCTCTTATATGATCAACTACTACCGCGCTTAACGTTGGAGAGTCACTACATTTTCACAAACGATCTGCATAGTACGGAAGCAAGCGCAAAAGTGTATGACCGTGTATATTGGATAAGTTATCAATAACATATTCCCTTTCGAAATTCTGTTCTTTTATTCATTTCAGTAATTCGCGCTTTATTGGAACTTTTGCAGGAATTTCCATATTTATTTCTCTCATGAATTTTAAAATGTCCTTCTTGTACTGATGTTTGGTATTTTATTTAATATTCGCGAGCGATAGGAAGCATTATCTAATACAATTACCGAATTAGGCGGAATATTTGGTATAAAGCTGTTCTGAAAACCATTTTTCGACTGTACTGGAGAAATATCGAGTCCACTGAAATAACTCAAACACCGACCGACCAATCGGACTGAGGAATACCCGGGTGCCAGCCAATCGTCGCCACCCGTCCTCAAACGCAGGCCAATGACAACACATCTCACAAGTCCACGTTGACTCTTGAGAAACGATTTACAAGGTTTTTTTATGCTAGTGGACCGGTCCGTTTTATTATCTTGAAACCAGTGCAGTCGTAGATGGTTCATTCAGGCTGATTACATTGCCAGTCTTGGACTCGCCTGCACAGTTTCAACTACTATTCGATTCTCGATACCATTGTTAAATACATAGGACAAAATATCAAGTTAAGTGCGCATGGTCATGTACTTTAACACTGACCAGTTTCAATTGACTTCGTAAACACTATACTAGTTCTGTTGTACGATGATCATTGTTATTTTGAAAACGGATTCACAACCAGGGGGTACGTAGCTATTTATTTCCTATAACGAAGTTTAGTTTTTGTTTATGTTCCTGTTATTGCATGGCTACCAATATTAGTTGTTTCATCGATTTTCAAATACTCAAATTACATCACATTATAAAGTTCCGAATCCATCGGAATCAAATAACTTTGAGAATGTCTTAATAAAGGTAGAAGGGTTAACTAAGTACATTTAAGTAAGTTTTAAATGCGACCTCATGCATATTACTGAGTGGCATAAGTGTGAGAGTTTGTTTTACTACTTACCAAAGTAAAAAAAAAAACATATACAAGCAGAATAATTTCTGGACAAGGATGGGCCTACTATTAGATTAAAATGCAGTGCTTGTAAAGATAGGGAACGCGTGTCCTTGTCTGAGAAATTAGTAAATCAGAACAGATTTATTTTACGACATTTATGCTGTAATTTAAACTCGAATTTAAATTAAATAAAATCAATATACTTATAAGATAACCAAATGCCAAATGAAAGTGAATTTAAATCGTTAATTTTTATTTTGTGTACCAAAAGCCTTCAGACGGCCTTGATGGGAATTCCCATGTGCTTGTGTAAACTTTGCTCCGCTCATAACGTAAACAACTGCATTCTAATCTGAGATCTACTTTAGTGGATAAATCGAAACTCGGCTTTGGAAGTACAAACGAAGGATATACCTCAAGAAAATTCTTCCATAATTACCAAGAGGTTCCTGATATAGCAGGCATAAATAATCTAAAAAAATCTCCTCGTTTCCTCAGATTCTTTTGTTACGGATATTTCGATTAAAACCCAAAAGAAAGCACAATAGTAAGGAGACATCCTAGCGAACTATAAGAGTTATTTAAAATACCTGCCCTCATAATAAATGTATGTCCATAATAAATGCATTTAACTTGAATTTTTCTCCTTTATTTGTCAGTTTATACCTGATTAATTCTTCCCGTTGAAACCAAATCCGGGCTCAGAATTGCTCTATCACGTCAGGTTTTTGAGATATTCTAACCTAAAAGTACAAAAAACATTGTTTTTTTGACATATTTGCGGTTACGTAGCACCGCGAATTTTTCTTTCTTAAAAAACTATGTACGGAATCATCAAGTACAAGTCATCGCCTTTCAAATGCCGTCGAGTTTGTTCAAATATTTTTTTTTCTCCGAGATATCGTATTTTGAAATTGTCATGTTTGCGATTTTCCCTATACCTGAAAACTCATTAGGAACACGTGTATATCAAAAGATTGCCTTGTTTTCTATTAAAAACGTAAAATACAGGGTAATTAGTTTCATGTCATTAAAAAAAAAACTGGTGGTAGGGAACGGCAAAACAAACCAAAAAAAAGCTAAAGCTCATAGTTTTGGAGAAAAAAAAATAAACAAAAATTTCGCAAATTTTCAATAAAATTTTTTGAGAACTGCTGGAATATTGAGGTAGGTTTAGATCTAGACCTGATCTGAAGAAAACTATACTCTAACTCTCCCTTGTGCAATATTTTAGTTACTGTCGGTGCTTCGTTATGTACAGACGTCCGTTGTTATTTTTGAATTTCGCGTCATTGTGTATTTATAGTTAAGATTTATTTTATTGACTTACCGTTCAAGTTGTTAAATTCTTGATTACGTACAGACACAACTTACTTGTTCGTTCTTTTTGTAATCCTTTTTGGCTTTTGTACCAAGTTTTTATTTTATTTTTCTTTATTGACAATGTTATTAAAAAACACACATGTAAAGAAATGCTCTGTTTAAACCTATATGGTCATTATTTGCTTGCAATTGTGCACGAAGAGAGAACGAATTATTTACCTCTTTATACTTGCCTCAGTTCAGTTGAGGCGGTCCATCAAAGGCGGTCGATGATCCTTTGATACCGCGTGTGCCGGCGAGCACTTTTTTATGACAATTTAAAATTTGTATAATTGGGAAGTACAAGTCCATCGACCAAGAAAATCAGTGGTTCTCAATAGTTGTCTACCATAATATTAAATATGTTAACCTAGATCAGTTTTTTCAAAGTGCCCCTAGAGGGAAAAGTCATAAAGGTTTTTTGTTTGTCTAGTCGGTCCCCATTACCAATTTTTTTTTTAATGACATGAAATTGATTACACCCTGTATATTTAAAAGTATATAACAAGTCAATATTTTCTTATGTCAAAAGATCTGCCGACCTGAGTTGATTATAGTTACACTAGCGTATATGGAACTTTCATGATTTTTTTTAATAAAAGAATGGCGTCTTTACTTATATTCTCTTAGTGTGTCAAAAACTGACCATAAAATTTTCGTATACTGAGAAATTCACGAACATGCAAATTCAAAAATGCAATATCTCAGCGAAAACAAAGATATTTGCACAGACTTAACAGAATTTAGAAAAGTAAGACCAGTACTTCAAGATACTTTGTTCTGTTTTTTTATTTAAAAAAAGTGACGATGCTACATAAACTTAAAAATGTAAAAAACAGTGTTTTTGCACTTTTAGGTTGGAATATCTCAAAAACCTGACGTGATAGAGCAATTCTGAGCCTGGATTCGGTTTTAGCGAGAAAAATTAACTCGGAAACAACTATTCATTATCCAGGGGCACAAAATTTCCAAAGTTTTTCAGTATAGTGTAATTATTTACTTTTAATTTCTAAATGGTTCGTAAGTTTCACATAATTAATAGGTTTTGGTCAGGATTTTAGCAAATTTCTTCTGTGTATGACACCAAATAAAATTTTACATAAATACACAAAACGCCTGTTAAGATGTTGTTAACATGAAGAACGACGCTCACAAACATGAACTAAATTCCAATCATACCTTTTTCTTCATTTCTTCTACACTAGATATTAAGGGAGATATTTGGCACGGCCCTCGTAAAATAGACTATATGATATTATTTTATAAGAAAGATAACCACCGTTTAATACATTTGAATCTAACATAAACATAAAAATATACAATGGTAATGGACAGTGATGTATGTTATAATAGTTTCTGCCTTGCCAGTATAAATAAATATATAAGAGAACATAAATCAAGTGAAAAAAATATTATTTGATTTGATAGGTGCCTATTAGATTTTTTGGCGGCCTTCTTTCGATCGATGGATGGTCCATTGAAATCGTTATAATTTATTAGTGTGTATGGTTCACGGTCATAGATATCAGACTTTTGACAGGGGCCACTTGAACTTATCGGGGATCATTTACGTAGACTGTATTCAAGTTTGACTAGGTAGCATGTGTATTATTAATGTTAATGGGACCTCACAAGAGGGCAAAAATAAAAAACTCAGAACTTGGAGATATTGAACTTCCGGCAAAACAATTAATTCAAAATATTGGCGATTAATTTATACTAGGTTTAATTCGACGGTTCTTAATAATTAATAATTGTTAAGAACTGTCGAATTAAACCTATACAATACAATTTTTTACATATGACTAGCAGCAATATCCGTTTATCGCATAGATATAGCAAAGTTTGAGGTAATATCTACTAGTATGTAGAGTGGGGGGGGGGGGGGTAAAACCACCAGGTAAAGTGCATTGTAGTTGTGCTTGAAGCACTTTTAGAGCTTCAAGCATTGTGTTTAATTTACTTTTAAGAGGGGGTATTTGGCACGCTATTTGAATTACCCACATTGTATAAGCATTTTGGGCTTTAGAGCCCCTTTAGACTGCTTCGGGTATTTTCAAACAAAATCTTACGTGAGTTTTATTCTCCTCAGGTTCTCTTTTCTTCTATCTTGCATCCAATTTTCCCTTACTCGCAGCATCTATGATTGTGGTGTATGTATATTCCAGTGCATGACGGTAAAAATATGGTATTACCTCGGAATCCTATCAAGAAGCATGGATTTTCATGAAATTTTGGAATTAAGCTTTACTTACCCTTCACTTCATAGATTTTTTGATGTTTTAAGATACTAATTTTTATTTGTCAACCCTTATTTGATTTATTTACCCCTTATAAACTACCCCCTATTATGATAAAATTGGAAAAATGCAATTTAGTGACTTTGTCATACTTCATATATTTTTCATCCCAACTTTTCAACCCTTAAAAATCATTCCTTATTATGAGCTTAGTATAAGCTTAGTATATTAAAAATAAGTATTGTGATGATAGTGGTTTGCCAAGGCCTAGCAATACCACCAGTGCAACTATTGTCATTACTATTGACACTAATTGGGTTACTATAAAATATTTCTTTACATCTTCATGCATCAAACTAGGAAGCGGAATGCAAATACTACTCTACTATATAAATGCAATATTTACAAATGATCTGTTTATTAAGGAAATACAACTTGCGCAACAATATCCCAAGGTCCCGCCTCTTGGTCTAGCATGAAACTCTATTTTACCACAGGGTTCGGCCCTTGCACGTGTATCGACCTGTTTTCCTGCCGGACAAGTTCGCGAGGAAAGGACAGAAAGGGACGCACACACAAATCTCTTCTACCGATAGTCACGCGTTTGGTTCCACAATCATCTGGTACGTATTTATGCTATATATACATTGATCTATGCTCCAAAATCTACCTACTCGAAATAAAAAAAAAAGGGGCGTTTGACAATAACTCGCTTAATTTTTACGCTAGAAAGCTCATCTAAAAACCATTTTGTAGGAAATTATATTACCTACGGGTTTATATAGGTTTCATTTCTTAGGCCCTTTATTTTAAAAAGGCAACGTTTAAAGGGCTGCAAAACGGTACCAGTCACACGCTAATGTGAACTTTGAGAGGCCATATCTGGGTTAATGTGTAAGATGCGACAATAAACAAAATATTCAGTTAAAAAAATCCTAATTTTTTGTTCTCTAGCAGTTTCTCGTGTCTTCGATAAATTTTTAGTTATTTTGAAAAAAGACGAGTTTTAAAATATTTCAAAAATGCTTTTTCCACTTTAACCATATTTTTTTTCAAATTAAGCATTCTAAACCGGTCAAACTTCTGGATCACATTACTAGTGCTTAAATAAAGTGGATTGTAAATGGCTTATGTTTAATTTCAATTAGGGCGGTAATGCCAAGGGTAGCATTGTTGTTTTTTCCACGAGAAAATAGGATTCGACCTTATGTTCCTCATAACTCCCTTAGTTTTTATGCTAGAGAGTTCTGCAACATCTAGTTTAAAAGGTTTTTTATGTACTTAAAAAGGTGTTATGCATTTTCCCCGTAAATTGACCGTTTTCCTGTTATTCAAGGTTGAGTTTTTTAAATTTTTCTGTCGATATATAAGGCCCACCTCAATAAGCCATAATTTGGTTTGTATTATTCCTACAGCAATTAAGAAAAATAATTCCTTGTTTTTTTATACGATACAAGTTTGCGCCTTATAAGTTTTTAAGTTATTCGTGAAAAACCGTTTGAAAATATGATTGTTTTTAAGAAAAATTGAAATTTTCAATCACGAATAACTGAAAAAGTATTGAGTTTTCGAATAAACTCTATAGAACATTTCTTGCTTAGAATGTGTTCCGCTATCAATTTCTTATTTTCGATATTAAAATTCCCATCCCCGAGTTGGGTGGTATCCACCCCTAGGGTAAATTCGCACATTCACTTAGGGTAGGGTTTCCCTTTTTAAGGTAGTCCCTACTTACAGTTCAAATTTCAAGAAAATTAATGCTTCTTGATGAAATTGAAGCCAAAAACCACATACACTGGACTAGTAATAAAGTTTCATGAAACGTTTTTACTAAAAACCTGATTTATTACAGTAAAAGTGAACCCAAAAGCAATCGACAGCCTTCGAGTAACTGTTACAAACTTTTATTGTTTGTTATTATAAATAAAATTCTTCAAGTAAATTGTTAGTAATTTAAATTCATCTCAGGAGTATATACCTAACCATTAAATTCAGTAATCTTCTGCCAGTTTATTAAATTACTGCTTTATATCATCATATAACATCTTATTAACATTGTTTCTTCTTATATAGGTCAAGGACCTTAATATAAATAGACTGTGGTTAGACTTTGAATTAAATATTGGCACAACACAACCAGTGAAAGTTTTAAAAATTATTAAAATAAAAAAAGTTCTAGTGCCATGGTCAAAACAGAACATAAATTTTGTGTATAAAGATTTACTGCATGGAATGTGTTTATATCTAATTTATTGTTAAAATGACAAAAGCAAATATTATTTTACTTTGAAGCTGATATTAACATAAGTTATATCGTTTCTACGAATAAATTTAGAACAATTATTTATGAGTTGCCTCATAATTGCTTAGATCTCACCGAATATTAACTTTTACAATAAAAGGCTAAAACGAAAAATTAAATAAAAAATGTATGACATAAGGATTCTAAAGGGAGATGGTTCTAGTCAATGTTTCAAATAGGTACACAACTTCGAAAAAACGTGAGCTAATAAAATTTATAGATAGTGATACGGTTTTTTCATAGACTCAGCATAGACGTAATATTTAAAAAAAAAATATTTATTTATTTTTTTTAAAGTTTTTATTTTTTTAATATTTATTAATCTAAACAAATTATTCTTAAAAAAAAAATGTAATGGCCTTCCCTGGCGGAGTTCAGCTATTGCTGTTCTACCACTCAACTAGGACACGTACACATAGATATCAAAACAACAACCATTCCTTCGACATTGCAATCTACCGTAGCTGAGACTAGACATATTGTGCCACTCAACAGCAGTCTAGCTCTCTGCCACCGTCTCAGTAACATATGGAAAATGCCACTAAACATCCATACCCTGGCAAGGATTCGAACCCGGGACTCCGTGGTCGCAGGCCAAACATCTTTAGCACTGCGCAACATTAATCATCATTATGTGCTATATCAAATGAAATTGATAAACATCTTGTGGCCATATTTATTCATCTTTCCAAAGTATTTAGCTGAACATGAGCAATGAGCACCTCCTTTAAACAAACATCGAAGTGTTTAGTCCAGGGGAGTTAAACGTGTGAATTTAGAGGGGTGAAATTCAGAAAAATTTGGATATCTTCTCAGTTTGTAGTTATGTCAACAGAACAAATATGTAGAAGTCCTATCAGTGTAGTCGAAAGTGGATTTAGAAGAAGCAGGACATATTTATTCACATACAGTTCTGGTTATATCCAGATACAATCCATATACGCAGGAATATTTCATTATAAATTATGTCAGTGTAAAACCCGCACAAATATTGGTATATTTAAAGCTATAATAAACCCTTAAATAATCGAGTATAAACGAATTCTACACTACCTGGTCTACTGCACCATCCTAACCTAAAGCTTTACACTCGCAAACATAGAAGTGGTACTTATAGGTGACGCTTTAATTTCTAACATAGTAGTAAGAATAATTAATAAGTTCAATAAAAGTCTAAGGAACAGTTTGTATATGATGGTGTACGACGGGAAAATGTCTTGAGGCCCATTTTATTATTGCTAAATTTAATGATTTTGGACAGTTTATTGAATGTCCCCTCTTCGGCTATTGCCATTTGTTTTACCGTGAACTATCAACTGTTTCATATTGTCGCCTTCCAGTTTATCTGGTCATAAAATGGAAGATCCGGAAGAATATAATGCTGAATAGTTGCTTTGGGGGGATATATTTCCTGAAGAATAAAGTTATTGATAATATGGGCTAGTTAAGGAATTCGTAAAAATGTCTGCAGATCGACATCTGTAAAGCATACATACGCTGCATGTCTACCTTCCCAACGGTTGGTCTTAGAGATTTATATATAAATTGAGACAATTGGGCGTTAGCAATCTGATTTTCGTGTATTTCAAGATATATCTGTCACCCCAAATTTTTATCAGCTGGCAACTTACCGATTTTGGTATCTGTATTCTTCGTCAGTTACTTATTTACTATACTACGGTAGTCTATCATCAACGTATCACGAAAGTTTTTATTTGTTCGATCTACAATTATAATTTTCATTTTGTTGTCATTTCATTCACATCGCAGTATTTCATCATATCATTTGAAATTAAATTAGTTTTAGCTAATATTTAACGCTACTCTCGATGCTCGCTTAGCCAGTGAAGTCGGTATTATCAGGAGGCATTGAATTTTAATTATTTTACTTCCACATCCACGTAGTGGATTGGAAGTAAAGTAATCATACAAAAATGATATTTTTTTTTTCTAGATTTAGAATGTCATGAAACATCGAATGTCGATGGCCCCAATGTGTTTTATAACGATAAAACTTCATCCTCGTATTGTCAAAACAAATTTGATTGGTGCCTTTAATTGGCTTCCATGTTAATAAGTGAAATAATCAATATTATGAACAGTATGTATCGCTCACGATTTTAAACACACTGTATGTTAATTTGTAAATTTCAATTATGTGTGACAATGCGATAAAGCGCGCGATTATTCCATTTATTACTTAAATTTAAATTATAAGATACTGGTCCTAGCATTATACTAATTTGAGTTGTATCGGTTTGAATGACAAATGCTTGACCAATAGCGTGGTAGCTTGTATAACAAAGTTTAGCCAATAGTAGACGAGCATAAGCATACGCCGGCTCAAGGAGACGCTGAAAAAATGGAGTAGAGGCAGTAAAGTAGTTATGTTATGTTATATGTATATGTTTAATGTGCATCATTGCCCATAGCTACAGCAAGGCAATGTTTTCGTCAAATCAACTGTAAGTACAAACTTTTCTATTATGTACGCCTCTCGTGATGCAAATGTTGCTGCTTGAAGCCGCTTGCAACCATGCAGAATTATTGATTGTTTCATTTCTTCATTCCACGTTTGGCTACTAATATTTTCTATTGTATCCAGTGTTACCGTCGATTAAGACTTCTCATACCCCAAGTGAAGTATAATGCGTGAGTAATTTCGTTTGAACGTTATGGCAGCGTAGCTATATATACCGTCTCGTTTTTTAAACATCTCCCGTGTGTTTTAGGCATAAAAACTCGGTGTTCAACTAACGGATAAGTTTATGTCGAAATTACAAATTGTCTGGCCATATTTTTGTCATTAATATTACGTAGAGTTTTTACTATTTCCTTTTGTGTGTCTATATGTAATTTAGTTGAGGTTATTTATGTTAACGTAAACATTATTTGTTTATAACACCCTGGCCAGACCGCGTTTAGTTTAGTTTCATTATTTACTGTATACGGATTCTTATTATGTACCATTTTGGATTGTATTTACTATATGTCAGATGGACTTTCAGTGATTTTTACTTTATTATTCTGACGAAGTTTTTTGTAGTTTACCTGCACCTAGAGAGGTCTCATGCTCTCCCATTCTTTGTATGTTTTTCTGTAAATTATTGAAGTAGTTAAATTCCAATCGATTTGTTTTGTTTCAACTTAAGAGATTTTAAGATTAATATTTACACGAAAACAGTAATCACTGAATTGTCCAACAGTAAATCACGTAATAACATGATGTCCTAAAAGTACACTAAAAAAAACATGTATAGACATGATATTGAAATTCAAAAATAAACGTATTCTAATTTCTCGCGTATTAAGAGTGCACATAAAGAATATTACGTTTAAAGTGAACACTCCTTATCTTTGTTTTTGATACCCTCGACGCTTATAAAAAAGAGATGAATAAAATAAAATGTAGAGTTGAATTAATTGTGTAGTAGTCTTCTATTAGGAAGACTATAAATAAGTACTAATAGACCGAGCTCCCTTGACAAAAAAAGGTACCCCATCGAACCTCAAATTTAAAAGGTGAAAATGATGTCAGACAGACCAGTTGTAATAGATAGGAGAGCTTAAACTTCATTTTAAAACAAAAATCAAGGAGGTGTTATGAAATGTACTTTCATAAAAAAAAGATTTATAAAGAATTAAGCCTGTTACATTAATAATTAATGAGCAGCTATGTTTGTTAATTATTAACAAAAATTGTCAGACAGACCAATCTTTTTAAAAATAATTCATTATTTACCACAAAGCGAGAAAATTTAAAGAAGGTGTTTTGCAATGTAAAACCATTTTCTTTAGGTAAATTCAAAAATTCATAAAAAACAATAATTATATATGATTGATTAGTGATTTTAATTTTTTTTAACACTGTTCTACCTTTATTAAAATTTTGAAAAAAATAAATGTTGTAGAGCATAGTAGGAGGAATTTTTGAAATTTTGTATGTTTTAAAATTTTTAATTCGAATATTTTGTTATATTACTTTCTGCAAATACTCATTGCAAATAATTATTTGTTTAATACCTCTTTGGTATATCTACCGCATATATATAAAATCATAAGAATTGGTTGTTATTAAAGAATTTTTTTTTTTTCAAAATTTGCTTAATTAATTAATTTCAAAAACCAGATGGGGCAGGGGTGTAATTTCTTACGGAATAGTTCGTCTAAGTAATGTGATGTCAAGGTAAAAATATCAGCCAAATTTCTAGAGGGGCATCTGGCCGATGCTTACCCTGCTACACTCTTAGCTCTTCTCGCATTATCTGTATGAAATATACTTACATTAATAAATTAGCTAAAATTAAAATGAAATATTTGAAGGATGTAGTTATTAGGAGGATTATTTTTGCATAAGGTCAAAGTTATATTTGTTTAATTTATACGTCCAAAAACCTCAATAAGTCTTAACATAAATACTAATAAATAATTGTTAAGTTCTACGGACGCTGCATTTGTATATTTATGTGGTACGCCTTTGGATTATTTAGTACTTTAATTGCAGCTATAAAAATGCGACGTAGCGAAACGTTTCAGACGAAATTGCCGAATCAATTTGCGATACAAGTATCAATAGTTTCATGCCCTGGTGATCAATGTAACTGCATGTGCCGAAAATATTTTTAGAAATTACATGTTGCTGACGTAACTCGGATCGTAATTGAAAGCACTTTATGAAGGTTTTACGTCTGTGAATTTAAGTCGTTTGTTGTCAGAATACAGATATTTAATTTTAAATAGGACGTACTTTCGATTTAACAGACTTGCGTGAAATGTTGGACACATAGTTCATTAATCAATAAATTATTAACAAATAACTTTTTAAAATCATTAATATCGCTGTTTAAAAGTGAATTATTTATTATCTGTTTGCTTATAGTAATGAAACATATTCTTTATAGGATTTTGCAAACAGCGGAAAGAAAAAATATCTATGAGAACTAAAGGAAAAACTATATACAAAAATATTAATGGAATCTTTGCATTCTTTCGATAACCTGACTTCTGGTTATGCTAAAAAGTAAAAATTCTTATTTGCCATTCTCATTTTGACACAAGCATCCGACATAGTCCCCTATGGCTAGATAGGCTAAACTAGTATCTACATGATCCCCTACGATATGTAAATTCAGTTAAAAATCAGAACAAAGGCCTGAAATTAATTTATTTACGTACCTTGTCTTTACATTTTTTTCATTCTAATGAATTACGTTTTCATAAAATCTCATTAAGTTTCTTAGAAATGCTTAGCCTTTGAAACGTTTTTCGTCCTTATTGTGGACTCATCAGAAAAGCCTAAAGCCACTCATAACGATGTTTCATGCAAAACTAAGACATCAATCAATGTCAAATATAAATATTTCATACTTATTCATGGATATTGTCTCAGTTTTGCATGGAACATCGAGTGGCTTTAGGCTTTTCTGATGAGTCCACAATAAGGACGAAAAACGTTTCAAAGGCTAAGAATTTCCAAGAAACTGAATGAGATTTTATGAAAATGTAATTCATTAGAATGAAAACATTTTTAAAAAAAAGGTACGTAAATAAATTAATTTCAGGCCTTTGTTCTCATTTTTAACTGAATTTACATATCGTAGGGGATCATGTAGATACTAGTTTAGCCTACCTAGCCGTAGGGGACTATGTTGGATGCTAGTGTTAAAATGAGAATGGCAAATAAGAATTTTTACTTGTTAGCATAACCAGAAGTCAGGTTATCGAAAGAATGCAAAGATTTCATTAATATTTTTATATATAGTTTTTCCTTTATCTCATAGATATTTTTTCTTTCCGCCGTTTGCAAAATCCTATAAAGAATATGTTTCATTAATATCGCTGTATTTAATTACATATTTTTGTTATTTTTTTTTTTACCTTATTACCTATTACATTGTAGTACGTCAGCCCGTTACTAAAAACCCGTATCAAAGCAGCGAGCTTTATCGTAGGAAAACTCTATAGATTATGAAATTCTAAGACACTCTTTCATACAACAAAAGTTCGGAAAACGATCTGGCGGTTGGCAAACGACTGTCGTTATACGTTGGCCGCAGCTGCGCGATATCGAATGGAGTCGCATATTATTTGTAGGATTAACAATGAACACCATTGAAACCATTCCATGACCTTCCCAATTAGAATTGTTGCAAATATAAAAATTAATTTGCCAAATCAACGTCAAATTTAAAAAAATATTCTTCAAATAAAATTTTCGTCATTATTTCGGTATTTGTAGCTCGGCGTATCAGTGAAAAGGGCAGTTCTCAAATTTTCCCCATCATATATTTGCTTTCCTCGACAAGAAGATAAAAGAAACTGCCTCCGTCACCCTGAAATTTTCTTCTCAGCTCTCCCAGAACTGTTAAGAAGTGCTGAAATTATCTTCGCTAAAGCACAGATACAGAAGCGAAAGTTGGCCGCGGTACCTTTGATATCGGGGGACCTGATTTTCTTCCAGCTCAATGGATTTCTGTGATCTCGAAGTGACAGTAATATGTCTTACTACACTCAGAGAAATGATGTACACACAAAATATATCAATATTTCGGTCAAATACACTGTACACTGGGAAAACTATCTTATTTTATATTTAGTAGATAGGTACATGAATAAAAACCGCTGCCTAAAAAATCACTACTTCCACATCCAGATTCTTCATCCAAGTCACTTTAAAGGAAACATCTTGACCATGTTTGCACTCTAGTATGTGGAAATTATTGGTCATAGAATTTTAATAATATTCGGGGCAGATGTAATAGAAAAGTTTGAGGAGTTGGTTTCTACCATATACGCTAAAATTGAAGTTTCTAGTTTACCCTACTTATTTTCCACTATTCACAACCTACCACCTCCGACTCCTTCAATGGAGTCATCTCAATCAGATGTCACTACAATACATACGTGTACTAACTTTCAAGTGAATATCTCAATTTGATGTTATCACCTCCATTAATAATGAAGCGGAGGTGGTGGCGTTTGAAAAATATTAGAAAGAAGTCTGAGGCCTTGGTTTCTAGTATATACACCGAATCCCAAATTTCTGTACTCTTACCAGCTTGATTAACTTATTCCCTTCTACGGAATCATCCCAAAATATAATCTAGTTCCAGATGTCGTTATAATACATACGTCTACCAAATTACAAGTGAATATCTCAATATTCAATCAACCCCTTTAATAGTGTAGTAAGGGTAGTGGATGGGTTGAAAAATATTATTAAAAAATCTGAGGCCTTGGCTTCTAGGACATACACCGAATTTCAAGTTGCAGTGCTCTTACCAATTTGCTTTACTTATTTTTCCCTATTTACCTCTACTTATCCCCACTCCTTCAACGCAATCATGTCAAAATATAATCCAGTTTCAGATATAGTTATAATACATAAATGTACCAAATTTAAAGTGAAAATTTTAATGTAATTTTATGAACTCTTTTAATAAGGGAGTGGGGGTTGTGGGGGGATGGAAAATACCAATAAAAAAACCTGAGACCTTCGCTTCTAGTATATACACCAAATCACAAATTTCTGTACCTTTACCAGCTTGCATTACTTATTTTCCCTTATATACCTCTATTTAACCTCCAACCCTTCAACGGAATCATCTCAAAATATAATCTAGTTCCAGATGTCGTTATAATACATATGCGCACTAAATTTTATGTGAATATCTCAATTTATTTTATCAACCCTTTGAATAATGGAATAGGGGTGATGGGGGGCTGAAATATATTATTAAAAAATCTGAGGCCTTGGCTTCTAGTACATACACCGAATTTCAAGTTTGTGTACTCATACCAATTGCTTTACTTATTTCCCCCTATTTACCCCTAAATAACCCCCAATCCTTCAACGGAATCATCTCAAAGTATAATCTAGTTTCAGATGTCGTTATAATTCATACGTGTACCAAATTTCAAATGAGTATCTCAATTTTATTTTATCAACCATTTTAATAATGAAGTTTCTGTACTCTTACAAGCTTGCTTTATTTATTTTCCCCTATTTACCCCTATTTAACCCCCAACCCTTCACCGGACATCCTCAAAAAACAATCCAGTTCCAGATCTCGTTATAATATTATATACGTGTACAAAATTTCAAATTTCAAATTCAATATCTTAAACCGTTCCGGAGAAAACGTGCGGACAAAAAAAAAGTTAGACAGACAGACAGACAGACAGACCGACCGACAGACAGAAATTTTTTTCTCTTAAACTTAAAATCTCGAGGTTTCATGACATTCTAAACCTATTTCACGAATAAAAATTTTTGAAAATTTTTTTGCGATTACTATACTTCCAATCCAGTACGTGGATGTGGAAGTAAAATAACTATATATGGCATTAATGTAGTTGTGGGCCTAAGTCATGGTATACTTCAGAATATTCAAAAAAATAAGTGCACATTTATATTTATACCCCGTATTTCAGGCATCATTATGATAATAATGCGCGTTGATGCCAATACATTTTCTTCACACTGCTACCAGAATAAGAAAATACTATCATGGAAAATAGTACAATGTATAGATATACAATGAAAGACACATATATTATGTAGCTTAAAATTAAACACGCGATTTGATGAATAATATATTTTCAATATTGTTGAATAGAATATTATCGATCAAATACTACAGCGGAAAAAATATTTACGTAAAATAACAGTAAACGCGAATTATTGACTTTTTTAATTGATACAATGAAATAAGTAATAGTTTATGTCACAAGGACGAAAAATCTCGTAGGAGTCCGAAAAACAGTTTTTCGGACGTGTGTCATACAATATTTTTTATTCGAATGTGCTTATGGTTATTAAAATGATAGGGAAAATTAAAATATTGTGTTCTTAAGATTTACTGGCCTCCCCGTAAATGATACCATTTTCAAGTTTTCTTGTAACAGGCAGCTGTGGAATTAAGGCCAGATATAATAAATATCAACTGCACAACTGCTGTCATATCAGTTTGCTTGAAATTTGTATCTAATTCATTCAATTTATATACTATAATATCGTATTTAATATCTCTTATTTTATTCAAATAAAATTACCTTAATTGAAATACACTTGGATGTGCATTACCATTTTATAGTAGAAAAGAAGGGCCAGCATTTTAAAAAGTTTTGGGCAAACCATCGTAGAGCAATTTTTTTAAATTGTGCCTTTTCATAAGTACTTATATCGAAAAAATATGCCTTAATTTTATAAGTTGTTATATTTTTATTACTCCGTTTAATATTTGTTAAAGTATTGCTGAACTTTTCCTATTTTTTCCATTTACTTATTAAATATTGAGTATATTCTTTCACATGGAAAATAAAGACGCTATTATTATTATTATTATCATCATAGTTGAAAAAAGCATTTTTTTTAGGGTTTTTCAAAGTACTTTATCGAAAATATATACAGATGTACAAAAACAGACTGTAAGTTTCTACAACGCAGCTGCTACAGACATGTGATTCCAGTTTGTGATACCAAGTTTTTACCAATCGCACAAGAATAACGTCTACTAACTGCAAATTAACGGCAGGGAACGGCCGTCGAAAGATAATCGGGGCCTGGGGTGTAGTAACATACGACTCCCACCAATCTTCAGTATAAATTTCGAAGAGCGGGAGAGAGTATTCCTTAATATTGAATATTTATCTCGATCAAGATTTTGAAGAGCGGGGGTTGATATTCCTTAGAATTACATATTTACCATGGTACAAATTTTGAAGAGCGAGAGAGTGATATGTCTTATAGTTGAATATTTGTTGAATATTTATCACGGTAACAATTTTAAAGAGCGGGGGGGAATATTCCTTTGCCTAACTGATTCATATTTATCTCATTATAATCAATAGTTATTCGAAACTAATTATTATTTACATCACACTAATCATTTATTTTAAAAGTATACCTCTATTATTTTACCAAATGCCAATCTCCAACTTCAAGTAGAACCCGGGCCCCCTCAAAAAAGCTGTGCCCCTTCAAAAACCACCGGGTCCGGGGGAAACACCCCCGATCCCCCCCCCCCCCTCTCAACGGAGCTGTGAACGGTTCTTCCTAGTTGTACATCGCTCAATAAGAGTGTACATACAAATACAATAATGAATGTATGATAGCGACAAATTGCTGGAAAAATATGGTTGGAAGATGATCAAAACTGGCTGGACGTCGATCGTATTGCCGCAAAAAAAATAAGCCGCTATCCGACAGTCTTATCAAACAAATTGCATGTGGCTGCAGTACTGGATATCAAACCAAAGCTTATACTTTTTATTACAAAACGTGTATTATCTTAAGATGACATGATATAGATCATAAAATTAGAGAGAGTGCTCAAATATAAGAATGTAAAGTATTTTATTTTTAATCGTTACATTGCATCTTTAGTTTTCGATGTTTTCAACTAATTAATATACTATTTAATAATAGTCAACGAGGCAGCGTTGTGTTTTGGATAGTGATATGTTATGGATTTACTTTTAATTCCAGTAATAAAATTAATATAGACAATAAACTAGACAAGCGTCAGACATTGCATCCCCGGTGGACTGGGGTGGCAAATTTAAGTTTCAAATAATTTCGTCGGTGATGCTAAAACTTCAAATTTTAAATCGTTAATAACTAAGTAAATAAATACATCGACTGGAATGTAGAACGATGTCTCTGTGGAAAAAGGAAGATTGGCATTTTATTGGCATTGTAAATTCCACCGGTGAAATTGGAAATTCAGGCCAGTGAACAAAAAAATTATTTTTTGACATTCCTCCAAATCAATTTTGCTTATTTTTTGACTTTCCTCCACTGCACAGTGATCCAGAAAAAAGTTTTTTCGTTCAAAAATGTCTAGAGCTCTTATTTTGCAACCGATTGGGATATATTTTTTAAAGATTCATGATTAAATTTAAAAAAAATCTGTCATGGCAGATTTTTTTCTCTAACCAATTTACATAAATCTTACTACTGAGCGATTCTCGAGGTAGCTGATAATGAATCTGATATCCAAATTGTCGTGAACCGACCTGCAACATGGCGGAATCAATATGGCGGCTATAAATGCTAAGAAATGATACAGAAAAATATTTTCGTAAAAGTTAATACTGACAAATTTAAAATATTATAATACTATTGAATTCTAGTTGTCTCAATACTAAGTTCCAGTAAGAAATTCAAGATGGAGGATCCAAAAAGGAAATCAGAAATTTATTTAAGTGCATTATTTCAATCGTTTGAAACACACGCAAGCGCCGACAGACAGTCTTTAGAATAAGTTTTTGATTATTGTAAATATTGTTTTACTACTTTATATTAACTGATAGAAATGATGTAAATTACTTATTTATAATACGTTATTTATTTATAATACTTACATAATGTTAGTTGAATGAATAACTCCATAAATGATTCAATAAAAGTAAATAAATGTCATTTAATCTACCTGCGGCTATGCTACTGGCAATATCAGAATGAACAAAATGCAAAACTTGTAATGGTGAGCCAGGTACGAATATAGTTAACCAGGTATGCGTTTACCTCAAACGAAAGTGGTCGATTGTTTACCTGGTTCACCATTACAATTCCGTTATATGCATTTTGATAATTCTTATATTGCCGGTAGCATAGCCGTAGGTAGGCTAAATGATATTTATTTACTTTTATTGAATCAGTTATGGAGTTATTCACTCAACTAACATTATGTATGATAAATAAATAACGTATTATAAATAAGTAGTTTACTTCATTTCTATCAGTTAATATAAGGTAGTAAAACAATATTTACAATAATTAAAAGCTTATTCTAAAAATTGTCGGTCGGCGCTTATGACATCGCTGGTGTTATGAACTATTAGAATAATGCATTTAAATGATGTTTTATATCCATTTTGAATCATCCATCTTGGTTTTGTTATAGGAACTTAGAACCGAGACCATTGGAATTTAAAAACAGTAATCAGTAATATTTTAAACTTGTCAGTATTGACTTTAACGAACATATTTTTCTTTATCATTTCTTAGCATTATATAGCCGCCACATTGATACCGCCATCTTGCAGGTCGGGTCAGGACAATTTGGATATCAGATTCGTTATCAGGGACCTCGAAAACCACCGGGTAATAAAAATAAGAGCTCTAGACAATCAAATCATGTAATATTTATTTTCTTTGTTTTAGTACATTTTAATAAAAGCTTATTTTGTAAAAGTATTTTACTTATATTTTACTTTGTACTTTAACCTCCCAACAAGGAAGAAATGTTCTATAACTTTTTTTCCTAAAGTTGATATTTTCAATATCATTAATTTTTAAAAATTGAGAAATCGCCAATTTCTCGTACAAAAAAATTATCTAACTTTTTTGTTGCAAATGTAATATTTCGAATTGTTATAAACAAAATTGTTTTAAAGAATATCAGGCCAGGTTGCCGCCTGGTAACATGGATTTTCATAATCGGTAGTGTCTTCTGAACTGATTCCAGCAAAAAACTGCGTTTGAAAATATATTCGAATCGGATGGATTTTATACCACCTGGTCTAAATATATAGAAACTCAATAATTTCGAGCGGTAATTAAGTGTCTTTAGTTCCCCATTTTTATATAGGTCCCCATTTTTATATATTTGATTGCAATTTTGACGAGCATTTAGTGAAATGATTTGTTTAACCTCGGTCACTTTCTTAATCATCATTCTATTTTAACGGATATTGTTTAAAGTTATACAATGCCAGTCTAGTAGTAAATGCTATTTATACTCTTTATATGTTAGTTTTAATAGCTCCTACACGTAGTTTAAACCTAACTCTGTCGCCAAAACATTTAAAAGTAATTGACAATGATGATAAAGTTTGAATTGTATTGTTGCAGTTCTCAATGTATACGATCAATACGTAGCACATAGGGACGTAATAGTGTGGTAAAATACTCAGGTATTTATGTGTTTTTTGGAGTAAACGCCCTCAAAAACTGCCGACTACGAAAGTGAAAAAACTATACTTCTTCGGCAACAATTTTATCAACGTGAAATAAAATGTTGATTTAACATTCTTTGATATTTTATTTTATGTATTCTACTTCCAGAACATGAAAGCTTGCAATTTTTTAATAATTATAAGGTTATTTCTTAATTTATCTTATAATTAATCTATTTAACTTACTTATCATTTCTTTCAAGTATACAGAGAATAAGTTTATTATCAAAAGTGGAAGCAAGTTAAAATATTGTCACGTATCTCCACCCCTGAACCACCCTTCAGGATCCGTATGATCTAAATTAATTTAACAAGGGATAAACACTTTATTTAGTAACTTTACTGAAAACTGCACAATACTTTTTATTTAACTAAAATACACTATTATTAACTAAAATAATCTTTAACAATGTTTATTACTTGAAATTTACACTCTGTATTTACTTCTGATTTCTAACCTCACTTGTGACTTTTCAAGTTCTTTTTCTTCCGCCGTGAATCGCGACTTATAGGTACAGGTGTAACAGGAGATACAAAATAAAGCGTTGCGGAAATCTCTTTGAGTAAAAATAAAAGAAAATGAGTAATTTTAGTAGAAATGAAAAGGCCGATATGTTACTGATATATGGAGAGCGTCTCAAAAATTCAACTGCAGCTGCAGAACTGTATCAGCAACGATATCCCTACAGACGTTATCCAAGCAGACACTTGTTTGCCAGAGTGGAACAAGAATTAAGAAACGAACCCAATCAACAAGATGACCATCAAACATTTATTGTAAGTGAGGACAAAGAAATTGATGTATTCGGATTTGTGATGGTACACCGAACAACATCAACAAGGGAATTGTCAATGGAATACGACATTAGTCAGTCTTCGGTTTGCAGAATTTTAAAGAAACATAAGTTTCGGTCTTATAAATACCAAATACACCAACATCTTTATGGAGATGATAACGACAGGAGGCTAGTATATTGCAACTGGTTCTTAAATGCAGTACAACAAAACCCAGGTTTTCCTTTTCATATTTTATATTCAGATGAAAGTAGATTTACGAACCAAGGTATGTTTAACAGAAATAATACTAGGTACTGGGCTCAAGAAAATCCGAGGTTGGTAGGGCGAGGGAATTTTCAGGAAAGATTTGGGTTTAACTGTTGGCTTTAAGTACTTGGAGATCGAATAATTGGACCCATATTTTTTGATGGAACACTTACTGGCGAACGATATTTATTCTTTTTACAAAACCAGACAGCAGAATTTCTTGACTTACTTCCTCTTGCCTATTTACAAAATCTGTTTTTCCAACAAGATGGTGTTCCCCCACATAATTCCAGAAGAGTGATGGAATATTTAATCAACTTGCATGGTGGCCTTCTAGGTCACCTGACTTAACACCCCTCGACTATTATGTATGGGGCACTCTCAAAAATAATGTTTATAAAACTTCTTCAAATACCCGTTAAGAGCTGCAAAATAAAGTTGTACGGGCTCTTAATGAAATAACGCCGGCTGAATTGCGTAGAGCCATTCAAGCAACTGTACGCAGAGCCGAATTGTGTA
The DNA here is from genome assembly GCA_963583905.1 of Stenurella melanura. Lineage (NCBI taxonomy): Eukaryota > Metazoa > Arthropoda > Insecta > Coleoptera > Cerambycidae > Stenurella > Stenurella melanura. Next base: position 108,638,964 of record OY757312.1, on the reverse strand, counting down.
TAGAAAAAAATGGTGGACATTTTGAACAATATCTATAAATGTCAATTTATGGTTTAATTATATTAATTATTTTAAAGATACCTACTGTTACCTAGTTTAAGTTTAATTGTTCAAACGGAATTGATTTTTATTTATTTATAGGCCCGATATTTATGCTCATTTAAATAAAACTCTGAAAACCGAACTGATGTCGCATTCTATTGCAAATGTCCTTGTGGATGTAATTGTGTTTACCTCCACATACCTATGCTAAACTGAATTGTAACGTTCTTTGCGCTCACAATTATTAAATGTTTGATAGCTCAAGATTGCCACAACTACACGAGTCTGTCTGACAGCTGATATTGTTTTATTACATTCAATGGCTACTATGATTTTTCCAATGTTATTAGGTTACCAGATTTACACAGAAATGTGCCATTTTAGTTTCCAAAGCCCACTAATCTATTATCTATTAGCCGCATGTTTCTAAAAGCTTGGTTGCATTGTATTTTGGCTGAAATCTCAAATACTTCTGAGCGGATTTTCAAAATTTTGGTATCATTAGATTCGCATGAAAATGAGGTATTTAAAAATGTTGGTGAACGATTAAATTCCCATTTAAAAAAACCGAGTTAGTGGGTAAAAATCACATTTAAAAATTTTAAACGCCTCTAGAGAATTAAGTAATGCAATCATATTACTCTTTTTATTTTTATAGTAACGTAGCACACAAACTAAAATATATTTTGGGCACCCTGGATTTTTTTTTTCAGAAATAGATTTTTTAATAAAATTTTTAATGTTTATCAAAAAGTGACCAAAATAGATGTATTGTATTCAAAATTTCCTCTAGATTCCAAAAATGTAAAAATATATAGGGTGTTCCATTTAAAAATCAAAAGTTATGGGCATTTCCGGTCAAACCAGATGTGCACCAAACTTGATTTTTTATTAAAAAGATGGCATTTTAGTCGTGTAATAAGGCCTCCAAATTTCAATTTTCTATTCCAAATATTTTAGGAAATATCGGGGCGAGCGCAATTCGTGACTCACCCGGTATATTATAACGACATCTGTAATTAGATTATGTTTTGACATGATTCTGTTGAAGGGTTGAGGTTAAATAGGGGTAAATATGAGAATATAAGTAAAGCAAGCTTATAAGAGTATAGAAACTTGGGATTTGGTATATATGCTAGAAGCCAAGGCGTCAGACTTTTCTATAACATTATTAGAGGGCACTGGAAGGTAAAAAGAAGTAAATTTGGGGGGAAATAAGTAACTAAAGCAAGCTGATAAGAGTACACAAACTTAAGATTTGGTGTATATACTAGAAAACAAGGCCTCAAATTTCTTTATATTTTTTCGCCTAGCAGATGTGAAGATGAATCATATTAATCCTAAAAATATGACCGAAAGTAATGTTTATCGTTCCTTGGGTAGCTATAGTATATTGTGTGACAAAGGCAAGAACTGAGCATTAGCCTGCGGATATTAGCTGCCCGAGTGAGCGAGCGAAGCGAGTTTAGCGGCCCAAGGGACGATATAACATTATTTACTTTCGGTCACATATACTAGTCGAGAAAACTCATAACAATACGATTTTTGTAGTTTTTCACAATCTAGACACCATTGATTGTCATTTGTATTTGACGTTTCACATAATTTTTCATTAAATGTCAATTTAAACCAAAATTTGGAATCAAAACAAACAACAAAAGTGTAACACAAAACTAAGTTGTGAACAATTATTGTAATTCTGTGAATAAGTTAAAATGAATGGTAACTCAGACAGTGACGATGAATTTACGAATACTCCACCAGACCGTTACTATTTAAGATTTTTATTAAATTCTGTTTGTATTTAAGAAATTAAAGATCTTTGTCATATTTTCCTTTTATTTTTTTTGTTTTGGTTTATAGTCCAATAAAATTAAGTGAATTTTAAGCCCAACCTAAAACTAATTTGGGACAAGCTGATTTTAGCGTGATTGTGTTCCCTAGGGGGTACTATTTATGTGCCTAAAAGTCCCCAGTGATCCCCCGAGCCAAACTACCCCAAAACCACCCCCAAAGGTACATTTTTTTGTTTCTTTGCGATTTTCTCAAAAATCTTAAACTTTTCGACAAAACTTCAGGATACATTTTTCATAGAGCATAAAATTCCCTATCCAATGGTATATATATAGTATAAATTAGAGTAATTGCAAAGCCCTTTATAGCCTTATGAAAATAAATAAAATTTAAATTCTGCAAAATTATTTTCGATTTCCCAAGTTCTGACCAATACTTTAAAACTACAATAACACTAAAGTTGGTATGATGTAATCACTTTTTAATTTCATTTAAAATTGGCGGATGGCGTAATAGCACGGGGCAATACGACGGGCGCGGAGTTCCAAGTAGACAAGTGCATTCCTGACTTTTTAGTTATTACCTGTACTAGATGTAAAAAGCGCGTCGGCAATAATTAATTATACAGCCGTTTTTTTTTAAGTGTATATATTATAATATTATTAAACATTTATGTTATTAGAGTGTCTAGAGAAAAATTAACAGGTATGTTATTATTATCCTATGGCCAAAATCCCTACTTAACGATAAAGTGAGGGTTCGGCAAAATTTCCAAGTTAGGGGTTCCAGTGTTTACACAAGCCCTGATGAGCCTATCCTCTGGCGTCGGTAATTGGCCCTGGTGGCGGAATGAACATTTAAGTACAAAATTTACAGAACACCAACTTAGAGCAAAGAACGCAACTGGGCAATAAGTTGAATTTACACCTGAGACATCTGTTAATATAAACCATGATCATTTTTTAGCAGTTTCTTCAAATAAAGAGAGGTTTATTAATTTTTTAGAGGCCCATTTTGTTAATGTCGGTTTTTCAGTGAGCATAGCAAAAACTGATGCAGATTATATGATTGCTAAAACAACAGTGGATTGTGCCATAGAAAGTAACAATCCCGTAATTGTTGTGGCACTAGATACAGACATTATAGTGTTGCTTCTAGAACATTGTGCAACTCAAAATATTTATATGCTGAGACCCGGTACATCTTGTAAGCCAAATAAGCTAACAAATATATACGCATTACAAAATATATTAGATAAACCAATTCTTCAAAATATACTATTTCTTCATGCTATGACTGGTTGCGATACAGCGTCAGCATTTTTTAAAAAGGGCAAGAAAACGGCATTAACAATTTAAAAAAATAATAATGCTCTTTTTAACGATCTTTCCATATTTAAAAGCAATTTTCCGAATCTATCTGATTTATTAAAAGCAGGTCAAAATTTTATTTTAAATTGGTATGGCAGTCACAAAAGCAAAAACTTAAATGAATTAAGATGTTATAAATATTGTCACACAATTTCCCGTCAAAATTTATTTCAAAATTTTTAGCTCGCTACATTGCCAACTTCATCTGAAGTTGCTGAACTTCATATTAAAAGAGTTTACTTACAAGTACAGCTATGGATGGGCATCGAATTAAACCCAGAGGACTGGGGGTGGATTAAAAAGGATAGCGCACTACAACCGCAAAAGAATTCAAAAGAAATTGCACCCGAATTCATTTAAAAAATTTTGTTTTGTGGATGCAAATCTAATTGCTTCAGTAAGTCCTGTACTTGCAGCAAATTTGATTTAAAATGCACTGCAAGTTGTAGTTTTTGTTTGGGACAATAATATTGTAGTAATGTTGCATAAGATGTGTCTTTAGTTGAGGACGATGAGGATTTTTAGTTAATTCTTTTTATGTTTTAATTTATCTCTTAATGAACATGTATTATGTTTTTTTTTGCAATAGTTTTATTTTTGTTACTTTTTATAATGAATAACTTGTTCATAAATTATTCAATTTTTTTAACTTTTTAACTTTTAACTTATTTATTACTTGGAGATTTGTGTGCAAATCGCAGGATCTTCTCAGGCTTTAAATTATTTGTAAAGATAAATATAGCTAATAACATTAAATTAAATTATTTCGAATTACATAAATGCCGCAGATATGATAAAAATACAATAAAGCCCGAGTAGTGTTAATGTAGTTTTAAAATATTGGTCAGAACTTTCGAAATCGAAAATAATTTTGCAGAATTTAAATTTTATTTATTTTCAATACGCTATAGAGGGCTTTGCAATGACTCGAATTTATACTATATATATACCATTGGATAGGGAATTTTATGCTCTATGAAAAATGTATCCTGAAGTTTTGTCGAAAAGTTTAAGGTTTTTGAGAAAATCGCAAAGAAACAAAAAAATGTACCTTTGGGGGTGGTTTTGGGGTAGTTTGGCTCGGGGGATCACTGGGGACTTTTAGGCACATAAATAGTACCCCCTAGGGAACACAATCACGCTAAAATCAGCTTGTCCCAAATTTGTTTTAGGTCAACCTATTATTTTTACTGGCCTATTAATGCTAGGCGAAAAACACTTGTGTGTCACACATGCAGAAAACGCATTAGCAGTCCTTAACTATCAGCGCATACGCCAGCTAATATCCTCGGACTACCAATGCTCAGTTTCTGCCCTTGTGACACAATATACTATTTCAACCCCCCCCCCCCCCAGTTTCACTTAATCATTCAAGGGGTTGATAAAATAAAATTGAGATATTCACTTTAAAGGTACAGCGGTTTTTTATTTTTTTTCACTTTTTTATTTTTTTAAATTTTTTATTTTTTATTCACCTATTTAACGTCGGTCTTTTTCAGCTACTAAGGCCAGTCACCGCCGCCAGGACACGAGCTATCCCTAACCTGGAAATTTTGCCGAACCTCTTCTCTATCGAAGGGTAGGGAATTTTGACTTGCCTAACATTTAATAGACAGGGGTCGGATTGTTTTACATCCCTTCCGAGGTATGATATATCCGCCATGTAACCCCCGCCCAAAGTTACATACATTCTACGTATGCGCTTATATACAAGGCGATAGAAGGTGGAACGAGAACGCTGTATTTCCCTGGCGATGGTCACCCATCCAAGTACTAACCGAGTACGACGTTGCTGCATTTTCCTATCAAAATACTAGTATATGCAGGCGTCTCTACACTCGCTCCGTTTTTTTTACTTGAACGGCTGAAAAATTATAGTGAATGTTCTAATTTTATTGATGCGTCTTTATTTTTGATTATTAGTAAATTTTTTCAAATAAAATCGCCCCCTAAACCGTTCAACGGCAAGTTAAAAATGTTAAAATGTACACATTTCACTCTTATGACAATTACATTACAACAATTTATTATACCTATAAGGTGTCACTGAACGTCGATACTAACTCTTAAATTATATTTCAGTAATCCTTGCTCGAGTGAAACGGGAGAGGATCTTCAACGAGACGAAAATCTATAAAGTAAGAGTGAGGAAAGAATACAAAATATCAGAAAAAGGAATGCTCGCTCTCAAATCTGGCCGCCTTATCACTTCAATATACGAATCAATGTGCGGTCTTCAACTTCAAACAGGCAAACTATACGTTCTCTCCGGCCGAATTTACAGCCTCAAGGCTCACGTTAATATGTGTAATATGGCGGAGGAATGGGAAAACTTCACAAAGAGGCAGAGAAAGGGTCTGAAGTTGCTCTACCGACATGGATGTTCATGTCAAATTAAGCCTTGCAGAGGGAAGAGATGTTATAGGCAGGCAGATAGTTGTAATTGGTCCAATGATTGCGAGACTAAACAGGTAAGACTTAAGTTTGAGGTTGAGGGATTATTTAGCTTTATATTAATTGTGGGCTTCCTTTGCACAATATTTAACAAAGCGCTGAGTGATTATTATGAAGTTTGTTGCTTACTTGTTTTCCGGAGTGTTTAGAATGAAGCTTTTTATACAAATTTTTTATGTAGATATAAAATTACTGAATATAATTTTATTAGCTAATTAATTAACATTTGACCTCGTATGAGTACACACAAACAGCCAGAGAAACAGGAAAAATGCAGTCCCCAACAAATAATACAGGCCATGTTAAGAAGATGAACAATCATTACAAATGATAGGGAAGAATTCGACGCGGAGACTGCAATCAAGGGCTGTCCACAGGATCGAGAAAACTAAGTGTGAGAGCTCTTATGTCTAATGGAAAAATGGAAAAATGTTGAACTTCTGAAGTGAAATTAACCGCTATATATTTAATTTCTTCGATCAAATAATTATTATACTAAATTCATCTAGAAAACAATGCAAAAGCCACAGCGACTATCGGTGGTACATGCCGCAGTCTGTTTGGTAAGACTTGGGATCTGAAATCGAAAATGATTTAATAGTTTTACCTTTCGTTTGTAAGACCCGTGACCTAAGCGCCATGTGTATGGTCACCAATAGTCAACCTAAGTCAAATCACTGAAATTGCTATGACTTGCCTGTTTAGGAATTATATTGGCCATGTATTCCTGTTCCTTAGCTGCTGTAGAGGCCAAGCTAGATCTACTTCCGCTACATCTCTGTGTGAGCAAGAATAGAGCACTATATGACTGCAGGTCAGATTCAAGTGAGGCACTTTTGGTTGGGAACTTGAGGATTTTGGAGCTAAGCCAATTGTAATCCATGACCAAACCTACTGGCCTCACTGCCAACCACAAACGAGCAGGATCGAAATACTTGGAGATATGGTCACACATCTACTACGCAGATTGGTCCAAGATTGCTGAAAAGGTAGGTGTAGGCATATCGGGGCCAAATTACAAGCTATCTAGCCCTAGGGAGTAACGCAACCAGGCATAAGTTTGAAAGGGCAAAGATCTATGTACCTTCAGATAGAAAAGCTGCCTTAAAACCTCTCAGATTTTATATCTTTGTACCTGAAATTGATGTGGGTGTCAGAGCACGAGAAAAGAGAAGGTAATGAATTACCTGACAACCTTGGAAAAACGTGCTGAAGTCCTGCCTCTTTGGCCCGAACCGCTTTGTCTGATCTAGGGGCCACATAATGGACGAGTGTGAAAGGAACCAGAATAAATCCTTCTAAGAAGTACTGCTTCTTGGGATAATTATTTTAAGAATATGGGCAAGGCAGAAAACAATAAATACACATACTGCAACAGAGACAGTGCAAATGCAATGTGTTTGCATTAGGTTAAAGTACCCAAAAATGGCAAAGTTAATGAAGACAGGAAAATTAGCTCCCAAAAAATTACAAGCTTTGTAAAAAGTTTGAGAATCCTGGGCAACAACAAATTGTAGGGCAATTCGCGAGAATCTTTTAGGCCGTGATGAAGAAATGCAAGAGTCAAGTGACCCCTCAAACAATTTATATTCTACAGGAAATATGACGGACTTACAGACGAACATTTTGAAGTTTGTTCGTTCACTAGCACAATGATATGACATGTACGACTTTAGAAATGCACCAATAATGCAATATATCTTTATTTTCGTATCTGCGTATAATATAATAGAGAGGCAATGAAATAATAAATTATAAGAAACAAATGGAAACGAAAGTCATTAGTTTGGATTTGAACTGGTTTTATTTTTTATTTTTTGCTGTACATGTTTGAATATTCTAATTAGTACGAGAGATAGGATTGAATTCTTAATTTAGTTGGAATAGAGGTTAAGAGTAATAAGAGTATAGCAAAAGATGTTCACTATGTGTATTCACTTTGTATAAATTTATATTAAGCCAAGCAAAATCGTTACATTGCATAAGCAATGAAAGTAATATTTAATGCCTGTCAAATGGGCACAAACTTAATTAATTTTTTTTTATTTACAGAGTGGCCCATGAAGTTTTGGCCAGTCGATATCTCAAAAACTATTTGAATTACAATTCTGAAATTTAGTGATTTTAAACAGTGGAATGCGGTGTCCATTTTCGGTATAAAAGGACTTTGTTGCAATATCGTATTTCCGATCACGTGACATTAACTTCAAATTTTTAAATGTGAAGGCCTTTCTAATACAAATTCAACGATACCATAATTGTTAGGTTTTTTCGGCACTACAGTAAAGATAAAAAGGTTTTTATGAACATTTCTTAATATTTATTTTAAAACGTAGATAGCTTAGAAACAGAAGACATCGCACTTGTCAAGGGCTGTCAATCAATATAGTAGATTTGCTTTGTGTACAAGTAGTATCAGGACTATTATGCCTTTACATTTTACTTATGACGAGTATGTCAATATGCTGCTCATATACAGCGAGTGTCGAAAAATAGTGGGCTTGCTGGAGACTTGTACAGGCAACGTTTTCCCAACCGAACAACTCCAAATAAAAATACTTTCGCTTATGTGGAACAGAAGTTAAGATATGGTTCTTTTTCTAGTGGAAAACAGCAAATTACACGTAGAAAGCCTATTCAAACAGAGGATATCATAATTCATATTTTGGCTTTTCTTCAAGTAAATCCCCATATTTCAACTCGATGTCTTCAGCAAGAATGTGGAGTAAGTAGAACTACAATTCAGAGAGTATTAAAGAATCATAAATATCATCCTTTCAAAATGCATTTAACGCAAGTTTTGACCCCTGCAGACCCTGAAAGAAGACTAAATTTTATTGCTGAAATTACAGTAATACTCTCATATGACCCATTATTTTTAAATAAAATATTGTGAACTGATGATACTTCCCGCTTTACTTGAAGATATTCCCTTAAACAACACAGAGACGATGTGGTGGCAGCAGGATGGTGCACCTCCTCACTATACCCGGCAAGTTACGACATGTCTTGATACTGCTTTCCGTGAAAGATGGATTGGGCGAAATGGTAAAATACATTGGCCGGCTCGTTCCCCAGACATGACACCTTTAGATTTCTTCCTATGGTGATATTTAAAAGGTTTGGTTTATTTTACACAGCCTACAGATTTAGACGATTGCAAAACAAAATCAGAGCAGCGTGCCAAACTGTTACACCAGAAATGATTAGAGCAGCATGCACTAGAAAATTTTTAACAAGATTTGAGCATTGCATTACTGAAGATGGACATAAATTTGAGCATCAACTGTAATGATTTTTCTACTTATTTTGTCTTGTTTTTAATTATACTGGTGTTCTTTAATACAAAATTTTAAAAAACCGTCCATTCATTTAACAGCTAATATTGTCACCGTTTCATACAAAAACGCTGACAAATATGGTATTGTTGAATATGTACTTGAAAGGCCTTCACAAAAATGGAGTAATATACAGGGTGTCCCATTTAATAATTTGAAGTTGGTATCACGTGATCGGAAATGCGATGTTGCAACAAAGTCCTTTTATACCAAAAATAGACAACACATTCCACTGTTTAAAATCACCAAATTTCAAAATTGTAGTTCAAATAGTTTTCTAGATATCGACTGGCCAAAACTTCGTTGGCCACCCTGTATAATGCTGTAATCTGCACTTAGGTCGCGTATCTTATGAATGGTTTCCTATTTTATTCAGTACTATTTCGATACTTTCAAATAATTACTGTCAGAATAATAATGAGACAAATTTTATAGTTTTTTGCGTATAGTCTCAGGTTTACGTAAATACGGCATAGTTGAATAGTATCCCAGGGCGCAAGAGGGCACCCACCGGGGTCAAAGCTCATACAGGTAAGCCATAAGTCATCCGAAATTGGCAAATAGTCACCCCTAGGGTCAAAATTCATATAGCATGAGGAGCAAAAATAATGATAAAATTAAATTCTCCGCGCCTCTTTATCATAAGAAAAATATTCGATTTTTTTAGGGGCTTTAATGGGGGCCACAAAAATTGAGGTTAAAGGTCACTGGGATGAGTTTGTTCAGAATTTTAACAAGGTTCATTTTTGTAAAAAATGTTAAAGCCAAAATGGGCCCTTTTTGGGCAGGAAGGTAAGTTTGACGTTCGACTTTGACCTAATTTTGTAGGCCTAATAAATGATTTTATCAGGTTTAAACCAAATTCGTGATCGATGGCATTTGACCTATTCTATCGCGAGGTACCCTTTTAGCGTAGGACTAACATCGTATAATGATAAATTAAGTTAAATCGTCTTTTGACTTAAGGCCACCTGTATAGTTATTACTTATTTTACTTCCACATCCACGTAGTGGATTGGAAGTATAGTAATCGCAAAAAAAAAATCAAAAATTTTTATTCGTGAAATAGGTTTAGAATGTCATGAAACGTCGAGATTTTAAATTTGAGCGAAAAAAAATTTTCTGTCTGTCTGTCGGTCTGTCGGTCTGTCGGTCTGTCTGTCGGTCTGTCTGTCTGTAACTTTTTTTTGTCCGCACGCTTTCTCCGGAATGGTTTAAGATATTGACCTGAAATTTTGTACACGTATATATTATAACGAGATCTGGAACTGGATTGTTTTTTGAGGAAATCTGGTGAAGGGTTGGGGGTTAAATAGGGGTAAATAGGGGGAAATAAGTAAAGCAAGCTTGTAAGAGTACAGAAACTTGAAATTCGGTGTATGTACTAGAAGTTAAGGCCTCAGATTTTTTTATAATATTTTTCAACCCCCCACCACCCCTACCCCATTAAAGGGGTTGATAAAATAAAGTTGAGATATTCATTTGAAATTTCGTACACGTATGTATTATAACGTTGTCTAGAATTAGATTATATTTTGGGATGATTCAGTTGAAGGGTTGGGGGTTAATTTGGGGTAAATAGAGGAATATAAGTAAAACAAGTTGGTAAGAGTACAAAAACTTGAAATTCGGTGTATGTACTAGAAGCCAAAGCGTCAGATTTTTTAATAATATTTTTCAACCCCCACCACCCCTACTCAAATTTGAAAAGGGTTGATAAAATAAAATTGAGATATTCATTTGAAATTTTCTACATGTATGTATTATAACGACATCTGGAACTAGATTATATTTTGAGATAATTCCGTTGAAGGGTTGGGGGTTAAATAGGGGTAAATAGGGGAAAATAAATAAAGCAAGCTGGTAAGACTACAGAAACTTGAAATTCGGTGTATGTACTAGAAGCCAAGGTCTCAGATTATTTATAATATTTTTCAACCCCCACCACCCCTACTTCATTATTAAAAGGGTTGATAAAATAAAATCGAGATATTCATTTGAAATTTGGTACACGTATGAATTATAACGACATCTGGAACTAGATTATACTTTGAGATGATTCCGTTGAAGGGTTGGGGGTTATTTAGGGGTCAATAGGGGGAAATAAGTAAAGCAAGCTGGTATGAGTACAGGAACTTGAAATTCGGTGTATGTACAAGAAGTTAAGGCCTCAGATTTTTTCATAATATTTTTCAACCCCCCCACCACCCCTACCCCATTAATGGAGTTGACAAAATAAAGTTGAGATATTCATTTGAAATTTCGTACACGTATGTATTATAACGACGTCTGGAATTAGTTTATATTTTGAGATGATTCCTTTAAAGGGTTGTGGGTTAATTTGGGGTAAATAGAGGAATATAAGTAAAACGTTGGTAAGACTACAGAAACTTGAAATTCGGTGTATGTACTAGAAGCCACAGCGTCAGATTTTCTTATAATATTTTTCAACCCAACCACCCCTACTCCAATATGAAAAGGGTTGATAAAATAAAATTGAGATATTCATTTGAAATTTGGTACACGTATGTATTATAACGACGTCTGAAACTAGATCATAATTTGAGATGATGCCGTTGAAGGGTTGGGGGTTAAATAGGGGCAAATAGGGGAAAATAAGTAAAGCAAGCTGGTAAGACTACAGAAATTTGGGATTCGGTGTATATACTAGAAACCAAGGCCTCAGATTTCTTTCTAATATTTTTCAAATTCTACCACCTCCGCTTCATTATTAATGGGATTGATAACATCAAATTGAGATATTCACTTGAAAGTTAGTACACGTATGTATTGTAGTGACATCTGATTGAGATGACTCCATTGAGGTGGTAGGTTGTAAATAGTGGAAAATAAGTACGGTAAACTACAAACTTCATTTTTAACGTACATGGTAGAAACCAACTCCTCAAACTTTTCTATGACATCTACCCCAAATATTATTAAAATTCTATGACCAATAATTTCCACATACTAGAGTGCAAATATAGTCAAGACGTTTCCTTTAAAGTGACTTGGACGAATAATCTGGATGTGGAAGTAGTGATTCCTTAGGCAGCGGTTTTTTACAAATAAAACCTATATAAAATCCTTGCATATTTCTAAGTAAAAAGAATTCAGTTTTACTGAATCTGAGTTCTCCTTTCAGCCACAAAGAGATATCATATTAGACTACGAAACTGCTTACAGTACCAATTTCCGTTGAAATTTTACTCATATTTGACAATATTCTCATATTTGCAAAGGTTTAGATACTACTTTGCTATAATTCTTAGTTAAAATATTATATGGAGCACGATTAGCAAATAAACATTTCCGTGAACAGTAATTATATAGTCGGGTGACTAATTTCTTATTCAAGCACACGATAGGGGTGTCCTACTGAAATGTGTAACTTTGAATTCAAGGGTAATATACAGGACATCAAAATCATGCTATTAGGCTAACCCAACCGTGCTCTTTGCTCGGAACATTACTTTAATCCCACTCCTGCGGCTATAAAAGCTATCAGCAGATTAACCAACCCTTGCATCGATGTGTCAATCTATCTATTTTTGTGACGATTAACGCAAAATTGATTAGAACTTTATTATAGATGCCCATAATAACTACCGATCGGCAGACTAATGGTTATTATAGTCTCGTCACGATCCATACGTTTCAGTAGCTATTTAGCTACTAAAACGTATAATAATGACTATAATAATTTCTTGAGCTTTTTAGTTCTTAAAAGTTACGGACACTTGGAATAAATTATGTAATCCAGTAATATGTGGTGTGTTATACATGTAATTTTTTTTTATTACTATAGAAACAACATTTTTTTTTATTTGTTAGCAATCGGATACATCTTTTAGTTAATGTGTTGTCTTATGCAAGGGTTTGTAGATGCTTGCACTGGTGGCGTCAAGAGGTGAAAATCCAACGAGGTCGCCTCAGTGTCTATTCAAATATGATGGCCAGAATCTCTCCAGTTTTGCATCGGTTGGAATAATGTCTCCAGAAATGGGTTGGTATGAACTTCTAGTTTATTGTGATGCTGGTGGATTTTGTCCTGGATTACTTCTCTTATGTAGGGAATGTTCAAGTCAGTGTGTGATATGTATGGTCAGATACATACCAAGGTGCATCTGTTATGATACGGAGGATTTTTTATTAGGTTCTCTGCATAATGGCAATGTGCAGCTCCAAAGTTCTACTCCATAGGTGCAGATGTGTCTAATAATTGATTTATATATTAGCAATTTATTTCCTATTGATGATTTTGATTTACGTCGTATAAGCCAATATATCTCTAACTTTCAGATCTATTTGTTTTCTATTTTTGTTTATATGTTCTTTCCAATTTAGTTTGCTATCTAGGTGAAGTCCAAGGTATTTTACTGCGTCTACTTGAGGTATCGTCTCTAGATTAATAGTGACTGTAGGACAGCGTTCTTTTATAAGAGTAAAAGTTATGTGACTTGATTTCGACTCGTTTACCTTTATCTTCCATTTTCTTAACCAGATTTCCAGTGATCTTAAGTATTTTTGAAGATTGTGTGATGCTGTATTTGGGTCTGTATTTGTTGATATATTGCTGTGTCATCTGCGAATGTACCGGTGGTTATATCTTCAGACGTTGGTAAGTCAGATGTAAATAACACATACATGAGTGGACCAAGTATACTTCCCTGGGGCACTCAGAAAGGATAGGAATTGACATTGGTTAGGAATTCTCGTTACTTTAGGTAAGATTTCAGTGAATTGAAGTATTTATTGGGGAGGTTCCTTTTGATTTTAAATAGCAGACCTGGATGCCAGACTTTATCAAAAGCCTGGCTGACATCTAGGAATATAGCGGTGCAATATTGACTATTCTCCATGGATTTGTTTATTACGTCTGCGATTCTATGGCACTGCTGAATCGTGGAGTGTGACTGCCTAAATCCAAATTGATGATCTGGCATCCAGTCCTGTGTATCAATATCTGTATTAATACGTTTAAGAAGATTTTCTCAAGCAATTTTGATTTTGCCCAAGGTCCAGGGGGAGTACCGTATTTCCGAATTAGAGAGGATGTGGTTTTTGGCTTTTTAGCATTCCTTATAGATTTCCAGATTGAGTTGTCTTGTCTAGCGAGGCTTGAGACGTATTTTTCGAAGGACCTGTTTCTCATTTCATTGAGATTGGATTTTAGTTCGTAACCTTTTTGCATATATTTTCTTCTGTCGTCCGGTGTGAGTTCGGTGCTATGTTGACCTTGCTTTTCTTTTATTAGCAATTAGTTTCTTGATTTCGAATGGTATTAGAGTATTTGGAGTAGCTTCTTTGGCAGCGAACTGTAATAGTTTGATGTAGTTGTTTGAGAAACAACTAATGACATTTTTTCTATATTTTTTTACGATTTTCAACTGTCAGATTAAGGTGGGCCTTATACCTGTCTATGCATCGAATATTAGGATGATCATTTGATTGAATAAGCTTTTGACTCGACATAAATCTTACTGTTCTATTGGTTTACTTTCCCTTTCTCCCATTCTCACTAGTCGGGGAGGTAGTGTTGCTTTGTTTGTAGTGATCTCATACCCGCGGTGGAGTGGGGCGGGATACAGATTTAAATTTCAAATAATTTCGTCGGAGATACTGAAATTTCAAATATTTAATCGTTTATAATATCTAAATAAATACAGTGACTGGAGGGTCGTATAATGTCGGGAATTCGGCCCGGCGCATGAGTGAACCAAAAATAATATTCTTTGTCATTTCTTCAATCAATCGACGTACGCTAATAAAATAATCAAGGAGGTAGCGTTGAATTTTTGGCAGTGTTTTCATACCGATTGATTTTCATTTCTAGTAATAGATTTGATATAAACAATAAGCGATACAAGCGTCAGATGTCACAGTGATGGGAAGTGCTACTAACATGGACAAAATTCTCTCTGCCCTTCAATATTTATCGTTTTTTAATAATTTTCTTCTTAATTGCTCGTAAGAAATAGTACTTCAAAATGTATCTGCAAGTTTCTTGATCTCTTTATTTAATTTTTAATAAAGACAAGACAATCAAAACAAGAGCATATGTTTTGATTGTCTTTAGTTTCATTGAGCAGTATAATAGATAATTTCACGATATATTTATTATAAACTGGTTGCCTAAGATTATATGTGCCCAAGATAAGAGGAAATCAATTAAAATATGCATAAGTGTTACAAGTAGTTTCGCAAATGATACAAGATTCTGGCGGAAGCGTCAGTGATTGTCGTTATAAAGGTGTTACTTTCAATTGATGTTTTATTATCAAAGACAATTTAATTATTCATTACATTGAATGTTAAGACATGTAATTAAAACGATAAATGCAGAGATATAATAATTTATGAAAGTTAAAACAAAAATCATTTTTGAATGGAATCCTGAGTATGCGAGTAAATTTAATAGTAAGATGTAATACTACTATATCACAGGAAGCAGTTGATTACTGTTAATACTAAAATTACACACTATTTATGAGAAATATGCAGTTAAGTGAATCAGTTATGAGTTCTGCCATAATGGGTGGTATGATATATGTCATTATGATGAAAAAAGAATCATTAGATATTAATTCATCACATTAGTTATTCATTGTCTGTTATGTATATCACAGTGTAATAGTAGGGTCTAGGTAGTTGTTACTTTTTATGTTGCGTGAAACAAATTATGTTCTACAGTGATTTGTTTAGAGGATATAATTAGACATACACACACATACACGATGTATTAACATAATATATCACCTAGGATTTCAGTGTTGCTTGTAAATTGAATGTTTGCCAAAGTAGCGTGCAATATTGTTATCCAAAAATGTTGAAACAAAATATATGACATTAAATTGGGACGGGTTAAGATAGAGCAATGGGTTTAATTTTTAAATTTATATTAGGGATCGATTTTTGTACGAAAGAATCAAGAAAACAAATATACTATCGAGAAGTAACGTTTAATGTTTAACGTAATGTTGGTGTCGTTTCTTGATGCGTTAAACAGAAACTCTCGAGAGGTAAACTGCGAAGGAAACCTGATATAAGTACATAAAGAAGGAAATCTCAAGAAAATCTCTAGAAAAGTTCGAGAAAATTTTGAAAGAACGTAATTTTTCATTATCATTTAATAGAATTTCCATCTGCCAAACATAACATAATCCCTTTGTGTTTTTATACTCTATTTGCAAGTTAAAACTCTTCCTGTATATAACAATATGCTAAGTACAAGATGCGCGAAATTTTTGTTATAAACTTTTCTATTTATTTTTTTAATTATACAGAACATAACCATAAAAATACTACCATATCAAACAAATGACAATAAATATTAAAAGATACATTATAATAGTCCGGACGGTAACCTGCACGAAGGAATCCCACCTTGCATTTTATGCTCAAGCGTTGAAATTTGGTACACTTGTTTGTTACACCCTTTGATATAAGAAATGTTGCCACGATGGGAGCTCTGTTATGGCATGGTTGCCTAGCTTCAGAGGCAAATCCGCATTTTCGCTTGTTTTGATGCTAAAAAGTGTCACGGAGGGCTTGGTACACATGCGGCAAGTGGGATGTTTAAGGTCACAAGCAAGTGTCCCAGGGTCCACAGCCCCTTCTTCAAAATGGCGGCAGGGAAAATGCATAAAATGACGTTATTTTCCAAAAAAGTTTACTCTACCGTATTTTTTCGAGGGAAGTCTCGATTCTTATGTTTTTGTGGTCACTGACTTCGAAAAAATATATTTTTAATACGTGAGGTCGAAAATGATGACAGCGCGAATAAATTAATATGCCAGGATGTAATATGGAGCTACAGAAACATCCACAACCCTGCAGACTGGAGATATTGAAAAAGCAATGGAAACTCTGGAAAAATTGGTCGTTTTAACGTACAGTAGGTAATTGAAATGTACCAGTAAGGAGTAATTTTAAAAACTATATACAGGGTGTAATCAGTTTCATGCCATTAAACAAAACTGGTAATGGGGACCGACTAGACAAACAAAAAACCTTTATGACTTTTCCCTCTAGGGCACTTTGAAAAAACTGACCTGGGTTAACATATTAAATTTTTTTTAATATTAGTGTAGAAAATACTTGAGAACCACTGCTTTTCTTGGTCAAAGGACTTGTAGTTCCCAATTATACAACTTTTAAATTGTCATAAGAAGTGCAGTCCGCGGCGTCACACGCGGTGTCCAAGCAAAGGCTTTGTTTGGATCATCGACCGCCTTTGATGAACCGCCTCAACCGAAGGCAATTATAAAGAGGTAAATAATTCGTTATCTTTTCCTGCACAACTGCAAGTAAATAATGGCCATAGAAGTTTAAACAGAGCATTTCTTTACATGTGTGTCTTTTAATTTGGAACAAAATATTGGATTAATGTTTATAATTTACAATATTTAAATGTGATTTATTAACGTTTGTAACATAAATGAGTGTCCTGGGTTAAAAGCTTACCTAAGTAAATCTGCATCTGTATCAATACACAGTTCGGTACGTCGCATTAAGGACATGCGTACTCCATTCTAAACAGTAAACTATCAACTAACTTTGTCAATAAAGAAAAATAAAAGAAAGACTTGGTCCAAAATCCAAAACGAAATACAAAAAAACGAACAAGTAAGTTGTGTCTGTACGTAATCAAAAATTTAACGACTTGAACGGTAAAGTCAATAAAATAAATCTTAACTATAAATACACAGTGACCCGAAATTCAAAAATAACAAAAACAATGAACAGCGGGACGGGTTGGACGTGTGTACATAACGAAACACCCATAGTAACTAAAATATTGCACAAGGGAGAGTCAGAGTATAAGGCAAAGACACGCGCGATGATCTAAACCTACCTCAATATTCCAGCAGTTCTCAAAAGATTTTATTGAAAAGCGAAATTTTTGTTTATTTTTTTTCTCCAAAACTATAAGCTGTTATATGAGGTTTTTTTGTTTGTCTTGTCGTTCCCTACCACCAGTTTTTTTAATGACATGAAACTAATTACACCCTGTATTATAAATCACATGAAATGAAAAACTTTTATATTTCCAAAACCGAATACTGTGTCACTGTAAACGAATGCCGGAGGGTGTTATTTACCAAAATTAATGGAATCCATTCCACCAACAAGGGGTGCTCTAGAACAATATTCCAGGCGCGCTTCCCTTCAAAGCCATGGAGACTGTCGCACAGTTGGAAAAATGTTTTCTTTTTTTGGACAAGAATCTGCCGAAGCGACGGTATGTATCAATCAATTTAAATTTATAAAAAATGGAAAATACCCTTAAGACAATGTTGCGGCAAAGTGGCTTTGAGTTAACCTAACCTAAAAATCGTAGATATTTCTTTATATTCCGCGGTTACCTTCTTGGTCGAGAGTCACAAACAAACGAAATGGTGTTCATGTAGATTGGGTATAAAATTCATTTTTATGTGATCACAGGTTAATTGTTTAAGGCGGTGAAAATTGATATTTATGTAAAGTTTGTGATCAAAAGTTCTTGTTCAAGGTTTTTTTGATGATGATCTCATCTTTAATTTTACTCGAATCCTATCGATCCTTCAAAGGAATGAAAACAGGGGTTGATCTAAAAATTACGATATTCCAAATACTCATCACTAGTTATGTTTGGACTTGTAAATATTATTTTACTGACAGGTAAAATAAGGATAGTTTTCTATCCACATGATTTTATTCTTATGCATTCAGACTAAACTAATTAACAACATTAAACCTAATATAACCTATAAGTCTTTAGAGTATTTTCCATCTCTCTTTATTTAAATTGATATATCCACGGTCGGCAGATTATTTTCCAAAAAAGAGGCACATTTTTCCCACTGTGTGTCGCTTCAGCGGGTACAGCAACTTCCAAAATCCATCAGATTTTCGATGAAAGAAATATGACAGTATTTGGGAACCCGTGTGGTGCACAAAGCTTGCAGCCTCAGAAGCGTGCGAAGCCTTAGTTAAGTGTAGCTGTAAAATGGGCTGAGGTGCAAATCGCTGTAAATGTCTCAAAAACAAGCTGAAATGCTATGATCTATGTAAATATAGTTGTAACGTCATCTGAGAGTGCATAGTACTTCTTTATGTGCTACTCGGATGAATGCCCAATGCACAAGTTCTATTTATTGGGATTGGTATGAAATGAAAGTGTTATTCCAACACTATCATTAGAAAACTGGCATGATTTATTGACCCTGTCACTATTTTCGACCTCACGTACTAAGAACATGATTTTTCGAAATCAGTGACCACAGAAACATAAGAAACGAGACCTCTGTCGAAGAAATGCTATAGAGAAAACTGTTTCGGAAAATAACGTTATTTTGTGCATCTCTCTGCCGCCATTTTGACAAAAGGGGCCATGGGCCCTGGGACACTTGTTCGAGACCTTAACCATCCCAAATGCCGCAAGTGGTTCAACACAACGACAGTTTTTAGCTCCAAAACAAGCAAAAATGCGGATATGCCCCTGAAGGCAGGCAACTATGCTATGGAAGGCCCCCCGCGGGGGCTCTGACCGTGGAAACATTTCTCATATGAAAGATTAGGTTATAACGAACAAGTGTACCAAAGGACCCCGCACGGAACATATGGAAATTGGACCCCGGTTAAAGTGTTTGATACTCGGGGATATTATCCAAATATCGATGTTGATCAAAAGTCTCTATGGGCTCAAGGTCGGAAAGTGGACGGTTTTTCAGATATCGGGGGTGTAAAGGGGGATGCTCATTTCTTGTGGGAAGTGGCCCCCGCTCCAGTAAAATTCGCTGGAATCGATATATGTCATTCCTCTCGACCTCCTGATCAAAAATTCTCAGGGGCACACGTATGGAAAATAAACAGTTTTCTAGATATGGGAGGTGCAAAGGGGGGTGCTCATTTTCTATAGGAAGTGACCGCCAGTGAATTTCACTGGAATCGACATATGTTGTTTCTCTCGACCTCCTGATCAAAAGTTCTCATAGACACAAGGTCGGTAAATGCACAATTTTTTCGATATCGGGGGTTCAAAGTCGACTTTGCAACCCCCGATATCTGGAAAACTGTGCATGTACCGGCCTTGTGCCCATGAGAAATTTTGATCGGGAGGTCGAGAGGAACAACATATGTCGATTCCAGTGAATTTCACTGGGGGTCACTTCCTATAAAGGAAATGAGCGCGCCCCGCTTTGCACCTCCCATATCTAGAAAACTGTCCATTTTTCAAACTTGTGCCCCTGAGAATTTTTATTAGGTCAAGAGGAATAACATATGTCGATTCCAGCGAATTTTACTGGAGCGGGGGCCACTTCCCACAAGAAATAAGCATCTTTTACACCCCCGATATCTGGAAAACCGTCTAATTTCCGACCTTGAGCCCATATAGACTTTTGATCAACATCGATATTTGGATAATATCCCCGAGTATCAAACACTTTAACCGGGGGCCAATTTCCATTTGTTCCGTGCGGGGTCCTTTCAGCGCTTGAGCATAATATGCAAAGTGGATTCTCTTACCCTCCGGACTATAAGTGCAAACTAAGAATCTCGCATTAGAAATCTAAAAATATTCAAATACTTCAGAATTTGTGATAAACCCCTCGACAACGCCTTCTATAGTGCTAAAAGAGCGAACAAGATTAAGGAAGAAAAGAAATTAAAACTGTAGATTAAAATTTTCACAGTATTGTCGAAACAGATTATCTTAAAAGTTGTCAGTAAAATTAATATCTATAGGAAAATACAATTCTTTAAAAATAAAAAAAGGTCATCGTGATACGATGATAATGAAGGGCGAAAAAGCTAGTTTTAATTACGCCGTGAAAATGATCGAGTGTCTGAAAGTAAGGAAGTAGGTCGTGCACAATATTTCCGTTTCGCTCGACACTGTCAAGCAACTTTAACTAGATAATTTTCCAACAATTTATGTGCCTAAAAAATTGTAACATGTTTAACCAAGAGTTTAAATATTAGGAAATATTCAGTGTGAATTTGAAGTCATTATATCTCTTAGTTTGTCCATAAATGACCATAATGCAAGAGATGTCATATCTTGCGTCCTAATTGGTGTAGTGATAAACTTTTTTTATTTCAAATTGTCCGTTTTTTTATACACACAATAATTTTATGTACGGTACCCATAATTTTTATTTTTGAGTAAAACATTAATGAGCATGAATGGTATTTTAGCCCAGTCGTCAGGGGTTCTAAGGTGTCACTAAATGTTATATGGCTGAATTTTTCAGAATAAGTAGTTTTGTTGGTGTAGAATACGATAAAAAATGTTTACAGCTGTAAGGTGCCGGCGACCCCAAAAAAAAATCGAATGTATTGGCCGAAATTCGGTTCTTGGCCAATAACTCTAAAAATAAAAAAATATATATCAAAAAACTAATACAACTAGGCGATAGAGGGGGGAATTTCACATCAAACACCTATATGAAATTTTTTTGTACGATAAAAAATGTAAGCTCCAGATTTATATTCTTGATAGGATTTTGCAAACAGCAGAAAAAATAACTATCTATGAGAACTAAAAGTAAAACTATGTGTAAAATCTGAAACCTTGGCTTCTAGTACATACACCGAATTTCAAGTTTCTGTAGTCTTACCAGCTTGCTTTACTTATTTTCTCCTATTTACTCCTATTTAACCCTCAACCCTTCAACGGAATCATCTCAAAATATAATCTAGTTCCAGATGTCGTTATAATACATACGTGTAGCAAATTTCAAATGGATATCTCAATTTTATTTTATCAACTCTTTTCATATTGGAGTAGGGGTGGTGGGGGTTGAAAAATATTATAAAAAAATCTGACGCTTTGGCTTCTAGTACATACACCAAATTTCAAGTTTCTGTACTCTTACCAACTTGTTTTACTTATATTCCCCTATTTACCCCAAATTAACCCCCAACTCTTCAACGGAATCATCTCAAAATATAATCTAATTTCAGACGTCGTTATAATACATACGTGTACGAAATTTCAAATGAAAATCTCAACTTTATCTGATCAACCCCATTAATGGGGTAGGGGTGGTGGGGGGTTGAAAAATATAAAAAAATCTGAGGCCTTAACTTCTAGTACATACACCGAATTTCAAATTTCTGTACTCTTACAAGCTTGCTTTACTTATTTTCCCCTATTTACCCCTATGTCTAGCGTGCGAAGTGAGTAGACGTATAAATAGTGGTGCTACTAGTTAAAGATTTTATTTGCTAACGTAAAACACAAGTCGATTACTATAGTCAGTTTTTGCATTAGATCGTAATTATGGCTACCAAAAAATTAACAAGACAACAACAAGACAATCCAGAGAGTGGTATAACAGAAAAAATAACTGAAAAAATTTTAGAAAAATTTAGCGATGAATGGATGGAAAGCCTAATAGAAAAGATAACATTTAAAGTATCAAGCAAAGTTCAAGAAAAAATTGAGGCCCAAGATAATAAAATAAAACTTTTAGAAAACAAAATGACTGACCTCCAGACAGAAATAGAACAGATAAAAATTGAAAAGGATAATAATGAACAACATAGCAGAAGAAATAATCTAAGAATTTTTGGTGTACAGGAGGGGTCAGATGAAAAAACGTGCGACGTGTTACTTAAATTATTCCAAGACAAACTAAAAATAGAACTAAATAAAAGCGATATAGAGACCTGCCATCGTACAGGGACGAAAACGGAAAACAAAGAAAGGTCCATCATGATAAAATTTATATCCAACACGGTAAGAAATTATGTATTCAGTAAGAAACGACATCTAAAAGGAACCAAGATTACAATACGAGAAGATCTAACTAAAGTACGTAAAGAAATTGTATCCGGTGCAGTGGAGCAATTTGGAACAAAAAATGTATGGACACAAGGGGGAAGGATTTACGTATTTCACAATAACCAGAAACATGTCATAAAAAATATGGAATCACTCATGGCTTTAGTCGAATGAAATTACTTTTCTAAGTTAAACATATAGTATGTTATAGATTAATAATAATATAAAATATACTTTTTTCTTGTATTACAGTTTTACATAAAACATAAATTTCTATAGATAAAAGTAGCATTGCTTATCGTCTCGTTCTTTTTTCTTTTATTATTGTAGGTTTTTATTACCAAGTCTACCATTTTCACACATATATACCTTGTAAAAGGGATATCAGACAGAGATAGCAGAATAAATGAGTGCAGTGTTGGACATATTAAATACACTCAATACATACGATTCAACGGAAACACAATATATAAATTCTCTAAAAGACATAGAAGTAGGAAATACAGGTAATGATGTAATTAATTTAAACATATGTCACATGAATATTAGAAGTATGCAAAAAAATTTTGAAGAGGTACTTATAATGCTTCAAAGTACAAAAGATATAATCCATGTTATCATATTAACTGAAACATGGCAACTTAAATCTCAAACGAACTTTCAAATACCTCAATATTTATGCCATTACAATGAAGCAGACTTCAATCAAAATGATGGGACTATAATTTATGTACATAATTCATTATCAGTTCAGAATATTAGCAAAGTTAAATTAAATGAGGTAACGTTTTCAATTTTAAATATCAAAAATAAAAATAAAATTTACAAGATTATAGCCACTTACAGACCCCCCTCAACCAACCCTGAAATTTTTATAGAGGATATAAAAAGCATATTAAAATCACACAATTCAAATGAAGTAGAAATACTTGTGGGAGATATAAATTTAGATATATTGGATAAAAATAATATAATAATACAGCTCTATATAAATGCCTTATGTGAAAAAGGATTTTTTCCTCAAATCAATAAACCAACACGAATATCTGAAACAAGCTCCACTTGTATAGACCACATATTCTTGAAAAATGGAAACCATAAACAGTTAAATAATGCGTCATATATCTTGAAATGCAGCATAACTGATCACTATGCAACATTACTTTATTTAATAGAAAGAAAAAATAAAAATCAAAGGAATAATCCACCAAAAATTCGTGAAAAAATAGATTATCAAAAATTTAACAGAGATCTAAAAAAAGAGACATGGTCAGAGGTATACAATGAAAACAATATAGATGCTGCAACGAATAAGTTCATAACTAAATATAAAAATAAAATAAAACATTGTACTAAAATGATATACTCTAAAACAAATAATGAACAGAAGCTAAAACCATGGATAAGTCAAGGTTTAATAAACTCTATACACAATAGGGACAAATTAAAACAAACATTACTAAAACATCCAAATAATTCAGAAATAAAAAATAAATACGTAAAACACAGAAATTTGATAAATAAACTAATTAGAAAAACAAAAAGTGAATATTATAAAGATCAATTCAAAAAAGCTAATCATAACGTAAAAAAAGTATGGGAACTAATAAAAGAATCAACAAATGAAAATATAAAACAAAATAAAACAATAATAAACCAAATTCAAATTGATAATAAAATATTGACAGAACCCAAGGAAATCGCTACTGAATTTAATAATTACTTTTCCGACACTGGACACAAAATGGCTCAAGATATTATAAAAAATAATACGGATGAAAATTTGAGAGAATGCACAAAACCTATTATAAAAAATTCGATATTTTTGTATCCAGTCTCGGAAAATGAAATAATAAATAGCGCAAATAGTTTGAAAAGTAACAGCGCACCGGGTATTGATGGTATTAAGGTAAAAACAATCAAGGAATCTCTTACATACATACTAAAGCCATTACAATATATTATAAATCTGATATTTCAACAAGGATATTTCCCGAAAGCACTAAAAAGAACTATTATAAAACCACTATTTAAACAAGGAAATATAAATAGCATTTCAAACTATCGTCCCATATCTCTCATTAGCAACATCGCAAAAATTATAGAAAAATGTATCAAGAAAAGGTTATTAGAACATCTTAATAAGTATAATATAATATCTAGTTCACAATTTGGATTTAGAGAGGGAGTGTCAACCGTCGACGCAATGTATAATCTGACAAGTTACTTGTATCAAAAGCTAAATAACAATCAAAAGCCTTTGGCAATATTTTTAGATCTAGCGAAAGCTTTTGATACGATTTGTCATGAAAAGCTACTAAAAAAACTAGATACATATGGTTTCAGAGGCATATGCGGTGATTTACTCAAAAATTATTTAACAAATCGTAAGCAGGCTGTCAGTATAGATTCAGAAAAAAGCGAAGAAAAAACAGTTACCTATGGAATACCTCAAGGAACAGTCATAGGCCCTATTCTTTTTCAAATCTACATAAATGATATGTTGAACTTGGACATCTCAGGGGAAATCATCTCATATGCTGATGACACAGTCTTATTATTCTCTGATATCAACTGGGAGGAAGTTAAAATTAAAGCGGAAAGGGGACTTCACCATGTAACAATTTGGCTAAAAAATAACTTATTAACTCTCAATAAAACAAAAACAAAATTTTTAACTTTCTCTCTAAATGCAGCAGGAAAATCTCAAATAAATAAATTAAAATGTCATGAATGTAAAAACCTCATCATTTGTAACAGTTGTCAAGAATACATTGAATCATCCGAAAATGTCAAATATTTAGGTTTATACATTGATCAGTTTCTGAAATGGGACATACACGTGGAGAAAATAACAGGAAAAATTCGAAAATTGGTATACAAATTTTATCAACTGAGACAATATATGGACTTACAATCTCTCTTAAATATTTATAAAGCCTTAGTCGAGTCTATAATTAGGTACGGCTTAATAATTTGGGGAGGAGCGTACGACAATACATTAAATAACCTTAAAGTAATCCAAAGATGCATGTTAAAAATTACTCTAAACAAACCTAGATATTACTCAACAAAATCATTATTTGAAAGTACCAAAATATTAGATGTTGAAAGCTTATATATTTTAGATATTTTGAACTATGTACAAAAGAATCCCAAGATAAAAAATAATTCAAATCATGGCCCATAACCCGTTCGACAACAAACAATGATAGTATAGTACCAAAGCCAACAAATACGGCCTTTACAAAGTCTATAGATTACATTGGAATTAAAATGCATAATATTTTACCTGTAGCAATAAAAGAAATAAAATATTTAAGGAAATATAAAATAAAAACTAAGGTATATGTTCAAGAAAACATAGATCAATTAAAAAAAAATTTAAGAAAATAGTTCTATTGGGTATGTCCCCCGCACTCTGTTTGTTCTGTTTATTCTGTTTATTCTGTTTACTCTATTTATTCTATTTATTCTACTATCTCAGGTACTGTTTATAAACTTTTTATCAGCTAGGTATAGGTAGGCACAAGACAAGCTCCCAGTGAGTTTAGGTGCCGTAATTTGTAGCATGAAATACTTTGTAAATAGTATTTATCACTTGATGCTAGAATGTTTAAGAAATACTTTGTAGAATGTATGTAGAATTATGAACAATAAACATTATTATTTAACCCCCAACCCTTCACCGGATATCCTCAAGAAACAATCCAGTTCCAGATCTCGTTATAATATATACGTGTACAAAATTTCAAGTCAATATCTTAAACCGTTCCGGAGAAAACGTGCGGACAAAAAAAAAAAGTTACATACAGACAGACAGACCGACAGACAGAAATTTTTTCGCTCAAATTTAAAATCTCGACGTTTCATGATATTCTAAACCTATTTCACGAATAAAAATTTTTGAAAATTTTTTTGCGATTACTATACTTCCAATCCACTACGTGGATGTGGAAGTAAAATATTAATGAAATCTTTGCATTCTTTCGATAACCTGAATTCTGGTTATCAAATCAGCAAATTAGAATTTGTCTAATTTCTTATTTAACAATTCTCATTCTAACACTAGCATCCACATAGTCCCCTACGGCCATGCAGATTAAACTAGTATCTACATAACCCCCTACGGCCAAGAAGATTCAGTAAAAAATGAAAACAAAGGTCTAAAATAAATTTGTTTACCTACCTTTCAGTTCTCTTAGATAGTTTTGACTTCCACATCCACGTAGTGGATTGGAAGTATAGTTAGTAATCGTAAGAAAAATTTCAAATTTCTTTTTCTCGAAATAGGTTTAGAATGTCATGAAACGTCAAGATTTTAAATTTGAGCGAAAAAAATTTTCTGTTTGTTTGTCTGCCGGTTTATCGGTCTGTCTGTAACTTTTATTGTCCGCACATTTTCTCCGGAACGGTTTAAGATATTGACTTGAAATTTTGTACACTTATATATTATAACGAGATCTGGAACTGGATTGTTTTTTGAAGATATCCGGTGAAGGGTTGGGGGTAAATAAGGGGAAATAGTCAGAGCCAGCTGGTAAGAGTACAGAAACTTGAAATTCAATGTATATATACAAGCGAAGGCCACAAAATTTCTTATAATATTTTTCATCCCCCACCACCACCCCCATACTGCATTATTAAAGGGGTTGATAAAATAAAATTTAGATATTCGCTTGAAATTTGGTACACGTATATATTGTTCTATATTCTGATATCTATTTTATTTTTTATACGTTCGAAATTACTTTTTGAAAGTAAATTGAAATGATTTTATTGAGCGCCAAACAGTTTCTTAAAAGCTGTTAATATTATAGACTATAGAACACCATTAGCATGACCATCTACAATCTATAGAATGACTCTTACTCAGGGTCCAACGAAGTCGGTTCAATAAATGCTCATCGATCAAGATAACAATCTAAATAAATCAAACTCAGTATTGAACGAACAAAGTATTAATTTATTAACAGATTTGAACTTGGAATGTAATTAACAAATTTAAATAACAAAAACTAACTTAACTAAAATGATAAATATGGCCTTTATTTAAAATAAATATGTACCATGGATTTCTGATATTGTAAAGCTTTACCTTGTCTTTCTTTCGACTCGAGTAATGTTATATTGTAACCTCTAGCTGGTTATTATGATCCTTGAAATATAATGTCACTTGACTGACTTTTTAAACCTCTCAAGGCTTCTTCTTCTTCTTCTTTTCTGGATTGACGTTTGTTTATAACCTCCAAATTATTTTCAACTGATTCCTTGAAATATTTCTATCACTTGATTGACGTTTGAAATTTCTTCACCATATAAATTTGTTAACTGGATTAACAAATACTTCTAAATCTGCTTTCCGGATAATCTACTTCTTAATACTTTTAAAGTTTACTCACTTTTATATTTAATATACTTTACAAATTTTTCTTGATATCAATATATCTGGATTGTAACCTTCAACTTATTCACCACTTTTCTTCTCTTTTCAATTTAATATTTATTCTTGGATGAATATATTTCGCAGCTCGCTGTTCAGCGGTGTGTGATCAACTGATTTGTTATTTTTAGTCGTTTCAATGGGTTAATTTCCAATATTTCAATTGTTTTTTTCTATTTTGATCTAATATTTCAAAATTTAATTTTAATTTAAAATTTAAACTATTCAGTTTTGTTTGTTCTTTACCTTAATTGAATACTGTTTTTAATTCTTTAATTTTCCTGATAAGTTTCTTATTCTACTTTTCAGGATTAAGTGAATAATTGTAATTAATCGAAATATATTGACATATTACATATACTTTCTTAAAATCTACTTATAACTACAATTAACAATTCCAATCTCAAATAAATACTAATTCATACATTTAGATGAATAGCAATGATAAACACAAAATGCTAGTAGTTAAAAACGTACTGCAGTTTTACATACTGACAGAATACTGATATAATAAACTAAAACAAAAATTGATACGCCAACAAACATTTAACATCATACTATTAGTCCTTTCTTTCTGCATGATGTGAAATATCATTTACAAAACACCTTTCTGCAATGATATTTAAAAATATCTGAAAACTTAAAATGTCATTCGGTGTTTTGTATTCTATGGACTTACTATTTCTAAATTAATTACGCTGCACTGCAACTACTGTTGATAGTCTTTCATTCAATATTCATTTTGTGTAGATTTACAGTGTTTCTACACAAAATATGATTTTCAGCCCTAAGTATTGACATGCATGTCAGATTTTATAAAATTTACTTTTTTGTTTTCCAATTTCATTCTAAATCATTTTAAATGAGATTGTGATTCTCTATCAGTTCATGTTTTATTATATACTATTTAGAATAACCTTGTTAAACTAAAATAACTTCATTTTATGTTTATTTAAATATTTTGTTCGTATTCAATACCAAGTTTCATTCTCTGCATCCTACTCGATGAGAATAAGTGAACTTGAATCAATTAAATAAACCACAGATACTCCTGCTTCTGTATGATCCGTTAAAGTAAAACTGTTATGATTAATTCCTAAAATACATACAAATTTGTGAATTTTATTTATGATTTTAAACACAACACTTAGGTAGTGTTCCACAGTGTGGATATACAGCATAAAACCCCCTAAACTAATAGAATTTTGACATGTGAAAATTTTGTTAGTTTTAACAACATGATGTGACATTCACACTGTCAAAGTTTATTTACAATTTAAAACTGATCTACTCAGGATCATTTGGATAACTTAAGAGTAATCTATCCTGGATCATATGGATAATTTATCCCCATGTGACAACTTCCCGGTACTGATTCTTCCTTATTATAATTTAAAACATTTTCGTTTTCATTTAAAATATTACCTACTTCAAGTTGTTGCGCATAGCCCTTTGCCATTGTAGGTTCATAATCAATTGAATTTTTATACTTTTGAGACAAATTTTTAAAAATGTTATCATATTTGGAGTAACGACTTATCAGAAAGGTTTCAGGCTTCTTATCATTAATTATTTGAACACATGTGGTTCCCACTATATGCTCACCGCAAAATTCATTATCATTATTGGACTCTATGCCATTTGATACATTAATTATTTCGGCATCATTGCCATTCAATTCATTAACTATTTCGGCACCTTTGCCATTCAATTCATTAACACTACAGAAAGGTATTCTTTCACCTTCTACTTTTAGGATTCTTTCTCCTAATACAATATTTGCCTTTTTTCCTGATAAGATGTCGTCTCCCAATATAACATCATTTTCTATACAGTCGCCTATTTTTTTACAATTATTACCTACATTTAAAACAAGTTTATCTAAAAATCCTGATTTCTATTTCTATCATTTACTTGTACTGTTTCTATTTTATTTATATTAGAGTGCGTGTTTTCATCTACTCTATTTCCCCTTTGAATATTGATATTAGCAACTTGTGCATATGACTCATTATTTTTAACATAACCCCCTCTCTCTCTGCAATCATTATCATAATGACGTTTCTCAAAACCCTGCTTTTCATTCCTATAATTGTCATATTTATATTGACCATAACCTCCTCGTTCCTTTCTATCATTGTCATATTGACATTTCTCATAACCCTGCTTTTCATTCCTATCATTGTCATATTGACGTTTCTCATAACCCTGCTTTTCATTCCTATCATTGTCATATTGACGTTTCTCATAACCCCCTCGTTCCTTTCTATCATTGTCATATTGACGACCATAACCTTGCTTTTCCTTCCTATCATATTGACCATAACCCCCTTGCTCCCTTCTGTCATTCTCATTCCTATTCTGATCATAACCCCACTTGTTATAATATCTACTATTATTTTCCCTATTTTGACTAGACTTCCTATCAAAACTCTGATGATAATCATCTAATTCTCTTAAATAATCAATTAAATCATCTAACTTTGCAATTCTTTGCGTAATAATAACATTCTGGATATCCCCTGAAAAATGCCTAGCTAAATATCTGACCATTTCACTTTCTGTGAATTTTGGTTCTAGATGTCTAATATTGTATACTTTTCTAAGTACATAATTTTCCCTAGAAATACCTTTATTTTCTACATAGTTACCATTAAATAGGTCTTGTCTTATTTTCAACTGAGTGTAATCACTCCAATATTGTTTCAAGACTAGAGCTTCAAATTCCTCTATAGTCTCAAACCTGTCCATTATAACTGAGTACCAGATTTCCGCTTCTCCCTTTAACATGTCTTGTATGTTTGCTTTTAGGTTTGCATTTACGTGTTGTGTTTCCATGTGTTGTTTCAAACGTGAAATGAAAATTTTAGGATGTATGCGGTTATCTCCGTTAAAATAAAATGGTGTTTTGTTGCACGTGTAAGTATGTGTGGGTAATTGTGTTAATTGTGTACGTGTGGTATCCTTCAACAACTTCGTGTTCTGTTCTATCTTGCTATCCTGTTCTTTTATTTTGCTATCATATTTATCCTCCTGTTTCTTCATTCTACTATCTACTGCAGTCATTCCATCTTCAAACATTGTTACAACTTCCTCTCTTATTTCCTTTGCTGCCTCATTTACCTTAATACCAATTTCTTCGTTGACTGTCTCTCCCATTCTCTCCCATTTACTCTCTAAATTTTCAATTTTATTTCTTACTTCTATGTTGCTTTCTTCCAGCTTTTGCATATTTTTGTTAATATTTTCTTCTAGTCTCTGGTTATTTTGACTAATGTCTTCTTTTAAAGTTTGGTTATTTTGTACCATTTGTGTATTTATGTTGCCAATGTTTTCTTCTAGTCGCTGGTTATTTTTGTCCATATTTTCTTCTAGTCGCTGGTTATTTTGATCCATTTTTGTATTTATGTTGCCAATTTGTGTATTTATGTTTGCTTCCAAAGTTTGGTTATTCTGTACCATTTGTACCTTAATGTTGCCAATGTTTTCTCCAATACTATGATTCATTCCAGTGATCATTTCCATCAACTTCTGGAGCATGTTTGGATCAGGTTGTGTGTTTGTGTCACCAATTTGTGTTTGTGCAACTGTGGATGTACCCTGTGTAGTTTCCTCTGGATTCATGGTTGTTGTCTTACCTGACTTTAACCTCATATAAATTATATTTGTTTCTAATTTGACAATGCCTTGTTGTCAAAACTATCAAAATAAGTTATTTGATCTATTATCTTTCAAATGTATGCTTGAAATGATAAACTATTCTCAAGTTGTATTTATTCAATCGCTTTCCTGATCGCTCCACGTTAACAAGCCATAAATGTTCTATATTCTGATATCTATTTTATTTTTTATACGTTCGAAATTACTTTTTGAAAGTAAATTGAAATGATTTTATTGAGCGCCAAACAGTTTCTTAAAAGCTGTTAATATTATAGACTATAGAACACCATTAGCATGACCATCTACAATCTATAGAATGACTCTTACTCAGGGTCCAACGAAGTCGGTTCAATAAATGCTCATCGATCAAGATAACAATCTAAATAAATCAAACTCAGTATTGAACGAACAAAGTATTAATTTATTAACAGATTTGAACTTGGAATGTAATTAACAAATTTAAATAACAAAAACTAACTTAACTAAAATGATAAATATGGCCTTTATTTAAAATAAATATGTACCATGGATTTCTGATATTGTAAAGCTTTACCTTGTCTTTCTTTCGACTCGAGTAATGTTATATTGTAACCTCTAGCTGGTTATTATGATCCTTGAAATATAATGTCACTTGACTGACTTTTTAAACCTCTCAAGGCTTCTTCTTCTTCTTCTTTTCTGGATTGACGTTTGTTTATAACCTCCAAATTATTTTCAACTGATTCCTTGAAATATTTCTATCACTTGATTGACGTTTGAAATTTCTTCACCATATAAATTTGTTAACTGGATTAACAAATACTTCTAAATCTGCTTTCCGGATAATCTACTTCTTAATACTTTTAAAGTTTACTCACTTTTATATTTAATATACTTTACAAATTTTTCTTGATATCAATATATCTGGATTGTAACCTTCAACTTATTCACCACTTTTCTTCTCTTTTCAATTTAATATTTATTCTTGGATGAATATATTTCGCAGCTCGCTGTTCAGCGGTGTGTGATCAACTGATTTGTTATTTTTAGTCGTTTCAATGGGTTAATTTCCAATATTTCAATTGTTTTTTTCTATTTTGATCTAATATTTCAAAATTTAATTTTAATTTAAAATTTAAACTATTCAGTTTTGTTTGTTCTTTACCTTAATTGAATACTGTTTTTAATTCTTTAATTTTCCTGATAAGTTTCTTATTCTACTTTTCAGGATTAAGTGAATAATTGTAATTAATCGAAATATATTGACATATTACATATACTTTCTTAAAATCTACTTATAACTACAATTAACAATTCCAATCTCAAATAAATACTAATTCATACATTTAGATGAATAGCAATGATAAACACAAAATGCTAGTAGTTAAAAACGTACTGCAGTTTTACATACTGACAGAATACTGATATAATAAACTAAAACAAAAATTGATACGCCAACAAACATTTAACATCATACTATTAGTCCTTTCTTTCTGCATGATGTGAAATATCATTTACAAAACACCTTTCTGCAATGATATTTAAAAATATCTGAAAACTTAAAATGTCATTCAGTGTTTTGTATTCTATGGACTTACTATTTCTAAATTAATTACGCTGCACTGCAACTACTGTTGATAGTCTTTCATTCAATATTCATTTTGTGTAGATTTACAGTGTTTCTACACAAAATATGATTTTCAGCCCTAAGTATTGACATGCATGTCAGATTTTATAAAATTTACTTTTTTGTTTTCCAATTTCATTCTAAATCATTTTAAATGAGATTGTGATTCTCTATCAGTTCATGTTTTATTATATACTATTTAGAATAACCTTGTTAAACTAAAATAACTTCATTTTATGTTTATTTAAATATTTTGTTCGTATTCAATACCAAGTTTCATTCTCTGCATCCTACTCGATGAGAATAAGTGAACTTGAATCAATTAAATAAACCACAGATACTCCTGCTTCTGTATGATCCGTTAAAGTAAAACTGTTATGATTAATTCCTAAAATACATACAAATTTGTGAATTTTATTTATGATTTCAAACACAACACTTAGGTAGTGTTCCACAGTGTATATATATATATATATATATATATATATATATATATATATATATATATATATATATATATATATATATATATATATATATATATATATATATATATATATAATAATAATAATGACATGAGGAATTACGTTATATTTTGGGATTATTCTGATGGAGGGTTGGGGGTTAAATAGAGGTAAATAAGGGAAAATTAGTAAAGAGAGCTGGTAAGAGTACAGATACTTAAAATTCGGTGTATGTACTAGAAGCCAAGACCTCAGATTTTTTTATAATATTCATTTTTTTTGTTTATTTTATTTAACCCCCCACCAACCTTAATCCACTATTGAAGGGGTTGGTAAAATAACATTGAAATATTCACTTGAAATTTTATAGACGTACGTATTATAATGACATCTGGAACTAGATTATTATTGTGAAATCATTCCGTTGCAGGGTTGAGGGTTATTTAGGGGTAAATAGGGGAATATAAGTAAAGCAAGTTGGTTAGAGTACAGAAATTTGAAATTCGGTGTATGTAAAAGAAGCCAAAGTCTCAGATTTGTTAGTCATATTTTTCAACCCCCCACCACCCCTACTCTATTATTAAAGGGGTTGATAAAATAAAATTGATACATTCATTTGAAATTTGGTACACTTATGTATTATAACGACATCTGGAACTACATTATATTTTGAGATGATTCCGTTGAAGGGTTGGTTGTTAAATAGGGGTAAATAGGACAAAATAAGTAAAGCAAGCTGGTAAGAGTACAGAAACTTGAAATTTGGTGTATGTACGAGAAGCCAAGGTCTCAGATTGTTTGTAATATGTGTCAACCACCCCTACTCCATTATTAAATGGGTTAATAAAATAAAATTGAGATATTCACTTGAAATTTGGTACACGTATGAATTATAACGACATCTGGAACTAAATTTTGTTTTGAGATGATTCCGTTGATGGGTTGGGGGTTAAATAGGGTAAATAAGTAAAGCAAGATGGTATGAGCACAGAGACTTAAAATTTGATGTATGTACTACAAGCCAAGGCCACAAAATTTGTTCATAATATTTTTCATCCCCCCCCCCACACTCCATTATTAAAGGGGTTGATAAAATAAAATTGAGATATTCACTTGAAATTTGGTACACGCATGTATCATAAAGACATCTGGAACTAGATTATAGTTTGAGATGATTCCGTTGAAGGGTTGGGGGTTAAATAGGGGTAAATAAGGGAAAATAAGTAAAGCAGGCCGGTAAGAGTACAGAAACTTCAAATTCTGTGTATGTACTAGAAACCAAGGCCTAAGAATTTTTATAATATTTTCCATCCCCCAATACCCCTACCTAATTATTAAAGGAGTTGATAAAATAAAATTGAAATATTCACTTGAAACTTGGTACACGTGTGTATATAACGATATCTGGAACTACATTATATTTTAAGATGAAGGGTTGAGGGTTAAATAGGGGTAAATACGGGAAAATAAGTAAAGCAAGCTGGTAATAGTACAGAAACTTGAGATTTGGAGTATATACTAGATGCGAAGGCCTCAGGTTTTTTTAAATATTTTCCGTCCCCCCACCACCCCACTCCCTTATTAAAAGAGTTGATAAAATTAAATTTAGGTTTTCACTTGAAATTTAGTACACGTATGTATTATAACGATATCTGAAACTAGATTTTATTTTGACATGATTGCGTTGAAGGAGTGAGGGTAATTGGTGGTAAGTAGGGAAAAATAAATAAAGCAAGCTGGTAAGAGTACAGAAACTTGAAATTCGGTGTCCTAGAAGCCAAAACCTCAAATTTCTTAGCAATATTTTTCACCCCTGACAACCCATTATTAAAGGTGTTGATCAAATGAAATTGAAATATCCACTTGAAATTTGGGACACGTATGTATTATAACGACATCTGGAACTAGATTGTATTTTGAGGCGGTTCCGTTGAAGGGTTGGGAGTTAAGTAGAGGTAAATAGGAGATAATAAGTAAATCAGGCTGAAAAGAGTACAGAAATTTGGGATTTGGTGTATATACCAAGGCCTCAGATTTAATTCTAGTATTTTTCAAATTCTGCCACCTCCGCTCCATTATTAATGGGATTGGTAACACAAAATTGAGATATTCACTTAAAAGTTAGTACACGTATGTATTGTAATGACATCTGATTGAGATGATTTCATTGAAGGGGTGGGAGGCGGTAGGTTGTGAATAGGGGAAAATAAGTAGGGTAAACTAGAAATTTCGTTTTTAACGTATATGGTAGAAAATAACGCCTCAAACTTTTCTATGACATCTGCCCCAATGCAATGTTTAAAAGTGAATTATTATTTATTTGCTTTAATTGTATTGTAACATATTCTTTATAGGATTTTGCAAACATCAGAAAAAATAACTATATATGGGAACAAAAAAAAAGCTATGTGTAAAAATATTAATGGAATCTTTGCATTCTTTCGATAACCTGACTTCTGGTTATGCTAGCAAATTAAAATTACTTTAATGCATTTGTATAATTTCTTATTTGAAAATTCTCATTCAACAACTAGCATCCACACGGTTCCCTACGGCCATGCAGGATAAAATAGCAACTACATACCCCCCTACGATATATGAAGATTCAGTTCAAAATGAGAACAAAAGCATAAAGTGGATTTATTTACCTACCTTTCTTAAAAAATGATAGATTTCATGAACATGTAATCCATTAGAATGAAAATTCGTGAAACTTGGGGTAAAATAAACGTCAATATCACAAAAATTATTTGACTTACCTTTCCATCGGATCTTTTTCTACATTAGTTCCAGAGTAATATGTGAAAGTTTCAGATTTTTATCTCTAAAAATTGTAGAAATGGTAGAACTTTTACCGATTTCATCGGAAGTCTCTATATGTTCCGACTGCATTTATGTTCTATTCCTACATACATTCATTTTTATATTTGAAAGTGTGATAATCCAATAGCCACATGTTTATCGCTTCATTCAACTTTGTTGAACTCAATTTCA
Source organism: Stenurella melanura (assembly GCA_963583905.1). Classification (NCBI taxonomy): domain Eukaryota; kingdom Metazoa; phylum Arthropoda; class Insecta; order Coleoptera; family Cerambycidae; genus Stenurella; species Stenurella melanura. Next base: position 108,602,025 of record OY757312.1, on the reverse strand, counting down.
TTAATTGGTCCAAAAGTTACAACAAATTTAGTGTAGCGGGTTCGAAAACACGCACGCTTCGCGCCCCGTACTTATGTGTTGCCACGTTCCATTCTCGTGCGTTAAAAAAATCTAGAGCCAACATTTTTTATGCTGCAAAAAAAATTTCATGTACACTTTTGATGTGAAATTTCCCCCTCTATCGTCTAGTGCTATTACTTTTTGATGTGTGTTTTTTATTTTTCGAGTTATTGGCCAAGAACCGAATTTCGGCCAATGTATTCGATTTTTTTAGGGGTCGCCGGCACCTTACAGCTCTAAACTTTTTTCTATCGTATTCTACACCAACCAAACTATTAATTCTGCAAAATCCAGCCATATAAGACTTAGTGATCGGTTTTTATCAATTTCTGTCTCTGACAACTGGGCTTTTTTTTATTTGAAGGACTAACTAAAATTAGTTTTAAAGAATTCAGAATTTATATTTATTTGTAGGTATCATCGAAAAGAACATACAAGAAACTAAAATCTGAGCCAAAAAATTTTGCTCTACGCTTTGATGGGCAATCGTCGATTTAATTTTCGACTTTGCAATTGTTTTTAGGCGTTATTATAAACATTTTAACCTGAGACTTGGCTTGATGGTTGAGCTGCAGCATTGGTATATTCATGTAATCCTTAAAATATGTAGGTTTTGTTCAAATTATCATTAATTGTTTAAAATTAGCCTCCCTGAAATGTTGTTATGTTTTGAAACTTGACCAAGTGAGCAGAAAAGTTTGGAATGTATCTAGTTGTCATCGCAGTTTCATTGTGAACATTTTGTTCCCTTTATTTATCGCGATACGGATTATACAACCAGAAATATTGAAGGATTACTGCGAAAAACGACAATTTTGAACATTTTTATGTTTAACCGACAGTATTACACCACACAGATTTAATCTAAAACTTTTTACTACACGTAATGTTTACAAGTTCTAGCAAAAAAATTGCTAAGTTAGTTCGATAGAAATCTTAGTTTTACTCCACTCACTATATCTTTAGAAAATTATGTGATTTAAGGGGCACTTAATAGTGGATTATACACAACATAACAAATTGGCGTTCGTATTCTTAACACAAAAAACGCCATCTACCAGAGGTACAAGTAAAGATAAAGTTTCATCTAACTCATTAATAATAAAAACGGAATGTTTCATATTCTTCCCTTTTGAACATCTTTGTGTAAACTATTGACGGCTGCACTTAGTAGTCGATTTATTGGTATATTGTTATTTCTCACTTCAATTGTTATGATTTTCTGCTATATTGAGAAAACGCAGACACTCTACTTTGTCGGCTAATCACTCAACATTTATTTATATATAGTAAAATCCTTGGTGTAGCGTTGTCCATAAGAATCCTTTGTCATAACGTTACCGACAATCAATATTTAGTTGATGTTACCAATTAGCATATTGGCGCTATTATTAGTATTCCGCTCTATTTATGACATTGTACTGGCGGTATAAATATAAATATTAAAATGTCAGATAATATCTTTGTAGCAAATGGTTACATCACTAACAGCGTTCAAAAAGAAAATTCGACGCATAACCAACGTTTCATGTTTGTTTTCGTTATTGAAAATATTATTTTAAAATCGTTAATCGTAAAACAGTGTCCATGTCACCTTTTTGGCCAAGAGTTTGGAACTTGATTACTGGCCCACTGGGATTTAAACAAAGAACTAAACTTTGGACACACAATGACTGTGTGAGTGTGTCCTTTGACTCTTAAGTAAACCAAAGACACATGAAACAAAATCTGCGAAACACGAAACAAAAGAAAAATATAGATTACATTCTGAGCGGCCGCGGCCTGTCATTTTAAAATCTTAATTATTGCATATAATCAAAACAATTCTAAAAAACTGTAACCAAAAATTATGAAATAAAATCATCGTAGTTTGATTGATAGGACATTAGGATTATAAGTTGGTTAATGTAACCAAACAATGTTTAATATATTATTGAACTCTTTGCAGAAAAGAAGAATATATTGTATTTGCCACACATTATTTTATATCCGCATGTATCGCTTGCAGAGAAAATGTTTTCAAATCACTGAGTTAGTTATCACATTTAAAATGACACTGAAAATATTCGCGTCTGCAGGCCCATCCATCACGGTTGTTATAAATACGTTAACTGAACAAGGAATATGTATAATGATCAAACTGAGAACGAATCTGATGTTAAAGTTTAAATATTCATGAAGACGGATATATTATTTTGCTGTGAAGTAGCTACATAAAACGGCACTCCAAAGAGTAAAAAGTTGTGTGAAGTAACTGTCCTTAAAATAAAATCGGTGTAAAAGTGAAAAAAATCATAAAATCAAATGCTCGATCAAATGCCTTTTTAACCTATATGCAATATCGATATTAGGTTATAAAGGTCAATTATCCGAGAGACGCCGACGATGTATTATTTACCGTTTTATTGACACGGTGTGTCAACTTTTTCGAACATTTTTGTATAATTGCTAATAAATTTATTTTAAATTTAATTAAATTGTTGAATATTGTAAACAACAAAAGAATAATTTATATAATTTGGAGCAGCTGAAATATTGTTGAAAGTAAGATTTTCAGTTCTATAGAAATTAACTTTGGAGAAACTTTTTGTTTAATAATTCCAGCACAGTGGTCTTTCCATCTATCGGGAGTTAAATAGGATTTTACCGCGGTTAGGTGCACCAGCATGTAATACAGGAATGCCAGTCTTCCTTTTGCACATCACGGAAATCGCTGATGAAACTTGTCTTAGTACAGTGAAGTATTTGTTCTCATAATGCATGACCTACAAACGACAAAATTGCGACGTCGTAGCAACTCTTCTTAAAGTATTGCCTTGATCCCTTTCAAGTCCCTTTAAAACGCCTTTCTAAGCATTATGTTGGTACCCTGAATGGAAATAATCTTACTGTTTAAGATTTGTAAAGCGGCGCAAAACACATAACTATGTGATGTATTCTGATTACTTCGTGGAGACATTTTACTAGTAAATATAAATCTAGCAACATCCAATATACAGAGTGTTTCAAAAATACACAGCACAAATTTGAGTATATTCCCTACGAATGAAGGGTTATCAGAAAATACAGATTTTTCTAGTTTGACATAAAACGGCTTTATGAATTGCCAAGATATTAAAGGCAATTGATTGGAAGCTTGTCTTACTATTTATTTTCATATCTTATATGGGGGTCGAGAAAAGGGAGCTTTTTTATCCTTCTGTTTGTACTTTATGCGTGTTATTTTTATGAAACCGACAAAACACAATGAAAGAAAATAGTACAAAGAGGTGCCATAAATATTGTCTAAATTTTAGTGCAGGCGTTTCCTTAATTTCTCTGTTTCTGTTACTGGATTTTTCTTATGTAACTCTTACTATATCCTAGTTAGTATTACAATGATTTTTAAAAAACTGCACACAACGAAATAGCGAAGAAAACTTATCAAGTTGCAAAATAGAAAACTTTTGAGAGAAGCCATTTTCAAACATTTGATGACTTTTACAATAATGCACATATTTTACTAAACTTTAGAAGAATATGCCCCTTGGTACCACCAAGGTAAGTTTCAACTTTATTTTAACAAAGTATAATTGTAAAGTCGAAAATTGAATTGTCGATTGTTTAATTGCATCAAATCACTCAACATTTTTGCTTGCAAATTATAGTGTCTCTTTTTATTACTTTTCGGTAATATTAACACAAATAACTTTTATAAAGTATAATTTTTCTAAGATGACACTATCGGCAATAAAACGCCAGACGAAGAGAAACGCATATCTCACCTTTTCAAATAAGGATAACTTCTGAAAGTGTAAATATAAAATTAGTGCAAATACAGATTGGGATTTAAAGTGTTTTTGATTTACACTTTCAGAAGTTATACTTATTTAATTCTTGAGCAAGAGCAAGACAAGAAATGAAACCACGTGTATCTACAAACTTAGGGGCGGGGCTGCAATCGTTCTCTGCTCGAATAGGCGCGAGAAAAGGTGAGATAATAATTTCTCTTCGTCTGGCGTTTTATTCCCGATAGTGACAACTTAGAAAAATTACACTATAGTTATTAATTATATAAGGGGAGAGTCACATTTTTTCGAGTGTATTGAAAGGCTGTTAATCCCTGAATGTAATTCAACGTCTTATCTACGACCATGGCCGAATTAGGAGCGTGAGAGCCGCATGAGAGCAGGTGAAAAATTCTGATTTTGAGAAACGTCAGATTTGACAAGTTGATGTTGATTAAGAATCTTTTGATTTTGAGCAAAAAAAAGGTCTTTGAATTGTTTCTATGATATAAGTTTGTTCATTAGTTGACAGAAGCGAAAAATTTGCAAAATCGACAGAAAAAACGAGTGAGAATGCTGAGAATTTCTTCATTCCGACTGAAATCATGCAAGAAGCTCAAGCAGCAGCATTACAGCTGCTACCAGCGAAGAGCAAAAGTGCATACGAGAAGGAATTGGTGGAATTCGACAATTGTAACAAAAGGGGCATAGGAGAAGGAGCAATTACAGAAGAGGTGCTACTATCCTACTTTTTAATATGGAGAAACGGTTTGCTGCCTCGTCAGTGTGGACAAAGTATTCCATGTTAAAATCAACGTTGATAGTGCACAAAGGTATTGATATTTCAAAGTATGGTAAACTTACTTCATATTTGAAAGCCGAATCAAGAAATTATAAGCCAAGAAAGGCAAAGATACTGGAGAGAAACCAAGTCGAAAAATTTTTGAAAGAAGCATCGGATGAGGAATATTTACAAGTTAAGGTAGAACATACACGATGTCAATATTTCGATTTATACATTGAGCTTTTTATTTTGAACTTATTACAGGTTGCAACGATCATGGGAGTTCCAGGTGCTTGTCGGTGTAATGAATTAATCTTTCTGGATATCAGCCATGTTCAAGACAAAGGTACCTGTACGTACTCATTTCGGATACGAAAATTAACATATTTAGAAGTTTCACGATTATGAAAGAAGCTTTTTCAATAAATGCTGTAGAAATGTGTCAAAATACATCAATTTGCGACCTAAAACTGCCACTGGGGGATTTGGGAGATGTGGCTGGAAAATGTACTGCACATCAACACAATTTCGAAAACTTTCTCAAAAGTGGCTTCATTTCTTAGGCTCCTTGATCCAGAAGGTTTTACCGGACATGAAATGAGGCGTTCTTCGGCAACATTGTTGGTCAATGCTGGGGGCGATATTACCACTTTCAAGCGTCACGGTGGTTGGAAATCGACTACGGTAGCGGAAAGTTATATAGAAGAATAACCATCCAGCAAAATGGCAACCGCTGAAAAAATCCACGTCCTACCATGTACATCTACTAACGAGTTAATTTGATTAATCCCGGTCAAAATGACGAGAAGATCGTTCTTGATATAAATGTTAATATTAATAGTAATTCTAAATACAATTCTATAAAATCGAAGTATTTTGAATTTTAATCCACTAGTGTATTAAAAGGCCTTTAATCCACGGAAAACAGGCGTATTATACCTTCCTAATATAGTGCTCGCAGATAAAATGTGAAGTCGGGCTGCAGAATGTGCCGCTACAGTTTGTTTTTTACGAAAAATACCATCAATTTTATTAATCGTAACATGTGTTATACTTAGTAAGAGGATAGAATAAATAAAAGCATTCAGAAGAAACTAAATTGGAACGGAAAGTTTCAAATTAACAACTGCCTGATTTGACAAATGAAAAATATCGTTACAAAATTCATTGGGGCTATGGTGTTTTTTGTAACAAATAATAGTTTCATTTATTTTATCATCATCTAAGTCTCCTCAACGAGTAGCACTCCTTTTATTTACAAATCTAAACTGTCTGAAGGAATCTGTGATATGCGTAACTGTCAAATTTAGCAGAAACTAAATTGGGATGGAGAGTTTGAAATTAACAACTGTTGTGTGATTTGATGCATTTAAACAATTGACAGAATTTTCTACTTTGTTTTTAAGACGTTATTAAAAACAATTTAACTTGAGACTTATTTTGATGACTGCATTTTCGTTAAAATATGTGAATTATTGTATAAGTTATCATCATATGTTTAAAAATGGCCTCTATCAAATATTTGTACGTTTTGAAACTTGACAAATCGATCAAAAAGGTTTAGACATATCTGTTGTTCTTCACAATTCCATTGTGAACCATTTGTTTTTCTTTTGTTTTATTGTGATACGAACATATATAGCAAGGTATAGAAACTACGAAAAAACACAATTTTGAATATTCCTCTGTTTAAACAAAAGCTTTCTGTCTGTTCCCTAGAAATTTTACTTACCACTATTAGTTCCATTTCAATGTTTGATAAGTCAAACATTGAAATGGAACTAATAGTGTAATGTTAACATTTATACTTTTATATTTAAATATTTTATCTGCAGAGCTGGGCACAACTTCAAGTAAAAGTAGTATAAATTGTGCTTCAATTACTTTTTTAACTTGAAGTATTTTACTTCAAATACCCGAAGAAATGAGTAGTTGGTGCTTGATACTTGCAGATATTTTAGAATAGTACTTAGTACTTGTTAAACGAAATTACAGTACTTGAAATACTTTACAATTTGCTTCCAGTATTTAAAATACTTGATTACTACTTCAAGTACCCTAGGTACTGCAAGTAAGTTTACAATCCAGTTGAAACCTGCAGAGAGTAATATTCGTTATTGCTAAAAGAGCATTTGCCTTTGGTTTGTATTAGACAGTATGGTATAGCATAGTACAGTATGACACTTTCTGACCAGGCGTAAAATTTTCGTTGTCAATGCCCATTGCTGGAAAACCATACGCCAACATTTTCTGCTTGCCTATTTTCCAGATTTTTGCTAAAAAATTGGACTTTTGGCCATAAACGGGCCAGTACTGGTGCTTTTCAAAAAAAAAATGTTGGCACCTTCTCAAACTTGTAGTTTCTGTACCACAGAATAGTCTCTGCGAGTGTCAACATTTTTTTCAACATTGAAATACCGTCAAATAACAATTATTATGCCAAAAAGATACAAAAAAGACACATTTAGCGAATAATGACCGAGAAACTTTCCTTTTTAACATAACAAAGTATTTGAATGCTTTTCAACATTGATAAAAAAATGCTGGCACTCACAAAGACTATTTTTGGTACAGAAACTACAAGTATGAGAAGGCACCAACATTTTTTTTTTGAAAATCACCAGTTTTGGCCCGTTTTTGGTCAAAAGTCTAATTTCTTACCAAAAATCTGGAAAATAGGCAAGCAAAAAATGTTAACATATGGTTTTCCAGCAATGAGCATTGACAACGAAAATTTTCCGCCTGGTCAGAAAGTGTTATACTATTACTACGTTCCAATTTTGGCCATAGTTGATGTCACCAATCAGTGCTGCCAATTGCATGGAGAAAAAATGTTGGCATATATCGAATGTTGATAGGCACTAGCACCAAGCCCCAAAGTGTTATACTCTGTTTCACAATTGAAAATTTTATAATGCGGCCAACGCTCAAATGGACAGAGGGCAACAATGAGAAACATGTTATATCCCAGGCCCCTTATATCGAGCTATCTATTAGACTATAATACTCAAGAAATTTTCTTAGTTATTTTAGAACACGTTAATGAAATAAAATATGATGTTTTTTTAGGAGCCAAATTTTCTCATTAAGTAAACAAATAAAACATATTCAAAAAACTGTATCATTATTTAAATATAACCTAATAAAAAAAAACATGTCAATGTACAGAAATATTTACACATAAAAATTGGTTTAGACAAAAATAAAAAATTTAAAGTACGTAAGTAGTTAAATGTACTTGTAAGTGTTTTGCTTTTAAACAGTGCTTGATACTTGATACAAGAAAATACTTGAAGTATTCTGCTTTTTGAAAAGTAATTAACACTTGATGCAACAAGTACCCCAACTTGTCTATGAGACAAACCAAAATATTTATATTATCCCACTAATTTTAAATTGTTCGCATCTCATATCTATTTACCGAGCCTCTCACGGCAGCGTAAAGTAAAATGTGATAAATCCACGGTGTATTTCTTCTGGGTTCGATCTTTATCCAGTAGATGGCAATGGTTTTTGTTCACGTTTTTTCAGTAATGCGGATAGCTGGATTTAGAGTTGGGGCTAGTGGAATTTATCTAATGTGTTTTATTTTCCAGTCCTTTTTTACAATGTACTTTTGTTTACAGGGTATTTGCCTGCGACAAGCGAATAAATCATGTATGTGGACAAGAAACAGGGCTCTGGCTATGTGCACAAAGGAATGGCACAGAAATATTACCAGCACTGCACACCACAGGGAGAATAAATCATATTTGTATCATTTACCATAAGTTATAACTATAATTTTACGATATTTATTGTATATATGTATTAAGTTATGCTAGTGCTTACATTACATACAAATGTGGAACAAATAATTTAGTTTTGCTGCATTTCCGTTTTAATAGAAACTTTTAAGTTAACTATCAAGAGTTAGTATTGAAAACGGCTATTACTTCCTTAATATTGCATACCAAGCTATTATTTTAAATGTTAGTTCCATATTTCATTCATCTTTGGATCAAATTTATTTAGCAATAACATTTGTACTTATCTAAATTATAAACCTTAAATTAAGAAAAACAAGAAATATATTTTCTTCTGAGTGTGATGACATGAAACATTAAAATAAAAAATTTCGTCAAAACTTACCATTTCATGATGATCTGGATAAAACGTTTGATCGATCAATGGAAAGCTGTCTTTACCAAGCCGCCTTTGAAGTTGTACAAGGTGTCCGAAAACCCATGGCTTATCCTATAAACAAATAATTTTTGGATTTTGTTTATAAATATTTTCGACATAACGTGTTCTTTTGTAAATTATGTTGTTGCATATCATTTATCCAACAATTTCATGAAATAAGTATTGCGCGAGTTCTAAAAATATGCAGTGTATAGTCTAAAAGTAATAATATAATTATTCACATGATCTGGCAGGGGTACAAAAAACATGTAGTTATTTTTATTACAATGCACTTTTCTTAAAGTCAAACAAAACCAAGCACTAACGTTTATATTCAGTAACCTCATGTAAGTTGGTGTCTAAAGCACGAATTTCAATTTGATTTTATTTAGTTACTATATAGATTGCATAAACAGTATTTTCATGGTTGAAAAGAAAATGTGCTAATTAATGTAAAAGCGAATCGTCCTCATATGATCGTAAAATTTGACTGTTTCCAAGCTCATTTTTTAATTTTGGCCCTAAAAGTACTAACGTATAAGTACAACTTAGATATTGGTATTTTAGGGTCTAAATAATGTTTTAAGTTTGGGTATTTTGATGTTATATCTTTCATATTTAACTATTGAAACCCTCTTGACTGAAATCGTAATATCTTTTGCACGATGTCTTATATATATATATGATACATATATGATTCACTAACGAAGACTTTGACTTTGCGTCTTATTTGGCTTTAATTATAGCTAGATCAACAACACACTTATTATAATTATTTTCAATGTGAGAGAAATGCTTTTTATTTTTGATGTAAGAAAAATATTTTTTGAAGTTAGGTCCTCTTTATAAATGGCCCTGACACCAAAGAATTTGTCAGTACTAAGTAATAACTGGTGCAAAAACACTGTCATATTATTTTCTATTTTAATTTTAGCCAAACTCCATATAGCCCAGTTGCCTGGAGTATTAAGTCGGAATTAATTGTTACCTCGCTAATTGTTTTATGAAAGGCTAGTTTTTTGCTAGGAGAAAGTGACTCAAAAAAGTTTACTAAAATTTACCCCCCCAACCCTTATCAAAAATCCTCCGAAACGTGGCGACACAAGTATGGCTCGCGAGGCGTGCGCGGTCACGGAAGCACTACACTAAATTTATTGTAACTTTTGAACTAATTAATGAAATTGAGCTCAACAAGGCTTAAATCGAAAAAGAACATGTGGCTATTGGATTATCATATTTTCAAATATAAAAATGAATGTATGTAGGAATAGTACATGTATGAAATCGGAACATATAAAGATTTTCGATGAAATCGGTAAAAACTTTACCATTTCTACAATTTCTAAGATAGAAATCTGAAACTTTCACACATTACTCTTGAAGTAATGCATAAAAAGATCCGATGAGTGAAAAAAATGTCACAAATTTATTTTTGAAGATGTACACTTCCAAAATCTTGAGAAAGTGATAAAGTTTGATATGTAAAACTAAGTTTAACCACGTATTAAAATCGCGTTATTAGATTTCTTTAGGTGCCATTTTTAAAGCTTGAAATGTGTACATTAAAATTTTTTAAGGGGATTTACCTTAAAAATTGAATTAACCTTCTTTATTTTACGAAATTAGAGAAACATTTTTCTTTGCTTCAAAATTCGTGGAACTAGGGGTAAAATAAACGCCAACTTTTATAAAAGTTATTTAGCATACCTAAATCGATCTTTTTATACATTACTTACAAGAGTAATATGTGAAAGTTTCAGATTTTTATCTTAAAAATTGTAGAAATGGTAGAGCGTTTACCGAATTCGTCGGAAATCTCTTTTTGTTCCGACTTCATATATGTACTACCCCTACATACATTCGTTTTAATATTTCAAAATATGATAATCCAAGAGCCTCGTCTCATTTAAGCTTTGTTGAGTTCACTTTTATTAAATAGTTCAAAAGTTACAACAAATTTAGTGTAGTGCGTCCGAGACCGCGCACGCGTCTTGAGCCGTATTTCTGTGCCGCCATGTTCCATTCTCGTGCGTTAAACAAAAAATCTGGAGTCTACATTTTTGATTGTACAAAAAAAATTCATATACGTTTTTGATGTGCAATTACCCCCTCTTTCACGGGTGCTATCCGTTTATTTCCCATTATTTTTCGAGATATTAGCAAAAAACTGTATTTTCCCGTTTCAGAGGGTTTTTTAGAAGAGTTCGCGGGGGTAAATTTTAGTAAACTTTTTTGAGTCGTTTTCTTTTAGCAAAAAACTAGATTTTCATGAAACAATTAGCGAGGTCACAATTAATTCTAACTTTTCATCAAAATTGGTCTCTGACAACTGGGTTAATACTTAGGGTATTTTTAGTCAAAATTGCAACATAAAATTATATCAATAAATTCAGCAGTAATAATAATTATGTTTATTGCTTCTAGATAAAACACTTCTGTAAAAATGTTTCATGTTCAGATATGTTAAGATCTGTTAATTTTATTCCGGTATTGCAATAACTCAGAAATCACAATCACTAGCATCTTTTACTTTAAACTATAAAACCATTCTCAACGAATTTAGACATCTAAAAAAACATATTTAAAAGTTACTTATATTGTTCTCTTATATTGTTAAATATTATGTTTGTTATTTATTTTATAATTAGCTTTATTAACTACACTATAGGTTAGTGTTAGCTGCAATATTGATCAGTCAACCACAAATTAGGTAGTATTTAAAATAATTAGTTTGTAATTTTTAATTTTGAATACTCCTTTACATTAGGTGACTGATCAATAGCATTTTATAGTTGGCGTTCAGACGATCGAGCAGCATTCATTGAAAACTATAGATTTTTGTATGACTACTAAATACGTTCGAGATTCTAAAAAAATTTAAATGAAAATTTTCTAATTTTGCCCTTTTTTAAATAATCCTGAGAAACTAGGGTTTTCTGTTAAAAAAAAACAGTGAGTTCGTGCCAGCGCTAAGAAAAGGAAAAAATGCCCATAACACAGTTCCCATAACTCAGAGATCAATAAAGGTTATTATAAAAATGAAGGGCAATCAAATTTACGACAAAGAAGGTTATATTATTATACAGGGTGTCTCGTTTAAATGTGGAACAAGCCTGTAACTCCTTTGTTTACTGACCGATTTGATTTTTTTAGTAATGCAGTGCTACATAAACTCTACTCTTGAATAACACAAATGTGTTCTGCAACGCAAAACGTGACCTACTGTGACACATTTTCAAGGTCAAAAATCAGTCATTCGTATTAGCGATTTTTTTTCAAAATTACATATTCTTCTTCACCGTTCCCCTAAACCTTATTCTTCAAAGTTTCATATAAATCGATCGTTGCATTTGGACTTTATTAATTTTTTACGAATAAAAATGATTTATTAAATAAAACCTAAATAATTAATTTCTAATACCATTTTATTTTTTTCCACAATGAATATAAACAAAAGATAACTAATATTACATCAAAAACACATGCATATAAATATAAAAACTAACACAAGGAATTATACATTTTAAATCGAACAACAAAATACAAAATTAACAAGAGTAATATTTCAGTTTTATATAGGAAATGTCACTCTTGTTAATTTTTTTATTTTGTTGTTCGATATAAAATGTATAATTTCTTGTGTTAGTTTTTATATTTACATACATGTGTTTTTGATGTAATATTAGTTATCTTTTGGTTATATTCATCATGGAAAAAAGTAAAATGGTATTAGAAATCAATTATTTAGGTTTTATTTAATATTTTTTATTCGTAAAAATTTAAAAAATCCAAATGCAACGACCGATTTATATGAAACTGCGAAGAACAATGTTTAGGAGAACGGTGAAGAAGAATATGCAATCAACTTTTTGAAAAAAAAAATCGCTAATATGAATTACTGATTTTTGACCTTGAAAATGTGGCGCAGTAGGTCACGTTTTGCGTTGCAGAAATCATTTGTGTTATTCGAGAATAGTTAAAGTAGCACTATATTAAAAAAAAAAAATTTAATCGGTCAGTAAACAAAGGAGTTACAGGCTTGTTCCACATTTAAGCGAGATACCCTTTTTTGCCAATATCACAGTTCCCATAACTCTGAGATCAATAAAGGTTATTATAAAAATGAAGGGCAATCAAATTTACGGCAAAGAAGGTTATATTATTATACAGAGTGTCTCGCTTAAATGTGAAACAAGCCTGTAACTCCTTTGTTTACTGACCGATTTGATTTTTTTTAGTAATGTAGTGCTACATAAACTCTACTCTTGAATAACACAAACGATTTCTGCAACGCAAAACGTGACCTACTGCGACACATTTTCAAGGTCAAAAGTCAGTCATTCGTATTAGCGATTTTTTTTCAAAATTACATATTCTTCTTCACCGTTCCCCTAAACCTTATTCTTCAAAGTTTCATATAAATCGATCGTTGCATTTGGACTTTATTAATTTTTTACGAATAAAAATGATTTATTAAATAAAACCTAAGTAATTAATTTCTAATACCATTTTATTTTTTTCCATAATGAATATAAACAAAAGATAACTAATATTACATCAAAAACACATGCATATAAATATAAAAACTAACACAAGAAATTATACATTTTAAATCGAACAACAAAATACAAAATTAACAGGAGTAATATTTCACAGTTTTATATAGGAAATGTTACTCTTGTTAATTTTTACTTCCCTCGCATACCGAAGGGAAGTATTGTATTCGAGAAAAAATCACCCTCCGAGATTTTTTCGGATTCTGACGTTTCAGAACACGTAGATTCCGAAAATATAGGTTTTTCAATTCCGTCTGTCTGTCTGTCTGTCTGTCGGTCTGTCTGTCTGTCTGTCTGTCTGTCTGTCTGTCTGTCTGTCTGTCTGTTGGTGTATTTACTAAAAAACTACTTGACGGAGAGCAGTCAAATTTGGTAGGTAGTTAACTCTACTGTCAGCGAAGAACTGGTAGAATTTTCACTGAAAAGTATACAGGGTGGACCGTCTAAACGGAATAAATAGTGAAAAAAATTTTTTTTTGCTCAAATTTAAAATTTCCACGTTTCATGACGCGCTAAACCTATTTCAGGAAAAAAAATTTTTTGAACATTTTTTTCAAACATTTTTTAAAAAATTTTTACCAAGTTGAAAAACATTTTTTTTTGCTCAAATTTAAAATTTCCACGTTTCATGACGCGCTAAACCTATTTCAGAAAAAAAAAAAAATTGAAAATTTTTTTCAAACATTTTTGAAAAAATTTTTACCAAGATGAAAAAAAATTATTTTTGCTCAAATTTAAAATTTCTACGTTTCATGACAGGCTTAACCTATTTCAGGAAAAAAATGTTGAAAATTTTCTTCACCAATATTTTTGAAAAAATTTTTACTACTAAAATGAATTTTTTTTTCTTTCTTCAAATTTAAAATTTTCACGTTTCATGGCATTCTAAGCCTGATTAAAAAAAGAAGTTTTTTGAAATTTTATCACAAGATAGAATTTTTCTTTCTTTGTTCAGATTTTAACTATCCACGTTTCCATGACATTCTAAAACTATTCAAACAAATTTAAAAATGTTTTTGAAGAATTTTTTAAAAAATTTGAAAACATTTTTAATCCATTTATGTATCACTACTATAGAACAGACGAAAAAATTTTTTTTGCTCAAATTTAAAATTTCCACGTTTCATGATATTCCAAACCAATTTCGGAAAAGAAATTTGCAACATTTTGTTACCAGTTTGGAAAAAAATTTAACACCAGAATGCTCAAATTTAAATGACATTCTAAACCTAGGTATTTCAGAAAAAAAATTTTGAAAATTTTTTTCACCAACATTTTTCAAAAAGTTTTTACCACTAAAATAGATCGAATTTTTTTTTATTTGCTCAAATTTAAAATTTTCACGTTTCATGGCATTCTAAACCTATTTTAAAAATACATCATTTTTAATTTTTAAACTTTTTTTAGCACTACTATAGAACAGAAGGAAACATTCCTTTTTGCTCTAATTTAAAATTTCTACCTTTGACATTTTAAATCTATTTCAGAAGAAAAAAATTTGAAAATTATTTTACCATCTATTGAAAAATTTAAAAAAAATGAAATTTTTTAACCACCACTATACTTCCACTCCATTACGTGAATGTTGGATTGAAAATGTGACAGATGGCAATAACATCTGGCATATGCACCTATTATACTTTTATTGAAAAATGTACAGGGTGGTCATCCCAAGAAATAATTCAGTCATGGTGGACATTTGTAAAGGTATTTGCGCAAGCCTGCCATATGTGGCACCTGCTATCTAGTATTGAACTTTTGCTGTTGGATGAGCAATCTGTATATTTTTTTGACCAAAACTTATCAAGTTTTCTTTGTAATAATAGCAATAACTCTACTCCGATTATTATTCTCAATGTCATTTCGTAATTATTATTTTTTTAGAGACTGCCATGAACGAGGGAAGTTCTGTGTAAATATCTTTACCGATTTTTTTATTTTGTTGTTCGATGTAAAATGTAGAATTTCTTGTGTTAGTTTTTATATTTACATACATGTGTTTTTGATGCAATATTAGTTATCTTTTCTTTATATTCATGATGGAAAAAAGTAAAATGGTATTAGAAATGAATTATTTAGGTTTTATTTAATATCTTTTATTCGCAAAAATTTTAAAAATCCAAATGCAACGACGGATTTATATGAAACTGTGAAGAACAAGGTTTAGGAGAACGGTGAAGAAGAATATGCAACCAACTTTTTGAAAAAAAATCACTAATGTGAATTACTTACTGATTTTTGACCTTGAAAATGTGACGCAGTAGGTCACGTTTTGCGTTGCAGAAATCATTTGCGTTATTCGAGAATGGAGTTAAAGTAGCACTATATTAAAAAAAATAAATAAATCGTTCAGTAAACAAAGGAGTTACAGGCTTGTTCCACATTTAAGCGAGACACCCTTTTTTTGCCAATATCACAGTTCCCCTAACTCAGAGATCAATAAAGGTTATTACAAAAATGAAAGGGAATCAAATTTACGACAAAGAAGGTTATACTAATATACACAAAATACATTTTTTTCTCGTGGTTCTCAGTTAAAATCGAAAGTACGTCAGAAACCGCATTTTCAAGTTTAAATTTGCGCCATTTCGATTCAACTATTTTGAAGTTTCCAGCTTATACAACCGATTTGTAATCAGCGATCTTGAAAACCTCCGGACTATACATTTTTTGCAGTAAGTACGATGTAGGTTTAAAAAATTGAAAAAAGCTTCGTTATTTCAGAAATTATTTAGCTAAAAAATTTAACGTATCCGGAACGCGGATTATACAAAATTCGTACCCTTCTAAAATTGCCAAAAATTTTATTTTCAATGCAAGCTTCTCGGCAGCCCAAATGCCAACTATTAAGAGTTATTTCATTTGCCAACAAACTGTACATATATTTTTGTTTATCTTTAAGAGCTTGGTTACTCCTCTGTACTAAAATCTATTAACATGTCGAATATCTGACTGAATTTTAAGTATTAATTTTAATTTAACTCACCTGAAAATTGTAGATTGAATTTAAATTATTAATACTTGGAACTCCACCAAATTTCAGTGCCAAAAGTAATTTCTTGTAGTCTTCTCCGGCATCTTTCAAGTTCTGTCTGACCTGAAATGTCAAGGAACCAGAGTTTATTATTGTGCACATACGAAAACACGTCGTAAGAATTGGGTTAAAATTAAAATAAAATGTTCATTTATAGTTCGAAATTTATTTACACGGTTCGCTTAATGTATACAGTGTGATCAAATAATTATGTTACAAGGGGTGTAATAGAGCTCGAATTTTTAAGTATTGATTGTTTTATAATTACGAAATACCGGAAGAAACATAACACTGGTCTACAAAAAAAATGTTGGCTACAAGGACTAAACCTGTCATTCCTTAAGTATTTTTGTGTGCTGAATCTGAATTTTTTATTTAAAAAATTTTCCACCGCGTAAATTTCGAGTAAATTGCCAAAATACGGGTTTTGAAAATAAAAACCTCGATTTATTCGAAATCTATGGGGTAAAACATTTTTTAAATTAAAAATTCGTATTCAGCACACAAAAATACTCAATGAATGATAGATTTAGGCCTTGGAGCCGAACATTTTTTTTATATCTGTTCACAGATCACACACACTTAAAATAACTTTATTAATTACAAAATATCATCAGACACGATATGAATAATAATGGAAATACGAAGTATTGCACGTTCAGATTTCTTGTACCCAAGTACGGCTAGAGGATGAGGGGAATTACACTATTTTTTTTGCAAATAAAAAATTTAATAATTTGGGGTTCTTTGAAATTACGTAGTTTGCAAACTATTAGGCCTATATCAAATCACTAGTTCACTACAGCTCTTGTGGCATTAATTATTTGTTAATTAATTATGTGTTGTTTTTGTAATTTAAGCACAGTTTTTCTATTTGTTAATGTTTTGTTAAAATATATAGAAACGCCAAGTCGAAACTAACATTTGTGTTTTATGTTATTTTGTAAATATATATTTGATTTTGTGAATTTTTTCTGAAATACACACATCTACATGTAAGCTTATTTTTGTACCTAATTATACATAATTGTTATAGAATGTACAAATATATTTTAATAGTAAAATGGTTACTGTGGTATTATTTATGTCAGTATAGATTAGGGTGACCAAAAACCAAGAACGAAATCTCGAATTTTGTCTTGCGCATTATACGAGTATTTTTTATGTTGGGTCCACATGAAGTCCTGAAAATTAAAAAAAATATATTAATATTTAGAGGTCGCTAGTATGAGTTTTTTTAAACTCGTTCAGTCATTTTAATTCTCAGGTTTGAATTCATCCGGATATGAAATTTTCGTGCAAGCTTCAGTCATGAGCTGCATCTCTGGCAATAGTTTAAGCTTATAGACCAAGCAAATGGGTAGGTTAAGTCGCAAAATGTGTCCGGAGGGAGATCTCTACGGGAAAAGTTGTATTGAGCCGAGATGTAAAAAAAAAGCCTAATACACTACTAGCCCCACCCATTCCTTAAGGGCAGAAAAAGGATGAAATAGTTTATTTTTGCGTATAAATCGAAAACGATGGTAGATATGGAAAAAGGTTTCAGATAAAAATTGTAGAGCTTAAAATTCTGCTTAAAAAAGGCCATATGCATTTATACCGTATTTCTGATGGTTTGGCTGTAAAACCTGTATGACGCTTAGGGGCTGAATGGAATGTTAAAAAAAATCGTAAAAAATCGTAAAGTTGATATTTTTAATTATTTTCTTTTTGAATCTCCTTAGAAAAATCCTCAACTTTCTTTCCAGAGATAAGGTATTCTTGTCTACTTGTTTATATAAAAGTTATAAACATCTGAATTTTTAAATTCACGATTAATCAGGGTTGAACGTAGCGAAAAATATTTTTTTAAGCAACACTGTCTTCTTCGTGAAATTTCCTTACAAAAAGTCCTTTACAGTTTTTTTTTATCTCACATACCAACGTTGATATCTAAATAAAATTACTATAATTCCTACAATTTTTAATTCACTCGACGCCACTGGAATATAGTCTAAGAGCTACTGGCCTCGACAACATACCCATTTTCACAAGGCTGGAAATATGCCAAGATGTTAGTTTAAGGCTTCCCAAAGAAGGAATGGCCGGTGTGGCGAAAGGATGTCGACGGGGTGAGCAGTGAGCAACTCTTGCATTTTTTGAAATTGGTTGCCGTTTAAGTTGATGTTTATTTTTTACTTCTACAAAGTTTGCATTTTCAGATATCACATAGGAAGCCAGCGTGCAATCACCCAACATATTTATAAAAGCTAGAAACATTATTAATCCTGTTCCTTAGAGCTTGGCAGACAAAATAGTGATAAGAGAAATTTCTTTGGTGGTGGGAACTTCACTAGATGACTGTTGAAAGTCTACATGCTTTTCGAGGTTGGTGGAAGTTTTTGTATGGAGCTGATATTTTTTTATCGATTACTTGTGTCACAATGAGTACAAAAATATGATTGACATGCATATCGGTTGGTGGGTTTCCAGAAGCAGAAACTGTTAACCTGCGAGATATTTCACTGTGGATGGCAGATTTATAATAAGCTGATTTTTTCTGTATCGATTAATTACCATTCGGTAATTACGAAAATACGATTAGCATACATATCGGTTAGTGCCTATCTAGAGGCAAAAACTGTTCACCTGCATGACAGATTTGTAACAAGCTGTTTTTTTTTATTAATTCATTTATATTCTACAAGTAGAAAAATAATGGTGTCGAATATAGTGATATACGACTCTGAAGTGGTGAACAAATTCATTAACTTGGACATGGATTATTTCTATTTTTTTATAGTTTTTAAACGTCAATCGCATAAATGCGATGAATATAGGATAATAAATATCCGCCAAAAAGTTCAACATAAATTTTAAAAAGTTCAAAACAAATTTAAAAAGTACACCTGTACAGGATTCGAACCGAGAAATCCGCTATGAAAGTCGTCGCTTAACGCGATTTGCTACGGCCGGGATGGATTTGAAATTTCAGTCTCGTTGGAGAATGCAAAACATGAAATTTTTAAATGGATATAACTAAGTAAATGCACCAGCAGGAAGGCTCCCGAATGTCGATATCGATACAGGTTAGGTGATGTCTTGAAAATGAGATAATGCAAGATAAGAACTGTGTTAAGTGACCTGGATAGCTATTCAGAAATAGGCTTGTGAAAAAACACTATTAGTTTTTTCATCCAAAATTTATTGAAAAATATATTTTTTAACTATAAAAATTCACATTGAAAGCACGAACAGGATGTAATTCATACTTTAATTATATAAACGGAAATGTTTTGAATGAGAAAAGTTGAACTTTACAAAAAAATCTTACAATGTCGAATATGTTTTAAATTACAATAATTGATTATATATTTAGAGATCATTTTAGAAGCAAATGTATAACAGTATTTTGGAATGAGGAAGAATTCTATAAAATAGAATTCCACAAAGTTGATTACTTGGAGACCTCAAATGGTGAACTTAAAGCAGATCTCATAATCTTTAAAAAAATGTTTTTTTTCTGCCTTCGTTTAGGCACCACTATTTTTATCTGCCAATACAGTTACATTACTAAAACAACTGTGCATAGGTACATTTTTAAACAAATTTTGAGCTGAGTTAAAGGGTTGAAGGGTATTCATTCGGTCCAAAAATATTTATTTCATGGCCCCGGGCCCAAAATCAAACCACTACATTATTCATTTATAATAAATAAGTTAGTTTATTGAACTCCATAACTGGAACATTTCCATCTATTTTAAAGATAGCCAAAGTTTTTTCTCTACACAAAAAATTAGATAAAACATTACCTGAGAATCACAGGCCCGTGGCTTTTGTCAACTATTTCTAAAATAGTAGAACGTGTTATTTTTAACAGAATTGTACATTTTTCAGCAAAAAATTAAATATTGTCAAAATGCTCAATATGGTCTTCATAAAAAAAATTCAACAGAGGACTGTTTAAGCGCCTCCGTCGGAATGCTTCCATTTTGGAGTAGCGTGATACCCATAATATTTTGTATTAGTGAAAGAAAGTGTTTCTGATTAAAATGAAGTATTCTTAAAATCTGTAATTATACATTGCAAAAGGTTTAAGCAAAGTTCAAATATTGTTTTCATTTTACGTTCCTTCGCATTCAAAAAAAAATGAATATTCAACCAAGGATCTTCAAAAACTTGACATATTTACACATATCACTTTAAAATTTTGGCAGTAGATGGTATACAAAACTATAGAGTTTTTTTTTTAAGTTAACTCGCTCTATGGTTCTTCATATTGAGAAAAAATTAAATATTCAAAAAAATTCATTCAATATCTGAAACAATAAAAATATAAACGAAGATTTGATTTCGGTATGAAGTACCGTACTACGAGTTGATTCTTTAACGCAAAATCTTTATAATTGTGTGTACTATCGAGTTCAAAAATTTGAAAGTGATAACATGTCCAGTTTTTGAAAAATCCTAGTTGTCTTTTCGTGTTTCAGTTTATGAATTTATTTTATTGAGTATTTGATATTCTTTATACGAAGAAACGTAACGCAAGTTGACTTTTTAGGGACAACTCTAGATAGTTTTGTATAAACTATCGACAGAAAGGCGGAGCTTACTGCTAGCGGTCGCGGCGGTCTAGTCAATAATTCATGCTTATCGCAAATGTCAAAAAGAGCCGTTTTTGATTCACTCGTGCCGAACTGAATTTCTGATTTCGCTGACGCAATTTATGATGCCCACAAAACGTCAATCACCAATCATATTTTTTCCATAGAGGCATTATACGAACTCCACTCGACGTATCTTTTTAGATATTAAGGTTTGAAAATGTGATGTTTGTGAGTTTGTACCTTTTCCGCCGAGATTATATTTAATATATTTTGTGCCATTAATTCGAAAATGGATCATTTTGTTTCAAATGTAGATCTCGATGCCAGCTTTCCGATGACATTAAACATTTATTTTTAAAGTCATATTGGCCACTTTCTTGAAATTTATATAAACCAAATAACAACAAATTGATTTTTTGGGCCATTTTGAACTTGAGTTATTTTACTTTCAGTATTTTGGCCAATTATTGTTAATTAACAAATGGCTAATATTCGAACTGTATCATTTTGAAACATATTTATACTTCATATGAAACGTCCAAAAACATTTTAAACTTATAAAAACTGTTTTTCGAACATTTACATTTCATTGCTGTTAGCCTGAATAGCTTTTTTCAAATTTATATATCGAGATTACCTCTTGTTTTGTTGCACTGTGCTCAATTGTTTCCGGCTTACTTAAGTTAGTAGTTAGTAGTTAACGAATGTATTTAGGAGAATTTAATATTCTCCTAACTTATCTTTATAAAATTATAACCTTATTTTTCTTGGCTAATGTCAAATATTTGTTCTGTTCAGAGACAACTCTGTTTTAGCTCGGGAGGCAGCGACAGATTTTTCGCGTTAATATCAATAAAGCTAGATTTTTTTTCCAAAGAGAGTTTATATAGTATCTATAATGAAAGTGCAATTGTACCAAACTCTTAATGGTGCATAAAAGAGTAACGAATTAAACAACATGTTGCAAAAAAATAAATGGACGAAAATATCGTTTTTCGAATTGTCAAAAAATGACAATTCACCTTCGCTTCTGCCGGCCCCAATTTTCGATTTTCACCTCGCGATTCATGTTGTACGGTCATTGCCGACCTTCTCCTCGTCATCGAGACATAGAACGGGCATCCAATATCACCGTATTTGTTCAGTTCTTACGTTTGAAAAATTGACTTGCGGTCATGCTAATCGGTGACTATTTTTAAGTGGTTTCCCGAGTTCGAATCCCGCCCGGGGATACTTTTTTTTTTTTCGTTTTCAATTTTTTGGCGGATATTTTTGATTCTATAATTGCCATTCGCTCCGTTCTATTGCATTTCTCGGAGAAGTTTTGCATTTTTCGTCGCGAAATATTAATCTGCATTATTTCGATTAAGAATCACATTCTACCCCCGCTATTGGGTGGATAAATCTTTGGTAGACGTTGCAAAAACGGCAATACGTAGTCAAATCATGCCAATTATATTCCTCATTAGTATTAATGAACTGGCAGTTTTTATAGATCTGTTAATAAGCTTTCATTACATGTTTCGGTAAGGAAATTTCTAATCTTTAATTGAAATAGTGCAAATTAATATTCCGCGGCGGAAAATGCAAATCTTTTCCGAGAAATGCAATAGAACGGAGCGAATAGCAATTATAGAATCAAAAATATCCGCCAAAAAATTGAAAACGAAAAAAAAACAGTATCCCCGGACGGGATTCGAACTCGGGAAACCACTTAAAAATAGTCGCCGATTAGCAAGAACGCAAGTCAATTTTTCAAACGTCAGAACTCAATAAATACGGCGATCGGAGACCCGTTCTATGTCTCTATGGCGAGGAGAAGGTCGACAATGACCGTACAACGTGAGTCGCGAGGTGAAAATCGAAAATTGAGGCCGGCAGGAGCGAAGGCGAATCGTCATTTTTTGACAATTCGTGACAATTCGAAAATTGAAATTTACGTCCATCTATTTTTTTACATGTTTAATTTTTTACTCATTTATGCACCACTAAGAGTTTGGTAGAATTGAGCCTTCATTATAGATACTATCTAAACTCTCTTTGGAAAAAAATTAGCTTTATAGAAATGATTTCACGAAAACGGTCGCTGCCTCCCAGGATATTTCTATGTGTATGTGTGTGTATATTTATTGCTATTTATCTTTTTACAAGATGCTAAAAGTTAACTATCTCGAGTTCATATAGATGAAAATTAACTTTATTTTAAATCAAAGTTCTCGCAATTCTCTTTCTTTTCTGATAAAAAAAATTTCAATGTGTCCTAAAAAATTTGTTGTTTTCAACAAAAGGTATATTTTCTGAAAGTTTGAAGCCGATCGCAATTCTTGACGTCCCTGGGCGTTAAAATGAAAAATGGCTTTTTAGCCAGTTTATTTAATTTTGCATGATATATACATACTTAAATGACCCAAAACCAACGCAGATTTCTTGTTTTGATTTTTTGTTTGTCCCGATCGGACCTCTAGAATCGGAGATATTCACCTCTTTGCCTAAATAAACGCTGTTCGAAAAACCAAATTGTTTATAAAAAAACGCAATAGGCTTTGGAAGTCCAAAACTCAGATATATACTCCTGGTGATACCCCAGAAGGTATGATATAATTTTGGTGTTACAAAACTATACACATCAATGTCCTTTTTCGCTCCACTATGTGATTATTGGATTATTATATTTTCAAATAAAAAATGAATGTATGTAGGAATGGTACATGTATATTGAGGTCGGAGCATAAAGAGATTTCCGATGAAATCGGTATAAGCTCTACGATTTCTACAATTTTTAAGATAAGAACTTGGAACTTTCACATATTACTCTTGAAGTAATGTATAAGAAATCGCTGTAATTAGGTATGCTAAATAATTTTTTTTTAAAGTTATTAATGTTTATCTTATCCCTAATTTCACGAATTTTAGAACAAAAAATACTTTTTTTATTCTGTTAAAATTAAGAGGGTTAATATAATTTGTAAGGTAAATTACTTTGAAGCTTCGTAAAGGTCATATTTCAAGCTTTAAAAATCGTCTACAGAAATCGAATAACGTAATTGAAACCAGAGTAATCGATGGTTGAAGTTAGTTATACATATCAAATTTTATCATTTTCTCAAAATTTTGAAATTTTGGAGTGTACATCTTCAAAAATAAATTTTTTGAATTTTTTTCACTCTCCGGATCTTTTTATATATTACTTCAAGAGTAATATGAGACAGTTCTAGGTTCTTATCTTAAACAATGTAAAAATGGTTGACCTTCTAAGTACAGAGTTCATCGGAAATCTCTTTATGTTCCGATTTCATATATGTACTATTCCTACATACATTCATTTTTTTAATTATAAGTATAATATGTTTCTTCTTTCAATTAGATCTTGTTGAGCTCAATTAGTTCAAAAGTTACAACAAATTTGGTGTAGCGCGCCCAAGACACCGCTCGCTTCGCGCGCCTTACGCATCGCCACGTTCCATTTTCGTGCGATCTGAAGCCTACATTTTTCATTGTAAAAAATAACTTCATATACATTTTTATGTAAAATTTCCCGTACTTTCGAACGGCGCTATTAGTTTTTATAAGAGAAACATATTTCAAGACATATTTGACAATAATTGGTATTTGGCAACTATTTTGTTCAATAACAAATGACGCTCAAGGACTATTATTGGTAACTTTTGGTATGTTGTTCCCGACATGTCAGAGATGTATTTTCAAAAGTTACCGCTTCCCGGAATTATTAAGTAATGCATATTTTCAGCCTCATTGACTCCACTAGGTATGATATGTCAATATGTTGAGTTTTTGAAAAATCCTGGTTTCATTTTTGATTGTGTGAGATATTGAATTTATTTTATTACACATTTAATTTTTTTTCAGTGTGAGAAAACGTAAAATGAAAATAATGTATGAACTTTTCTTGCCTTTTTCAATGTATAATTGTAGATTTCAAAAATACTTCATTAATCGAAAACACTTTCTGTCACTAATACAAAATATTATGACAAAGAAACATTTATAGAAGTGAACTATAGGTAACATAATATTCGAGCAAGAGATTTGGGTCGAAAAATTAAAAAAAAAAAAGCAAAAAATATTTTTGGCGCTACATAGGATTTGAACTCTTGACCTCTAGCGTGCTAAGTATTTCTGTTGCCGCTACTCTATTTGAGGTCTGTAACTCAAAAGTTTGTAGAAGTGAATAAATAAATATCGGGGGAGACCTAACCTAACATTTTAACATATTTCCAGCATTGGGACAATGGGTTGCCGAGGCCAGTAGCTCTTAGACTATATTCCAGTGGCGTCGAGTGAAATAAAAATTGTAGGAATTATAGTAATTTTATTTAGATATCAACGTTGGTATGTGAGATAAAAAAAACTGTAAAGGACTTTTTGTAAGGAAATTTCACGAAGAAGACAGTGTTGCTTAAAAAAATATTTTTCGCTACGTTCAACCCTGATTAATCGTGAATTTAAAAATTCAGATATTCATAACTTTTATATAAACAAGTAGACAAGGATACTTTATCTCTGGAAAGAAAGTTGAGGATTTTTCTAAGGAGATTCAAAAAGAAAATAATTAAAAATATCAACTTTTCGATTTTTTACGATTTTTTTTAACATTCCATTCAGCCCCTAAGCGTCATACAGGTTTAACAGCCAAACCA
This sequence comes from Stenurella melanura, assembly GCA_963583905.1. Taxonomy (NCBI): domain Eukaryota; kingdom Metazoa; phylum Arthropoda; class Insecta; order Coleoptera; family Cerambycidae; genus Stenurella; species Stenurella melanura. The sequence goes on along the minus strand of OY757312.1, from coordinate 108,576,416 downwards.
TCACAAATACGGTATAAATGCATATGGCCTTTTTTAAGCAGAATTTTAAGCTCTACAATTTTTATCTAAAACCTTTTTCCATATCTACCATCGTTTTCGTTTTCTTACTTATTTATACGCAAAAATAAACTATTTCATCCTTTTTCTGCCCTTAAGGAAAGGGTGGGGCTAGTAGTGTATTAGGCTTTTTTTTTACATCTCAGCTCAATACAACTTTTCCCGTAGAGATCTCCCTCCGGACACATTTTGCGACTTAACCTACCCATTTGCTTGGTCTATTAAGTGAGGTAAACTTTGAGAAACCATTTTTTTTCTCAAGCTAAAACTATACACCATCGTAGTGGGGAAACATACGAGAAAGAGTGAACGCAAAATTCGCTTGTTTTTGCATAGCATATAGCGGGCTAAGGGAAAGAGCAAAGTAAATCCTATAGGGCTCAAATTAAACTTTGAGAAATTTTAAGGTGAGCATACCTTTTACTTTTTTGAAAAAATGCAAAAATCACCTCTATTTTAGGGTAGGAAACATTTAAAAAAGGCAGTATATAAAGAATATTTAATGTTATTACTTAGATTTTATATTGTATGAACTTTTTACGAATTATACAGGGTGGGGCAATAGTGCTTCGGACCTCGATATCTCGAGTTCTATGATAGAAATTTTTTTTAAAAATTGCAAGTAAACTAGATAAAAAAGTCTATAACTGGAAATTATTTTCGAACATACAGGGCGAGCCAAGACGAAATTACAGGACCAAGTGAATTTTTTAAAATGGAATACTATGTATGTCAGTACATTTTTTGAAGCCTCTTTCTAGGCTCTGTCCAGTCCTATATTAGCATTGATTATCTCCTAACCACTTGGATGTAATGATTTTTTTTGTTGAAATAATGCAATCTGCAGATGTACATTAAAAAAAATCACCACAGTCACAATTATGGGTTTTAAGAAAATGTGAATACCAGTTACGACACATCTAATTAATGTTTTTGAATCATTTTCGTTTCCTAAAACTGTACAGGGTGGCCAAAAATTATTATTCAATTAAGAGCTTTTTAAATTGAATTCTCTCAATTCTTTCAAATGGAACATCCTGTATATTTTTCAACGATGTGGCGTAGAAATGAAAAACGAACATTTTTTGCAAGTACTTCCCTATGGCTAATTGCAACCATTTTCGTTTTATGTATAAATAAGTGTCAAATTCAAGAACAAACTTAAAAAAAAGAGGTTCCCTCAAATAATTCATTCGAAAAATTTATAACGGGTGTTCGACGTGTTGCCCATTTTGATTAGCACACGTCTTTATGCAATTTTGAAATGAGGCCATTTAGTGTGACCATTTTGTCCAATCCATTGAAATGAGTAAATAGTATTTAACAAGTCATTTACTGTAATGTCTTTTTGTACATTTTTTGCCGTTTTCGTTATTCAACAAGCTGTAAAACCTTAGCTTGGTATACATTGTCGTGTACAACGGAGCATTTGTCACACTTATCGGTCGTTAGTTACAATTTGTATTGAATTTAAAATATTTGGAACTGTACAATATAAATTTTAACAAAACGCAACTTGTAGATATTGTCGTAATATATTCGAATTTCTTGAATATTATCTAAAATATTGGAATTATTATTAAGAATATGTAATGCATTGAAATAACTAGATCGCATAGTGTACAGGCAGCGGATGTAACATTAGATTTCCGTTGCCTGTGCAATCCATCACATATCTATTGGCGTTTTTCTACAAGGCATTGCACTAGCAATGAACTGCACATTGCTGAGTCAGGAAGAACGCGGATAGATATTGATGGAAGAATGCGGAGAAGTATTCAATTGTTGTCAAGCCTCCGGAAGGAGATAAATCGTCGGTTAGGCTCCGCAAGGAGAAGTTGCGACAAAAGTTGAGTTGTTGCCCGAAAGGGTTGTTTTGAGAAAAGCAGAAAAGAAGAGAAAAGTCCCGAAAGGGTGAAATCAGAAAATAGTTGCCTCTTTTCGGCCGGCGCACGGAATTCAGCCATCATCCAGGGATGAGGAAAATATTGATAGATCCCGGCAGAAGATGAGGATTACCCAAAACAAAAATTTGCTAATACATAGGGTGTGCCAGGAGTATAATTAACACCCAACGATATGTAAACAATCGCGTTATAAATTTACCGACCGGTACAATTTAAAAATTAGTTACCTTTAGAAAATGTAATCCGTTATTTACACTTATAAATTTTCCACACACAGATCACCAAAATACCGGAAGAACACTAATTTTCGGTTGTTTCACTGTTTTCTTCACTAACTAACTCTAAATTAAAACGAGTTTTGTGACAAAGAACAAATAAAATCAAATTAAAGCCGCAACGTCCGGAATTTGACTGAAGAAAAATCGCGTAGTAAAGTGTTTCGAGATTATTTTGTAGAGATATGAATAATACTTTCAAAGCACATACTCCATCGGATGGTCAGAACAAAAGATTAGAAAATGCTGAAATAATACTTTAGTTATCGAAATGGCCTTAACGCTCATTAGGGCACACGTGTACATTACTTTGACAACATTCTTTACTACTACAGAGTGATCTGCTAAAACACTGACAAAATCATTCAAACAAATTTTTGAATAATTTTTCTTACTAGGCAGGGCATTACGTTATTTAATATTAATTTGTAATATAAATATTGTTTTACTTTAATTTCATTTCACTTAATTATTCATAAGAAATGTTAGGGATGTGCTCGAACTGACATTATTTGTAACTGCGTAGAATCGCATTAGAAGGAAAAAAAGGGCAAGGTACAACGCTAAGTTCGCATGCACAGATGTTGGCAGACGATTTTCTTTTATATAATTTTCAACTTTTCCTTCATAGTTTTATAGAAAAGGAAAGATAATGTTTTGAGTAAATTTATGGGTAGAATTAAGCACTATTATTAGTAGTATTAATTCAGTTTTAAGATGTATGCTAATACTAGTTTCTCTTATTTTTTATGTAAAATCCGGCGAACACGCTAAGTACAACAGGAGATACGAGAGGAAACTTCCCCGCCCCACCCAAACACATGGCAGCCAGTTGATCCGGGGAACAACCTGTGGACCTGTAGAGCCAGCCGTACAGATATCTACAGATGAAAGGAGAGATCCAGTTTGGTATTTCCAGAAATCCAAATCTAAGGCAGCTGAAAAATTAAAGATGGAAGTGGATGACCAAAATGTGCCAGGAACGTCCCAGTGTAACTAAGTGTGAACCACTCTGTACATACCAAAGTGCAGAAGTACTCTCTGAACATTTCCCAGCAAAGCTTATCTAAACTTCGAGGAAATATAGAAACGGTACCTCTGCTACAAGTGATAAGTTATGAACCTGAATATGACCTAAACTATCATCTTTCATGGTACAGAAAGTGTAAGTGATTGACATTATAGTACTTGTTAAAGTATGCTTGGACTTCTATAACACGGGCGGACCAAATAAACTTTCATAAATTAATTCTCATAAATTTAGTGCGGCTACGGACTCTTACAGTTCACTAGGTTATACCCAAAGACAAAATTCCAGTGGCGTACAAAAGGGGGACTACAACACTACCGAAATTATGCGTGTTTCGTCGGGATTATTTTCTATATATTCTTTTTTTTTAGTAGGATAACGTTGAGTTTAGGTTAAGGAAAAAAAATGTCTATCTGTTTTTTTATCAATTTTGATCATGTTAGTATAAGGCTTAGGTTAAGGTAAATTTTCTTTGTTTTTCTTTCTATTTTATAAACATTCCAGATGATACCTCATACATGGAGGATGGCTGATTCATTGGACTTGTACCGGTTTTGAAGAGAGGCAAATATTACCATTAAATTAAAATTAGAGACAATTTAGTAAAAGTTGGCATCACTGGAGGCCAGTGATTAGTAGGGTGGGGAGTAATGTCGTAATATATTCGAATTTCTTGAATATTATCTAAAATATTGGAATTATTATTAAGAATATGTAATGCATTGAAATAACTAGATCGCATAGTGTACAGGCAGCGGATGTAACATTAGATTTCCGTTGCCTGTGCAATCCATCACATATCTATTGGCGTTTTTCTACAAGGCATTGCACTAGCAATGAACTGCACATTGCTGAGTCAGGAAGAACGCGGATAGATATTGATGGAAGAATGCGGAGAAGTATTCAATTGTTGTCAAGCCTCCGGAAGGAGATAAATCGTCGGTTAGGCTCCGCAAGGAGAAGTTGCGACAAAAGTTGAGTTGTTGCCCGAAAGGGTTGTTTTGAGAAAAGCAGAAAAGAAGAGAAAAGTCCCGAAAGGGTGAAATCAGAAAATAGTTGCCTCTTTTCGGCCGGCGCACGGAATTCAGCCATCATCCAGGGATGAGGAAAATATTGATGTAAGTACCCTTTGCTTCTTACTTGTCAATATATATATACATTTTTCACGGCTAAATTGGGTATTATTTTCTGTGTGTGTGTGTGTGTAACCCTACCACCCTCTTTACGACGTTAAGAGGACCGACCCGGCCTCTTGCAAATTTAAGTCGAGCACCAAGCGAGTACCCCGATAAGAAGGGGCGCGCACCCTGGGCTCGACAATATGACTTTTGTTTTAGGCGAATCAGACAGAAATTGTTTACTTGCCAATAGAATTTATCACCAACGATATTCTGAAAGAAGGATTCCTGATGTTAGCAGTTTCTCGATAAATTTATGGAAACTGGGAATGGGGAACATAAAAAAAATGAAAGAATAAAACATGTTATGAACGATGAAAATGCGTTTTCTGTGGTGCTGGCAACGGTTGAGAATCCCCGGCCATGTTAGTCAAAAAGAAGTGAGCTCATTAGTAGGAATAAGTAGACGGTCTGTGGGTCGATCTTAAAAACAAAGAACTTGCATGTCTATCATATTCAAATGCACCAGGAACTATTTGATGACGATTTTCAAAAGCGCCTGCAATATTGTAATTGGGCCAGAAGTAAAATGCAAGATGATGTTAACTTCTTCAATGATGTTCTATTCTGATGAGGCAGTTAATATGCACAATTTTCATTATTATGCTTCGGAAAATCCTTACTTTTTTATGCAAGTCTATAAACGCTTGGGGTGGAATTATTGGAGAACATGTAATAGGGCCACACTTTTTTATATGATACATTGACTGGAGCTATTTATCTTAATTTTTGGTAAATCTCCTGAAAAAATTCGAAATAGGATGTGGTTTCAGCAAGATGGTGCTCCACCACATTATTTAAATGCAGTTAGAGACCACTTAAATAATACCTACCCTGATCAATGGATTGGAAGAAATGGACCCACTAAATGGCCTACTAGATCCCCAGATCTTACAAAAACGTATTTATTTTTATGGGGATACGTGAAGGAAATTGTTTATAGTGACACACCAACAACAATACAAAATATGAAGGAAACAATAATAAATGCCTTTGGATCTATCACACCGGTTTTAGAGATGTGTGTCAATCAATATGGGCAACATGTGGAACATTTATTATAATTTTTGCTACTGAGTTATTTGAAAAAATCTCTTTTTTTAAGTTTGTTTTTGAATTTTGTAATTATTGCTCAATAAAAATGTTAATTTTTCATTTTTACATCACATTATTGAAAAATATTCAGGGTGTTCTATTTGAAAAATTGAGAAAATTCAATTTAAAAAGTTCTTAATTGAAAAATAATTTTGGCCACCCTGTACAGTTTCAGAAAATTAAAATAGTTCAAAAACATTAATTAGATGTCTCGTAATTGGTATTCACATCAGTTTTTCTTAAAACCCATAATTGTGACTATGGTAATTTTTTTAATATCCATCTGCAGATTGCATTATTTCAACAAAAAAAATCATTACATCCAAGTGGCTGGGAGATTTTCAATGCTAACATAGGAATGAATAGAGCCTAGAAAGAGGCTTTAAAAAAGTACTGATATACAACAGCATTCCATTTTAAAAAAAGGCACTTGGTCCTGTAATTTCGTCTTGGCTCGCCCTGTATGTTCGAAAATAATTTTCAGTTATAGACTTTTTATCTATAGTTTACCTGCAATTTTTTAAACATTTCTAGCTATCGTAGAACTCGAGATATCGAGGTCCGACGCACTATTGCCCCACCCTGTATATTATTCTGTAGCGTATTTGGAAGAGTTTAGGAAATTGTCCAACAACCCTCCAATACCTTGTAATAATTAAAATGCCAACCCCAGAAAATGAAAAAATTCATAAGTCCTACCCACATGATACATCCGAGGTACAATCGCCATGGGATTTTCACTACAATTATTGTTATGACTAGTCGAACCCATATCTACAGGATAATTGTTGTTTTATTTTTTGAAATATTCATTTATATCTACTGCCATTTAAAAACATTTTCAACCCTTAAACAGGGGTGATTTCTGCATTTTTTTCAAAAAAGTAAAAAATATGTTCACCTTAAAATCTCTGAAATTTTAATTTGAGACCTAAGGTAATACCGGGTAACATTGACACAACTTTACAAAATATTTTTTTTCTCACTTATGATTATTACTAGAAAATTGTAAACCTGGTTTTCGCTAAAGCAATATGTTGTCCATATTTACTGGGTACCAGTTTAAAGATTAAATTTTAATTTTTAGTTTTACAATTTTTTTTTTAAACACTGCACAGTGTCAATGTTAGCCTCACGTCGGATAACATTGACACCCTCTGTAAACTAAATTATAAATCAATTTTTGTAAAGCTTAGTGTATCATTGACATAAAATAAGACGTTTACAGATATTCTTGACAAGAATTCTTTGAGTTGAATAATATTTTGGCCAATAATATCAAATAATATTAACAACGCAAAAAAGCAAAATAATCTATGATTAAAAAATAGTGAGGGCTTTTCCAGAATGCAAACAGGTGAAATTAGTGTGGAATATATGCATGCCTCGACAAATAGTTGGTTCTGGCAAAACCTTTACCACATCGAAACTGTTGCCTCATCTATCACGTTCGGATAAACAAAATGCTTTTCCTTCCTTCTTAAAAATGTCACTGTTATTTCACGGCTTTCTACAATCTATCAATATTGATGTAAAACAACATACTTTGCATAAAAGAAATATAAACTATACAAAATGTCACGTATACACAAAGTTTATTCCCGCGCGAAAATCGGTTTCTCGAAAATGCACAACTAAAAGGTTTGCAGAAACCTATGCAATTAGGATAACCCAACTTTCAGCTATTTTCACTAGATGGCAAGACCATGAATGAATTTTTAGGAGCGTTAGGCCGCAGTCAGACTGAAACCACCAACGGCCACCGACTATCACCGACTACCATCGACCAACCACCAAAAAACACATTATTGGTCATACTACAGCCACCATCGTCAACTATTTTGAGTTTTGTACATAACCTCAAAAAAAATCTTGACTACAATTTCAACTGTTCTCGCAACGTAGAGTCAAGCGATAGCGACGGAGAACCCGAAATTTTATATCATTTTTTGAAACATACCCGTTCCAGAAACTTGTGGGTAAGAGATATATTTTTGGACAGGAAACATCTTGGAGAGTACCACCGTTTAATTCCACAACTCGAAAGGGACGAAGAAAAATTTTATTCATACTTTAGAATGAATAAACATTGTTACAATTTATTGTTCACAGATTAAAGATGATGCCCTAACCCTGAATTTAATGTCTGCTGACATAACTTGACTCGAAATACGCATTCGTGCAGCCACTAACCACCAAAATATTCCAACATGCTGGAAAATTCCAACGCGTTCATTTCGATCGATAATGCTCGATGGTGATCGGTGATTGCATTGTGACCTAACACATGCTTTGCCCTATGTTGGAAAATTGGTCAGTGGCTGTGGGTGGTTAGCAGTGGATCAGTCTGACTGCGGCCTTAAAGTTGCATTCTTCTTGAATACACAAGCACTGGGCGGGATAATTGAAAATGTGTCAATGTTAACACCCGTCAATGTTACCCGGTTTTACCTTATAGGATTTATTGTGCTCTTTCCCTTCTATGCAAAAAACAGGCCAATTTTAGGCCTTTTTGCGGTCACACTTTCCGATGGGCACGATGATTCAGGGATTTTTTTTCAGAAAAAATGAGCGAAGGAAATGAAATCTCCTGAAAACGGGCAAATATCTAGGCTTTAGTGAGTAGAACTTCGAACATCCATAACTCAAACTAATCTACGTTGTAGTGGACATTTTTGAGGTATAATTTTGATGGAATGTACACGGAATATATAATATATGTTCTATCATCCAAGATCATTTGTGATAAGATTATTTATTTGCCCCAAGTACTGCATGAATTGGAATGAATTCTGAAAATTATACCCCAGTGGTGTTCACTAATAACGTAGATTAGTTTAATTTTGAGGGAACAAAAATGGATGCTCGAAGTTCTACCCACTCAAGCCTAGATATTTGCCCGTTTTCAGAAGTTTTCCATTTTTTTCGCTCATTTCTTCTGAAAAAAAAAAAAAAATTCTGACCAATCGTGCCTGTCCGGAATTTCTCTGTATGTTTTCCCACTACAATGTCGTTTAGTTTAAGCTTGAGACAAAAAATGGTTTCTCAAAGTTCATCTCACTTAAGGTTTTCTGCTATTTTCCAACACATTTTGGCTAATACGATGATATGCAGCCTCTGTATAGAGAATTAACCATCGTGTTCAGCGAAACATAAGGATTTATGCTTGGAGCGTGTACTTTATCCGAAAATTTCACATTCGAATGAATTCAATCCGTGGGAATTAAAATGACTGGGCGAGTTTAAAAAACTCACACTAGCGAGCTCCAAATATTAATATTTTTTTATGAAATTTTCAGGGCTTCACGTGGAGCTAAAATAAAAACTAATCGTCATATGCGCAAGATAAAATTTGAGATTTCGTTTTTGGTTGGGTCACCCTAGTTTAGATGCATACTATCTGGATAGTAGGAAAACTACAAGTTAATTCGAGTAAGGTAAACAAAACTAACAATTTGTTGATTGATGATTCAATACTATTTAAATAGGAGATGGCGAGACTACCGCGATTGTGTCGTATCATCCCTTAAATTTTTGAATATGTATAAAAAATAATTTTGTGGGTGCAGAAACAAACTTGAAATTTTAGTATTATGAATACGAAATATTTTAAACTGCTATTGGTTGTAAATACATGACAGGCGATCCCAAAGTTGTTATGTGAATACCCTTCACAGGAATGAGAAAACTCAGACATCTGGTCAGTATCATTCGTCGAAGATGCTTTTCTATATGCATAGGTCTAGTATAGAACTAGAATTGGAAAAAAGTCGATACCATTTCTCCTTCGGGATCTGCCAGAAATATTGTGGAGTCAATACTAAGATTTTTTTAAATTAAATAATTTTAGACAGTTTGTTAGCAGTGGGAACTGATGGAACAGTAGTAAATACGTCCTATTAGTGTTCATTTGTCAGTCGCATGGTAGCGAACTTCATTTAAGGCATTTTTCCACTTCTTTAATGATGACACAACGGGACTGCGTGGATTCGTGGAGCGTATATAGAAAACACTGGAAACCTGTCATAATAAATAAGTATGCTTGCAAATGACAAAATACTTGTGCAAGAACTAGCATCAAAATGTTTACTAAAGGGCAAAATGGTCTGTGACATGGAGAGAACCTCAAAAAGAACAGTAGTCATTACTAGAATAAATTTAGGGGTAAACGATTATATCGACCTTACCGATTGGCAAACTCCTAAACCAACAACCCCATCTAATTCTGAATGATCTTAGCGATGAAGAAATTAAAAGCTCTATAGTAATAAGTCATTCCCTTTTTGCCATATCCAGGTAGTGAAAAGCTTCTTAAAACCGATTTCGAAGCACTAAATGACTTTACTAGATTTAGTCTTAAATTTAGAGAAGCAAACCTTTAACACGAAACAAATATTACTCAATAGAAACTTAAAGTGGTTAGCCACCTCCTCGTGGTGAGTTGTGGATTTATTATTAGAGCTGCTTTCTAACCCCACTTCACACCAGTTGGTGCCATTTAACATTTTTCGAGTTACACATCTATTTTAAAGGTGCGTAGAGGGAAGAAGATATTACTGGATTTCAAAAAATAATCAGGGTAATAACTGAGCTATAGTAACAACTTTTTTCCCTATTAGAACTAAAAATACAAAAACTAATTTTTTCACTCTACCCCAATACCAAAGATTAGAGAACTAACAAGATAGGACAGTCAGACGGAGAAGACGAAATAGACGAAGACAGTTGTGTACTTCAATTTATAGGGACACGACACGGTTTCGGGATTTGTCGATTACGTATTAAACGAATTTGACCAAGCTTACTAAGAGATAGGTTGGCTCAATAAAATCGACAAGAAGTGCTACGTCACGTATAGACCTCAATGACGGCTGCGTGTGGCTGTTTTTTTCTCATTCTATAGAAAAAAGTTTCAAAATTATTCTTTCAATGTATAATTCTATCCTAACCAAACAGATACCCTACATATAAACATATAAACAAAGCAACCTGTTTTTTTAGTGACCTTGGCTACTGACAGTCAGCTGAGTTCGGTCATTCTATCAGGACAGTGTCGTCCATTTTTCACACTTGCCCTCTCTTTTTAATGTTACCTTCTCCATCTGATTGTCATATTGTGGCAACTGCGCGAGAACTTCAATTTAAATGTCGAGGTCAATGGCGCCATTGCTAAAAGATAAAAGGTTTTCCACCGGCTTTCCTATCTTGTTAATTCCTTAATATTTACCAATACCTACCTATATTATATTCTAAAATTTGTCGTTTATGTTGATCACAGGGACTAAAATAAATAAATGAGGGCTTACCAACAAGAAATCTGGTCTAAAAGATCTTCCGACTCTGGTTCCTCCTCTGAAAACTGCCATGGAAACATTGGCCCCTTCAGAAGTTGCTGTAACGGTAATCTCCCTAAACTCTGCCTGCTCGACTCTGATATCATAATCTCCAATTTTCTTTCCTCTAAAGTATTTGCTCCAGTCCGTATTTTGATCATCAATTACCAGAAGGGTCAAGTGTCTTCCGGTTACCTGAAGACAAATAAGAAATTATATCCATAACTTTATTTTTAAAACAAAATATGAGAAATATTATTATAATTGTGTAATATATAAGAACACAAATTGTTAAATGCAGAAATGTTGAGGTAAGTATAATGGTAAGTAAAAAGAATTATTATAAGAAAGGCGCGACTGATAAGATACATATTGTAAAATGATTAATTTAAAATACTCTACTAAACAACATGTACAAGCCGATTAGGAGGATAATCAACCAAAATAATTGATTCATATCAATTATTTTGGTTGATTATCCTCCTCAATGATCAATAATTCCCACATATTAAAGTGCAAATATATTCAAGATGTTTCCTTTAAAGTGGCTTGGATGAAAAATCTGGAGGTGGAAGTAGTGATTCCTTAGACAGCGGTTTTTTTTGTGTATATCAGTAGTATATAAAGAATTGAACATAAAACAGAACCTAGATATAGTCTAGTCATCTAGACTATATCTAGGTTCTGTTTTATGTTCAATTCTTTATATACTACTGATATACACAAAAAAAACCGCTGTCTAAGGAATCACTACTTCCACATCCAGATTTTTCATCCAAGCCACTTTAAAGGAAACATCTTGAATATATTTGCACTTTAATATGTGGGAATTATTGATCATTGAAAAATATTAGAAAGAAATCTGAGGCCTTGGTCTCTAGTATATACACCAAATCCCAAGTATCTGTACTCCAACCAGCTTGCTTTACTTATTTTTCCCTATTTACTTCTACATACCCCCCCCCACTCCTTCAACGGATTCATATCAAAACAATCTAGTTTCAGATGTCGTTATAATACATAGGTGTACCAAATTTCAAGCGAAAATCTCAATTTAATTTTATCAACTCTTAATAAGATGGGGGATGGAAAATAAACAAATGCTAATAGGCCTTCGCTTCTAGTATATACAACAAATCCCAAATTTCTGTACTCTTACCAGCTTGCTCTATTTTCCCCTATTTTACCCTATTTAACCCCCAACCCTTCAATGGAATCATCTCAAAATATGTCGTTATAATACATACGTCATACGTGTACCAAGTTTCAAGTGAATACCTCAATTCTATTTTATCAACACCTTTAATAATGGCGTAAGGGTGGTGGGGGGGTTGAAAAATGGTTGAACAAATCGGAGGCCCTGGCTTCTAGTACATACACCAAGTTTCAAGTTTCTGTACCCTTACCAATTTGCTTTACTTATTTTCGCCTATTTACCCCTATTTAACCCCCAAACCGCCAACGGAATAATCCCAAAATATAATCTAGTTACTGACGTCATTATAATATATGCATATACCAAATTTCAAGTGAATATCTAAATTTTATTTTATCAACCCCTTTAATAATGGAGTGAGGTGGTGGTGGAGGGATGGTAAATATTACAAAAAATTTTGAGGCCTTGGCTTCTAGTACATACACCAAATTTCAAACTTTTGCACTCTTACCAGCTTGCTTTACTTATTTTCCCCTATTTACCTCTCACAGAAATTAGTTTTGCTCAAAAAATTTCGACGTTTCGTGACATTCTAAACCTATCAAGAAAAAAAATGTTTGAAATTTTTTTTACGATTACTATACATCCAATCCACTACGTGGCTGTGGAAGTAAAATGCTTATGTTCTACATTCACCCCTATTAAACCCTCAACCCTTGAAGGGAATCATCTCTAAATATAATCTAATTCCAGGTGTCATTATAATATATACGTGCATCAAATTTCAAGCGAATATCTCAATTTTATTTTATCAGCCCCTTTAATGGAGTAGGGGTGCTGGGGGAGTTGATAAATATTATACAAAAATCTGAGGCCTTAGCTTCTAGTATGTACACCAAGTTCCAAGTTTCTGTGCTGTTACCATCTCGCCTTACTTATTTTCCAATATTTACCCATATTTCACCCCCAACCCTTCAATAGAATCATCTCAAATTATAATCAGTTCCAGTTGTCATTATAATACAGATGTGTACCAAATTTCAAGTGAATATCTTAATCTCATTTTATCAACCCCTTTAATAATTGAGTGGTATGGGGGATGGAAATGTTATAAAAAAAATCTAAGGCCTCCACTTCTGATACATACACCAAATCTCAAATTTTTGTACTTTTACCAGCTTGCTTTACTTATTTTCTCCTATTTACCCCCCAACCCTTCACCAGGTAAGTTCAACAAACAATCCAGTTCCAGATCTCGTAATAGCATACACGTGTATAAAATTTCAAGTCAATATCTTAAACCGTTCCAGAGATATCGTGCGCACAAAAAAAGTTACTTTTCAACAACAGTATAAATATTCTAAAAATGTCAGTTAACATCTGATGCCGCTGGTGGAATGCGGAACGTTTATATCGTTCTACATTTTTGCAAAGCATACATAAGATTGATTTTGGATTATACATATACTTTTTATGAATCTGCATATTATAATAATTCTATTTTAAAATGTTTAGATGTTTTACAAAATAGAGTACTAACACAAAAGTATATTTCATTCCCCAATCTAGCTTAGGTATAACCTATAGGTATAAAGCTAGATCCCCAATCTAGCTTAGGTATAACCTATAACCCTCTGTTTCATCTATTCATTTATAGTGGCCCTGTAAAATTTGCTATTAAAAAGAAAATGTTCTGACCGACCCCAGGACGAGAACTGTGTGTCCTTGTATTTTCTCCCTTGCTGATCTTTGCTATTAATATTTGTTTTTTCCCTGTCGTCGTAGGTTAACTGGAGTAAATAATTCTTAAATTAGTAGTTGGATGTATGCCAAAATGCCAAAGACAACAAAAGGCTATATTTAATAAGCTTCTACATTTTTGTACAATTTTACTTCCACATCCACGTAGTGGAGTGGAAGGTTAGTAATCGTAAAAGAAAATGTCAAAAATTTCTTTTGTAGAAATAGGTCTAGAATGTCATGATGAAACGAAAAAATCTGGCTGTCTGCCTGTCTGTCGGTCTGTGGGTCTGTCTATAACTTTTTTCGTGCGCACGTTTTCTCTGGAACCGTTTGAGATATTGACCTGAAAATTTATATAGCTATGTATTATAAGATGATCTGGAACTGGACTGTTTTTAAATGGTTTTATTTAGCTCACTTTGTTTGTGTTTTGTGTGGGTTAAATCTAGTAATTGAAATTTTACCCCCTTTGTTGACCGATTGATCTGAAACTTGGTACACACATTTAGTTCTGATGACAATACAATTGTACATATTCATTATTGTTGTAAATTCAAGATGGCCGCCGCTAGAAAATGGCGGATTACATTTTTTTTTCAACCCCCTCAATATGGGTATCAAATGAAGGGTCTTAACTAGTAGAATGTAGTACACCATGAAAAAATTCAAAATTAAAGATGGCCGCCATCACAAAATGGCGGATTACATTTTTTTTCAATCCCCTCAATATGGGTATCAAATGAAAGGGCTTGACAATTAGAACACAGTACACTTTAAAAGTTACTAAAATAAAACACTAATAAACTAAAAACTTGAAAATTGAATAAGTAAAAGATGTTTTTTAAGTTATACGGTTTTATTGTAAAGACACATAATAACGATGCAGATGATGTACTAAAAGCTAAAAAATAGTTATGTAGGTACCAGATACCAGCCATCACCAGACTAAAATAAAATCGTGCGGCGTAGCGTTAGTAGCGTAATCTGAGTAAATATGTAAATGATCGTTCTGCGATGTCGCACGATGATAGAGACGGATTTACTTTTTCACACATTTTGCATAAGTTGTCTATTGAGAAGATGCATTCAAAGCATACCTATGATATGAGCGGTTGACTGTAGATAATAGAAATTCGACTCGCCCCACGATTTTATTTTAGTCTGATCAATGCACTAGATTGATGAGGAGAGTGGTGTGATGACTGATACCTGGTACCTATCTAATTATTTTTTAGCTTTTAGTACATTATCTGCATCATTATCATGTTTCTTTATAATAAAACCCTTTAACTTAAAAAATTCTTTTTACTTATTTTATTTGAACTTAGTTGGGGGGTAGATAGGGGTAAATACGAAAATAAATAAAGGAAGTTGGTAAGACTATAATAAATTGAGATATGGTGTATATACTAGAAGCAAAGGTCTCAAATTTTTTTATAACATTTTTCAACCCCTACACCACCCCCCACGCCATTATTAGAGGGACTGATAAATTTAAATGGAGATATTCACTTGACATTTGGTACACGTATATACTATAACGACATCTGGAACTAGATTATATTTTGAGATGATTCCGTTGAAGGGGTGGGAGGGGGATAAGTAGATGTAAATAGGGGAAACTGAGTGAAGAAAGCTGGTAAGAGTACAGAAACTTGAGATTTGGTGTATATACTAGAAGCCAAGGCCGCATATTTCATTATAATATTTTTCAACCTCTCGCCACCTCCACTCCATTAATAAAGGCCTTGATAAAATAAAACTGAGATATTCACTTCAAACTTGGTACACGTATAGATTGTAATGACGTCTGACTGAGATAATTTCGTTGAAGGGGAGGAGGGGGTGTAATTGAGGAAAATAAGTAGAGCAGGCTAATGAGAGTCCAGATACTTCATTTTTGGCATAAATGCATGAACGCCTTCATTTTTTTTATAGCATCTATCCCAAATATTATTAAAATTCTATGACCAATTTTTTCCACAAACTAGTGCAAATACAGGGTGTAATTAGTTTCATGTCATTAAAAAAAACTGGTGGTAGGGAACGACAGTACAAACAAAAAAAACCTGATATAACATGGGGTCTAAAGCTCATAGTTTTGGAGAAAAAAAATAAACAAAAATTTCGCAAATTTTCAATAAAATTTTTTGAGAACTGCTGGAATGTTGAGGTAGATTTAGATCTAGATCTGATCTGAAGAAAACTATACTCTCCCTTGTGCAATATTTTAGTTAGTGTGGGTGTTTCGTTATGTACACACGTCCAACCCTCCGTTTGTTGTTTTTGTTATTTTTGAATTTCGCGTCATTGTGTATTTATAGTTAATATTTATTTTATTGACTTACCGTTCAAGTTGTCAAATTCTTGATTACGTACAGACGCAACTTACTTGTTCGTTCTTTTTGTATTCCTTTTTGGCTTTTGTACCAAGTTTTTATTTTATTTTTCTTTATTGACAACGTTAGTTGATAGTTTAGTGTTTAGTGTTGAACGAAGTGCGTATGTCCTTAATTCGACGTACCGAACTGTGTATTGATGCAGATGCAGAGATTTTGAATCATTTAGGTAGGTAGTAAGCTTTTAACCCAGGACACTCATTTATGTTACAAATGTTAATAAACCACATTTAAATTTTCTAAATTATAAACAATCCAATATTTTGTTCCAAATTAAAAAACACACATGTAAATAAATGCTCTGTTTAAACCTCTATGGCCATTATCTGCTTGCAATTGTGCACTAAGAGAGAACGAATAATTTACCTCTTTATACTTGCCTCAGTTCAGTTGAGGCGGTCCATCAAAGGCGGTCGATGATCCTTTGACACCGCAGACCATCGCGTGTGCCGGCGAGCACTTTTTTATGACAATTTAAAAGTTGTGTAATTGGGAACTACAAGTCCATTGACCAAGAGAAGCAATGGTTCTCAATAGTTGTCTACCATAATATTAAAAATATTGACCTAGATCAGTTTCTTTCAAAGTGCCCCTAGAGGGAAAAGTCATAAAGGTTTTTTGTTTGTCTAGTCGGTCCCCCATTGTAACAAAATGATGGCCCAGTCATCCTAGCATTGATGGTTACAATCGAATCGGTATGGCCCAGTCATCCTAGCATTGTTGGTTACAATCGAATCGGTAGGAAAACGAACACTTTTATAAATATGCATTCAAGGATCCTCCTACTATAAGGTGATTTACACTAAAACTCACTGTTTCTGTCTGATTTTGAGTTAACTAATTTGACAAGAACCAGTGCTGAATAGTGGATGGGGTTTTGTGTGCTCTGTAATGTATTCAATAACTTTGTTCTTATACTTATAGTAGTGTCATGTCGTCTGTATATACAACAGATTTGGAAAATATGATTAGACCATGAACGCAAATCATAGCGTTACACATAGAACGGAGCTTTGAAGTACTCCAAAGATGTTTATAAATCCATATTTTAAACAAGCTAAGATGTGAATAAATTTTAATTGTTAAGAGAGAAGAAAATAACCGATTTTTTAAATGAAATATCGTGAGATAAACAGTCAAAGGCTTCAATCTAAAGATTGAGCGTACGAAGTGTCTAATGTTCTCATTCAAACAAAGCCTTTGTTGATTAAAGTAAATTAGTTGAGAAAATGACGTTCAAATTTGACGGCGAAAAGTTACCGTCTGCCAGTCGGTAATCGAAGAGAAACTTTTCACTCTGAAAATTTTTGGAATGGTGGGAGGATAAGGAGGGGGAGGCATTTTTTTATACGAATGGTTACCGATGTCTGACCGCATAGGTAGTTAGAATATGTACTTCACATATCCCAGTTACGCTGGCAGACGAAAAGTCCGGCCAGTGCACAGTAAAGGGAATTTAATTTTAGTATTGAAAATACTACTGGGCGCATGATATAGGACCCATCTTACGAAAAATGTATCGAGAGCGACAGATCTGTCTAGGCCGCTGAGCCGGCCTTGTAGTAGAATAACAAGCTGCCTCTATTGTGTCATTCCGTTTGCAATGTGTTGCTAAAAGCTACGACCTATTTTAAACGATGCCCCATAAAAAGAGAAGAAGATTTGACTTGGTCGTGGAAAAATCGCCCTGTACAGGGGGTTGCAGGGGGCGATTTTCCGAAAAAGTCAAAACAATTTTTGTTGTATGTTTGAAATTTACAGCACGTCAGCTTTATTTTCACATAATATTAAGTACATATCATAATACTTAATATTTTTTTCTAATTATTTAATATTGTCTGCGCTATGCTTTCTTATGGAGCGCCATAATGAATTAACGCTTGCCCTGAAACGTAACAATTCACAAATCTTTTAACTCATCATAACTCGAAGCGTGTTCATTTTTCGGAAGGTACTCCTGTCACTCCTGAAGTAAACGTTGTACGCTTGATATCGAGGATTTAGTTGGTTTTTTCAAATTTATAATAGGGTTTACCGTTTGATTTGTGGGAATTTTTTGTGGACCGTTGTCGAATCTCGCCAACCCGACCACGGACATGCGAGGAAGGTTCATAATTACCGAACGCCCCGCCCCTACTATACTCGTCCTTATGCTATTGAGCACACATACAGTCGATTTTCGTCCGATAACTGTTTAATCGTTGCCTTCTTTCTCTCAACGGTTGTACCTATATTATAGAGATATATTATCGAAGGTATTTAATACATAATTATTCAGTTTTTCGTAGTATGATTAATAAAAACAATATTTATAAAAAATGAAATACAGAAAATAATTTGGTGTAATTTAGAAGGTATATCAATAGGACGATCCTATAGGACTTTGACCTAGAGCAGTATAGTTGCATCTGGTATTTTCAATACGCCTAAGATACTTGCGCAAGATGTGATTTGTTTTTAAATCCTCTTTGTCACTTTAATCGCGACTCATCCTGTCTATACGAGTATTGAATTGAATGAGGACACCTTGCTCCTTTGTTATTAGTTGCTTAACTGTTACTTAATAGTTTTTCACCTATTTGTTATAAAATGTGTTTTATTGTTGATCAAACAGATTTCTCTATCTTTAAAAAATCTATAAGTGCGCAAGTCACAGAAAAAGTTATGAAATGCATTTTCACCAATAATTATATGACTTCCTGGCGACTACAATTTAAAATTTACAAGTAGCACAAAACACTTCTGTAGCATTACCATTTTGTTCGGTGGTTTTAAAATATCTACATTGTCCCGGCAACAAATTACGAACGTGCTTATCTCAAATCTGTACACAGCAAAAGTTTCCTTCCCTAATGTTCCCTCGCTTCTAACATTTTGCGGTAATGGTCTCTCTGTTATATATTGGATTTAATGAAATATTAAGTGGTACTAAATTTCCTAAACAATGCAAAACGCGCCGTAACTAATTATTGAGTTTTGCGTAATTAAAGGTGAAAGTGCGGTGCGAAAGGTAATTTGTGATAGAGTTAAAATTTGATTGGTTTAATTATTTTATGATATAATAATGAACTAACGTTCAATTTCATGATATGAATAAACCGAATTTAGTGACATTATTTTGTTATCATGATGTTTGAAAAATCAGCGAGATAAAAGCAGTAGCAAGTACTTTTACTTCCACATCCACGTAGTGTATTGGAATTATAGTAATCGTAAAAAAAATTTCAACATTTTTTTTCTTGAATTAGGTTTAGAATGTCATGAAACGTCAAGATTTTAAATTTGAGCGAAAAAAATAAAATTTTCTGTCTGTCTGTCTGTCTGTCTGTCGGTATGTAACTTTTCTTTTTGTCCGCATGTTTTCTCCGGAACGGTTTAAGATATTGACTTGAAATTCTGTGCACGTATATATTATGAGATCTAGAACTGGATTGTTTTTTGAAGATATCCGCCGGACCAGCTGCATACGCTGGATTGGACATTGGACATGCTTGTTGTCAGCAGCGAGAGCCGCATGACGCATGGGGTAGGAGTATAGGATGGAGCGTGTAGGTGTTTGTGAGATGTTTCTTCTTGTTTTCCTTCTGTCTTCATCGGATGGAAAGTGTAGGCGTTTGTGAGATGCTTCTTATAGGTTTTCGTGCTTCTTTTTACTTTCAGGTTTTTGTGATATGCTTCTTCTTAGTTTCTGTCTGTGATCGTCTTCTCTCCTATTCTACTTCTGAGTTTTCTGTTTCTTCTGTTTCTGAGTCTGGAAGTGTGTATATCCTTGATATTTCTTTATTGTATTCCATTTTTTGTTGTGCCAACTTTTCCCAGTGTGTATAATCCTTTCCTAGCTTATTCATAATCCTCTGGGGATAAATAGGGATACATGAGCTGGCAAGAGCACACAACCTTGAAATTTGATGTATGTATTACAAGCCACGCCTCAGATTTTTTTATAATATTTTTCATCCCCACTCCATTATTAAAGGGGTTGGTAAAATAAAATTGAGATATTTACTTGAAATTTGGTACGCGTATATATTATAATGATCAGGAACTAAATTATATTTTGGGATTAATCTGATGAAGGGTTGGGGATTAAATAGGGGTAAATAGGAAAAACCGCTGCCTGAGGAATCACTACTTCCACATCCAGATTCTTCATCCAAATCACTTTAAAGGAAACATCTTGACTATATTTGCACTCTAGTATGTGGAAATTATTGGTCATAGAATTTTAATATTTGGGGCAGATGTCATAGAAAAGTTTGAGGAGTTGGTTTCTATCTTGTACGTTAAAAATGAAGTTTCTACTAGTTCACCGTACTTATTTTCCACTATTCACAACCTACCACCTCCCACCCCTTCAATGCAGTCATCTCAATCAGATGTCACTACAATACATACGTGTACTAACTTTCAAGTGAATATCTCAATTTGATGTTATCAATCCCATTAATAATGAAGCGGAGGTGGTGGAGTTTGAAAAATATTAGAAAGAAATCTAAGGCCTTGGTTTCTAGTATATACACCTAATCCCACATTTCTGTACTCTTACCAGCTTGATTTACTTATTGTTAACCCCAACCCTTCTACGGAATCATCCCAAAATATAATCTAGTTCCAGATGTCGTTATAATACATACGTCTATCAAATTACAAGTGAATATCTCAATTTTATTTTATCAACCCCTCTAATAATGTAGTAAGGGTAGTGGAAGGGTTGAAAAATATTATTAAAAAATCTGAGGCCTTAGCTTCTAGGACATACACCGAATTTCAAGTTGCAGTACTCTTACCAGCTGCTTTACTTATTTTTCCCTATTTACCTCTACTTACCCCCATTCCTTCAATGCAATCATGTCAAAATATAATCCAGTTTTAGATATAGTTATAATACATAAATGTACCAAATTTTAAGTGCAAATTTAAATTTAATTTTATCAACTCTTTTAATAAGGGAGTGGGGGTGGTGGGGAGATGGAAAATACTAATAAAAAAACCTGAGACCTTCGCTTCTAGTATATACACCAAATCCCAAATTTCTGTACTTTTACTAACTTGCTTTACTTATTTTCCCCTATTTAACCCCCAACCCTTCAACGGAATCATCTCAAAGTATAATCTAATTCCAGATGTCGCTATAATACATACGTGTACCAAATTTCAAGTGAATATCTCAATTTTATTTTATCAAACCTTTTAATAAGGGAGTGGGGGTGGTGGGGGTTGAAAAATGTTATAAAAAAATGTGACGCTTTGGCTTCTAGTACATACACCGAATTTCAAAGTTTCTGTAGTATTACCAGCTTGCTTTACTTATTTTCCCCTATTTAACCCCCAACCCTTCAACGGAATCATCTCAAAATATAATCTAGTTCCAGATGTCGTTATAATACATATGCGTACTAAATTTCATGTGAATATCTCAATTTCATTTTATCAACCCCTTGAATAATGGAGAAGGGGTGGTGGGGGGCTGAAATATATTATTAAAAAATCTGAGGCCTTGGCTTCTAGTACATACACCGAATTTCAAGTTTCTGTACTCATACCAGCTTGTTTTACTTATTTCCCCCTATCTATCACTAAATAACCGCCAACCCTTCAACGGAATCATCTCAAAGTATAATCTAGTTCCAGATGTCGTTATAATTCATACGTGTACCAAATTTCTAATGAATATCTCAATTTTATTTTATCAACCCTTTTAATAATGAAGTAGGGGTGGGGTGGGGGTTGAAAAATATTATAAATATTCTGAGATCTTGGTTTCTAGTACATACACCGAATTTCAAGTTTCTGTAGTCTTACCAGCTTGTTTTACTTATTTTCCCCTATTTACCCCTATTTAACCCCCAACCCTTCAACGGAATCATCTCAAAATATAATCTAGTTCCAGATGTCGTTATAATACATACTTGTACCAAATTTCAAATGAATATCTCAATTTTATTTTATCAACCCTTTTCATATTGTAGTAGGGGTGGTGGGGGTTGAAAAATATTATAAAAAAAATCTGACGCTTTGGCTTCTAGTACATACACCGAATTTCAAGTTTCTGTAGTATTACCAGCTTGCTTTACTTATATTCCCATATTTACCCAAATTAACCCCCAAACCTTCAACGGAATCATCTCAAAATATAATCTAATTCCAGACGTCGTTATAATACATACGCGTACGAAATTTCATATAAATATCTCAACTTTAATTTATCAACCCCATTAATGGGGTTGGGGTGGTGGGGGGTTGAAAAATATTATACAAAAATATGAATCCTTAACTTCTAGTACATACACCGAATTTCAAGTTTCTGTATTCTTACAAGCTTGCTTTACCTATTTTCCCCTATTTACCCCTACTTCACCCCCAACCCTTCACCGGATATTCTCAAAAAACAATCCAGTTCCAGATCTCGTTATAATATATACGTGTACAAAATTTCAAGTCAATATCTTAAACCGTTCCGGAGAAAACGTGCGGACAAAAAAAAAAGTTACAGACAGACAGATAGACAGACAGACAGACAGACCGACAGACCGACAAACAGAAAATTTTTTTCGCTCAAATTTAAAATCTCGACGTTTCATGACATTCTAAACCTATTTCACGAATAAAAATTTTTGAAAATTTTTTTGCGATTACTATACTTCCAATCCACTACGTGGATGTGGAAGTAAAAATAAGTAAAGCAAGCTGGTAAGAGTACAGAAACTTGAAATTCGGTGTATGGACTAGAACTCAAAGCCTCCGCTTCTGTTATAATATTTTTCAACCCCCCACCACCCCTACTCCATTATTAAAGGGGTTGATAAAATAAAATTGAGATATTAATTTAAAATTTGGTACACCTATGTATTATAACGACGTCTTGAAGATTATATTTTGAGATGATTCTGTTGAAGTTAAGTAGGAGTAAATAGGGGAACATAGCAAAGCAAGTTGGTACAGAAACTTGAAATTTGGTGTGTGTACTAGAAGCCAACGTCTCAGAATATTTATAATATTTTTCAACCCCCATCACCCCCTACTCTATTATTAAAAGGGTCGATAAAATGAAATTGAAATGTTCACTTGTAATTTGGTACGCGTATATATTACAATGATCAGGAACTAAATTTTTTTTGGGATTATTCTGATGAAGGGTTGGGGGTTAAATAGGGGTAAATAGGAAAAAATAAGTAAAGCAAGCTGGTAAGAGTACAGAAACTTGAAATTCGGTGTATGAACTCGAAGCCAAGGCCTCAGATTTTTTTATAATATTTTTCAACCCCCACCGCCCATGCCATTATTGAAGGGGTTGATAAAATAAAATAGAGATATTCACTTGAAATTTCGTACGCGTAATATAACGATATCTAGAACTAGATTATATTTTGAGATGATTCCGTTGAAGGGTTGGGGTTATTTAGGGGTAAATAGGGAAGTATAAGTAAAGCAAGTTGGTATGAGTACAGAAACTTGAAATATGATGTATGTACTAGAATTCAAAGCCTCCGCTTCTGTTATAATATTTTTAAACCCCCCCCACCACCGCTACTCCATTATTAAAGGGATTGATAACATAAAATTGAGAAATTCATTTAAAATTTGGTACACCTATGTATTATAACGACGATTGAACATTATATTTTGAGTCGATTCTGTTGAAGGGTTGAGGGTTAAGTAGGAGTAAATAGGGGAAAATAAGTAAAGCAAGTTGGTACAGAAACTTGAAATTCGGTGTATGTGCTAGAAGCCAACGTCTCAGATTATTTATAATATTTTTCAACCCCCACCACCCCTACTCCATTATTAAAGGGTTTGATAAAATAAAATTGAGATATTTATTCAGTTGAAATTTGATACACGCATGTATTATAATGACATCTGGAACTAGATTATATTCCGAGATGATTCCGTTGAAGGGTTGGGGGTTAAATAAGGGTAAATAGGGCAAAATAAGTGAAGCAAGCTGGTAAGAGTACAGAAACTTCAAATTCGTTGTATACACCAGAAGACAGTCTCAGATTATTTATAATATTTTTCAATCCCCCAATACCCCTACTCCATTAATAATAATAATAATGATAATAATAGTTTCTTTATTCACGTTTGCTATACAATAGTACAGGTGCGACAAGTCATATGTGGAAATCTAGATGATGAATACTATTATTGACAATAATACAATTAATAAAATATAAAATTACAATTTGTGGAGTAAAATTTTTTCATATAACATAAACGGAGAACATATACAAACAATAAGCGCATCTATATTTAAAAATGACCTAATAATAAAAATAAGCAACACACATATATATATGTAATTATTAAAGGGGTTGATAAAATAAAATTGAGATATTCACTTGAAAGTTAATACACATATGTATTGTAATGACATCTGATTAAGATTATTCCATTGAAGGGGAGGGAGGTGATACGTTGTAAATAGCGGAAAATAAGTAGGATAAACTAGAAACTTCATTTTTAACGCACATGGTAGAAACCAACGCCTCAAACTTTTTTATGACATCTGCCCCAAATATTATTAAAATTCTATGGCCAATAATTTCCACATACTAGAGTGCAAATTAAGTCAAGATGTTTCCTTTAAAATGAAAGATGAAAAAATCTGGATGTGGAAGTAAGTAGTGATTCCTTAGGCAGTGTTTTTTTACTTTCCGCTCAGCGAAGGGAAGTGTTGTTTACATTCGTGAAAAAATCTTCTAAGATTTCATCGGATTTTCACGTTTTGTATCAAGTGGATTACGAAAATTAAGGTATTATAATTTCGTCAGTCTGTTTGTTTGTTTGTTCTTCTGTCGGTCGATCATTTGTCAGTCTGTTAGCGCTATATCTAAATAACTATTTGACGGAGAACAGTCGAATTTGGTAGGTAGGAACTGTTGCCAGCGAAGAAATGGGTAGACTTTCTCTGAAAAATATAGACAGAACGCCAAAAAATGTGACAAATGGCAATAATATTGGGCATATAGTTAATAAATTGGCAAGGAAGACACCTATTGTATCTTTAATTAAAAATATAGGTACAGGTTGGGCATCCTAAGAAAGAATTTAACCATGGTGGAAATTTGTTAAGGTATTAACGCAAACCTTCCATACTTGGCAACTTTTATTTCCTATTTATTTTTTTTGTCGGATGACCATTCTGTATATTTTTTTAACCAAAAGTTACCAGATTTTCTTTGTAGCAATAATGATAACTACAGTTTGACTTTTAATCTCATATATCGTTTCTTAATTAACAATTTTTTAAAGTGACCACCCTTATAAATAGTAAGGGAAGTTCTGTGTAAATACCTTCACCGATTTAAAAAAAAAGATTCTTAACCGCTCCATGAATAAGTTTTGTTATATATAGGGTATTCCTTAATGATGTGCTAATATTTCAGGGTGTGAATCTATTAGGTTATTTTATGATGAAAATATCAGAAACTACTTTAGCTATTATCTTCAATATTGGTATTTGTTAATAAGATATAAAATCACATGTTGTAGTTAAAAAAGGTTATTTTATCGCTCCGCAGGTGGGTCCTTACAAACATGTTCTCTAGTATATTTTAAGAAAAATGTGGTACTCCACTGACATTATTCCATATGGATATTTCTCTGTCTAGCCTGGTAATTTCTACATCAAAAAATAGTCCCTTGCGTTTTTTTCATCAGACGCATAGTTCTTAATTGAAATAATTAAATTAAAATTTTACAGAAAAATTCAAAGAGTCCAGCCAGATAAATATGCGTAACATATCCCTAAAAGAAACTATATGAATGGACACCAAACTCTTCCCTTGGATATAAAGACAATATTTGTTACAACAAACAAAAAACGTTTATTAAAATGGTTACCTCTTACATAATTAAAAAATAATTCTGATAAAATTTCTAATATGGAGGCAGACGGGCGAAAGCGTGCTTATTAAGTGATAGTGCAGTAAAAAAAGGCCAAAAAAATTAGGAGATAGGTATAGTCTGGATACAGCAAGATTATGATTTTATCCTGTTTGGGGTATCACTGGGAGTATATTACTAAGTTTTGGACCTCGAAAACCTTGTGCTACTTTTTTTATAAACAATTGAATTTTTTTTACTGCGTTTTTCGAGCTTAAAATGTGAATAACTCCGGTTCTGTAAGCCGGATCGGGGCAAACTAAAAACCAGTCTCTTCGTAATAAAATTGCCAATAAATTGTCGTTAGTTTCAATTCTCTAAAATACGTACATAACCTACAAAACTGAAAAACCGGGAAAAAAACAGTATTTTTTTCATTTTAGTGCCCAAGACCGGCAACTCGACCAATTTGCATCAAACTTTCAGAAAATATACTTTTTGATGTAATAAAAAGACGCTGAAAAACTGGTGTCAAAATATTGAACCCATTGGCCAAAATTGCATTTGTTATCTAAAATTTGAAATGCCCGCCATTTTATGCCGTTAAGTCCAAAATGAAATTTTTTTATTTCAAAATGTAGATCACGACGTCAGCTTTCGAATGCAATTAAAAATAATTTTTTTAAATGTAATTTTGGCTACTTTTCTTTATTTGTTTATAACTCAAATAACAACAATTACATTTTTTCGGCCATTTTGAAAAACAAATTAAAGTTTTTTATCAGATCTGGTAGAAAATTTTGGGTCCTTTAATTTAAAAAAAAAGAAAGTTCATTTTTGTTAACGTGAACTCGAGATATTTAACTTTTTGCATTTTGGCTAATTGTTAATTATCAAATGCATATTTTGAGCTAAAATTTGGACTGTATCATTCTGAAACGTATTCATTTCATACGATAAATTAAAAAAAAAATTAAGTTTTATAGAAATTTATTTACAAACATTATAATGTAAGTATTGTTAATTGATCTAAAAAGTGATTTTTTGAATTTTTTCATAAAGCTTAGTTGCAAAATGCAATAACTTCCTTTTTTCTTAAAATCCGGAGGACTTTTTTTTAAATACGTTATTTTTTCCCTCGCAGTGCGATATCAACTTAGCTTTTTGTTAATAATAATAATAATAATAATAAATATTTTAAATGTTTAAATTTATATACAACCAACGTTTGCTAATGTACAAACCTATTTTACCTGCGGAGCGAAGAGTTGCTTATAAATGAGGAGAAATGTTTACATTTTCTTTCTCTTTCTTATTCCCCACCAGTTCCATTCCTTACAGCTTAGATCGGTTGCCGTGCAGTATTGTTTGTTTACATTTTTATATTTGAGAAGCTGTAAATTAATTTAATACATGTGTGATACTAAGGGGGCACGTTTAGGGTTAGACCGCTTGGACATGTTAACAAGTACGACACTGATATTTCACTTAATACAAAATTTAATAACAAAGTCTAATTGTCCACACGAATGATGCAAGTAAATAATACAGTCTTAATATCACCGAATAAATTTAGTAAAATAAAGGAACTAACGATCCGCTACCCGCTAGCCCTTATAATAATCTTAAAATGTTTCTTAAAATGTTTTCTTAACCGCTTCTCAAGTCACCGAGGTAACTCCTTGAAAATCCAGAATGATTTTGTGTAAGGTAAAGAGAAACGAGGCCCTACAGTTTATAGTGGAGTCCGAACCACATCTTGGGGATAATTTTATAATTAAAATTATTTCGCGGTGAGCAGGGATTGAACCTGCTTCGCTAGGTATACCAGTATGCAAGCTAGACGCGCTAAACCACTGGGCTACCGTCCCCTTAATCAAATCTTAACTCTTTCACAGGTAATCATAGAATGCCTTTCTGCCCTGGGCTAGCTGATTTCGCTTCGTTCGCCCTAAGCGTGTTCCTATGCCCATATAAGGAAATACATAGAATCTTAAACTATTATTGGTTGGGATAAGTCAACCTGAATGTTTACATTAACAAAAATAATAAACAGTCATAAGTACTAGTGAAGGGTTCCTAAGAGTCATAGGCATGGAGAAATTATTTTCGGTGCAGCCGACATATAAATTAAAAATGTCTTCAAGTGAAAGTGAGATTATTAGGTGTTTAAAATATCACGAAAGTTTTGTATGGGTGTAATCTAATAAAACCTATGGATTTAGGTGATTTAAGATTTCATTTTTTCCAAAAACATACATTGAAAACCTTCCACCGATCGAAGAAGCTACAAATGAACATTTGTTGAGAGTGTATCTTCAAATATACAAATGGCTGGAATATGAAGAAATAGATCCACGATTGTTTGGTTGGGAGGATACAATTAATGGTTTAATGCCTATTACAATGAGAAAACAGCCAATACCACAAGAAATTCTTGAAATTCTCGCTTGTGAATGTAAAGCCGGCTGTAAAGACCTGAGATGTCGATGCAGGAAGTTCGGACTATAATGTACAAGTTTGTGTGAATATTGTGGAGACATTAATTCCAGGAATTGTACAGAATGCACTGTAGTCAATGAAGAAGAAAATCGTGAAGTTGAAGAAGACAATATAGATGAATCAGACATACATTCAAGCTGTACCGATATATCAGAATCGGAACCCCAAAGCGACTGCGAACGCTTGCAAGTTAATGTACCCGATCTTCGTGTTCAAATTCGTGATGAAGAAGAAAATGGTGAAAATTTTTTATTTGAAACAGATTTAGAGAGTGAAACTGAATTGTACACATTACCAAGCAAGAGATATAAAATACATTAATTACGATTTTGTAAATTTATAAGAATAAAAATGTTTATTTTTAAATAAAATGTGTTTACCATATTATTAATCCTCGCCTTTAAAACTTTTTCTAACAAGTATTTTTATTACAATATTTACTATATCCTTTTTTAAATAAAACTTAAAACATTATATTTAGAAGACAATATAAATTTAATCTAAGTATTCATATTTATATAGAAAGATTTAAAAAAAAATTATACAGGTTTATACGTTAGCAATCGGTACATGTGTACATATGAATTTGGAAATAAAAAATACTCATTTGCATTATTAACAAAAAACTAAGTTGACGATCGCATTGCGAGGGAAAATATAACGTATTTAAAAAAATAAAGTCAGTCGAATTTTAAGAAACAAGTTATTGCATTTTGCAATTGAGCTTTATGAAAAAATCAAGAAAATCACTTTTTAGCTCAATTAACAATACTTACATTATAATGTTTGTAAATAAATTTCTATAAAACTTATTTTTTTTTTTGAATTTATCGTATGAAATGAATACGTTTCAGAATGATACAGTCCAAATTTTAGCTCAAAATATGCATTTGATAATTAACAATTAGCCAAAATGCAAAAAGTTAAATATCTCGAGTTCACGTTAACAAAAATGAACCTTTTTTTTTTTTAAATTAAAGGACCCAAAATTCTCTACCAGATCTGATAAAAAACTTTAATTTGTTTTTCAAAATGGCCGAAAAAATGTAATTGTTGTTATTTCAGTTATAAACAAATGTAAGAAAAGTAGCCAAAATTACATTTAAAAAAATTATTTTTAATTGCATTCGAAAGCTGACATCGTGATCTACATTTTGAAATTAAAAAATTTCATTTTGGACTTAACGGCATAAAATGGCGGGCATTTCAAATTTTAGATAACAAATGCTATTCTGGCCAATGGGTTCAATATTTTGACACCAATTTTTCAGCGTCTTTTTATTACATCAAAAAGTATATTTTCTGCAAGTTTGATGCAAATTGGTCGAGTTGCCGGTCTTGGGCACTAAAATGAAAAAAATACTGTTTTTTTCCTGTTTTTTCAGTTTTGTAGGTTATGTATGTATTTCAAAGAATTGAAACTAACGACAATTTATTGGCAATTTTATTACGAAGAGACTGGTTTTTAGTTTGCCCCGATCCGGCTTATAGAACCGGAGTTATTCACATTTTAAGCTCGAAAAACGCAATAAAAAAAATTCAATTGTTTATAAAAAAAGTAGCACAAGGTTTTCGAGGTCCAAAACTTAGGAATATACTCCGGGTGATACCCGAAACAGGATAAAATCATAATCTTGCTGTATCCAGACTGTGCAAATTAAAATGCTTTTTTTACTGCACTATGAAGGTGGCCATTTCCAACAATTTGTATAAAACAAAATTTATCTATGAGGCCTTGGTATCAAATATATACAACAAATTTCAAGTTTCTGTACTTTTAGTATAGGCGAGTCTGCCTGGGATTTCCCAAAACTTTTCTATACCATTTGAGTTAGCCACGGATTCTTCTAGGAAAAATTCCGCCGAACAAGATTTTCTTATGAAAAATTTTCCTAAACCGCGAGCTTCATTGTCAAATAATTGTTTAAACATTTTTTTTTGTTTTTATTTAATAAAATGAAAACGGCTTGACGGATCCGAAAAAATCTTAATTTAATCGAAAGATATTTTCAATACACGTCGTTTGGCGCCAGGCACAAGTCATTTTGTCAACCCGTTCATTTGTTATAGCCAAAATAAATTTCATAATTAACAAATTGATTACTCGGAAACTAATGAGGTCAGGATAATGTTTTTTTTCAAAATATATGCCTTTTATACCAAAGAACACACCATATTTTTTTTGGCCCGATATCTTTAATGCTTCCTAATTACTTAAACAATTGGCATAATTTGTTAATTAGCAAATAACCTTTTTTTCGATAGTTTGATCGACTTCAAACGAACTTTACAGGATAAATATAGATGTCGGGCATAACCCCCATAGATGTCTGCACGAATGCAACTTTTTGCTTTTGTTTATTTAAAGCTTAAATTAATTTTGCAAATTACCAAATGTAATATCTCAACTCTGGGTAAGCGTATCGAAATGGGGTTTTGTCCCTATGAAAGTGCTTGCAAAAAGAAAAATTTTGAGGGCAGAAAGACCTTAATCGGATTACCAGAACCGGAAATAAAAGTGACATTGCGTGAGAGACTCTAATTTGTTTATTAACAACTTTTTGGACAGCAGGTTCGGTGCAAATGAAAGCTAACAAGTTTTTCCATCAACCACAAAAAGTTCTTCAAAAAATATTTAATCCCTGAAGAGTTATACGCGTTTTTGACCCTTAACAAAATCTCTTCCGCAACGTGAAAATAGTAAGATTTGACGCGCAACGGGGTGGCAGGTTCGATCCTCGATGTGGGCAAATTATTTTTTCGTCAAATTTCCTTTTTTTTCATGTAACCAAGTATTTTTTATGATAATAAATGTCTTTACTTTCTGAGACATTTTTAAAAACGTCGTAAATAATTAATTTTTCAATTTTCATTAAATAAACGGCTACCTTGCAACGAGCATATGATTGTTCTTGTTCAACGAGGAATTTGCCGGTAGTTTTTGTGTTTTTTACTACTTTTTGTGAAATAGAAGGCTTGCTTTACTTTATTTGAGGGGGTGCCTGTCGAAAAAAGATCAAAAATAAAAAAGGAACAATATTTTTTTTCACTTTTTTCTTATAATGAAAAAAAGTTCACGTCTCATGAAAAATACACACACTTTGTTATTTGTGAATGAGAAATAATCAAAAGATTTAACTATTTTAATGGCATTATTATTTTATTGTTTTAATTACAAATATTTACAATTAATAATTATTAGCGCTAATAACTATTAGAGTATTCCACCATTCCATGATTTCCACTATAAGAAATGTAGAACATACAAAGCAGGTGCACAGCATCAGCTCGAGAGTTACGGATTTAATGAAGTTCTCAAGAATAAACAAGCTACCTATTATACTTTTCGCCGATTTACTACACTTGTTATATAATTGTTGCACATTCTATAGGATATTCTTCTCAGTGTTTTTTGTAAATGCTATTACTTTCAAACATTTTTTTGTTTAATTACAAAATAATTTTTTTTAATTTCAAAAAGTTATAACTTTTTTATTTATTGATCGATTTTGTTAAGAGACAATAGGGTTCTTCCTCTAGCTAACACTAACTTGCTGTTCAAATTTCAATACTATCGGATTTTTCGTTCTTAGTTGGTTATCGTGCTTACAAGAAACGTGACGGACGGACAGACAGACAGACGGACGGGCATTTTTAAGAGTCGTTCAGAATTAGATCACCAACACAGTGATATGAAATTTTTTTCTCTACGAGCAATATTACCGGTTTTAGAAATGTGCCGATTGAATACAATATACTCTTCGTGTTGTGTTTGCGAAGAGTATAATTATTTCTAGCGTTTTTTACAATTTAAAAATTATTTTATTATAGGAAATATTTTATTGCACGAAAAAAAAGTGAATTTGACAACAAAGAAAAATTGCCCACACCGAGGATCGAACCCGCCACCCCATTGTGCGTCAAAACTTACTATTTTCACGTTGCGGGAAAGTTTTTGGAAGGGTCAAAAACGCGTATAACTCTTCAGGGATTGAACATTTTTTGTAGAACTTTTTGTGCTTGATGGAAAAACTTGTTAGCTTTCATTTGCACCGAATCTCCTGTCCAAAAAGTTGTTAATAAACAAATTAGAGCCTCTCACGCAATGTCACTTTAATTTCCGGTTCCGGTTATCCGATCAAGGTCTTTCTGGTCTCAAAATTTTAATTTTTGCAAGCACATTCATACGCATATACCCTATTTCGATACGCTTACCCCGAGCCGAGATATTCCATTTGGTAATTTGCAAAGTTAATTTAAACTTTAAATAAACAAAAGCAAAAAGTTGCATTCGTGCAGACTTCCATGGGGGTTATGCCCGGCATCAATATTTATCGTTTAAAGTTGATTTGAAATCGATTAAATTTTTGAAAAAAAAGTTATTTGCATATTAACAAATTATACCAATTATTTAAAAAATCAAAGATAGCGGGCCAAAGAATATATGGTATATTCTTTGGTATAAGAGGCATATATTTTGAAAAAAACAATACACTTATCAATTTGAAAATTTATTTTGGCTATAACAAATGAAGAGGTCGACAAATTGAGTTGTGCCTGACGCCAAAGACGCGTATTGAAAATATCTTTCGATTAAATCAAGATTTTCTCGGATTCGTCAAACCGTTTTTATTTTATTAAATAAAAACGAAAGAAATTTTGTTTAAACAATTATTTGACAATGAAGCCCGCGGTTTAGGAAAATTTTTCATGAGAAAATCTTGTTCAGCGGAATTTTTCCTGTAAGAATCCGTTGCTAACTCAAATGGTATACAAAATTTGTAAAATCGCCTTTTTTACCCCGGGCAGACTCGCTTAGTAGCTTGCTTTACTTATTTTCACCCCTACTTTACTCCCCCACCCTTCCAAGGGCATCATCTCAAAATATAATCTAGTTCCAGATGTCGTTATAATATATACATTTGCCAAATTTCAAGTGAATATTATAATTTGATTTTATTAAACCCTTTAATATTGGAGAGGGGGTGGAGGGCCGAGGGGTTGAAAATATTATAAAAAATCTAAGGTCTTGGCTTCTAGTATATGCACCAAATTCCAAGTTACTCTACTCTTATCATCTTGCTTCACTTATTCTCCTTTATTTATCCCTATTTAACCCCCAACCCTTCACTGGAATTAGCGCGAAATATAATCTAATTCCAGATCTCATCGTGATAAATCTGTCTACCAAATTTCAAGTCTTTAAGCCATTGCAGAGAGCGTGCGCACAAAAAAGTTACAGACCGACAGACTGGCCGATAGATAGACAGACAAACAAACAGAAAATTTTTTTCGGTAAAATGTAAAATCCCGACGTTTTATGACATTCTAAAACCTTTTTAAAAAGTGAATTATTTTCTTTAAACATGTATAGAGTATATAGTTAGGTACCTAATGCATACTTAGGTGAACATCTGTTTTTTCATTCAGTCAATGTCAAACATTAATGTCAAAAAACTTGTTGTCTTGGTTTTTGCATGAAGCATCATGCTTTCCGCCTTTCTGATGAGCTCCAGAATAAGGGCGTTTCAAAGGCTAAGCATTTCCAAGAAACAGAATGATAGATTTCATGGAAATGTAATCCATTTGAATGAAACATTTTCCAAAAGACGAGGTGTGTAAATAAATTAATTTCATGCCTTTGTTCTCACTTCTAACTCAAACTTCATGACCGTAGGCGGTTATGTGAATACTGATTTACTCTGCATAGCCGTAGGGGACTATGTAGAAATGAGAATTGTCAAATAAGAAAGACAAATTCATTTTAGAATTGCTGGCATAAACAGAATTCAGGTCATCGATAGAATGCAAAGATTGTAAATCAATAATTTTACAGATAGTTTTTCTTTTAGTTCTCATAGATAATTTTTCTGCTGTTTGCAAAATATATAAAGAATATGTTTAATTTTAAGACCTTTTCAGAAAAAAAAAATCATTTTTATTACGATTACTTCTATACTTCCACTTTCCACTCCACTATGTGGAACACCCTGTGTATTGTTATTACTCTGAAGTGGATTAAGCGGTTTGTATGAAACCTTATTCTCTATGTAGGGTAGGGATCGGTGGTAGTTCTGATATGGTTTTATCAGGCTATGTTTAGCATAAAATGAGTTAAAATCTGAACAAGTTTTTCTTCATTCGTGACATTGGCCACTACACTCGGGACAAGAGGCAAACGTAGCGATCGCATTAATATAATGAACTAGACCTTGGTCTAAGATGATCATTTAAGTAAAAACTGCCATCTTAGCTTATGTCATGCTATTATAAAGATTATGTCAAAAATTTTTAAATTGTGGCCCATACTGTAACAATGTACAAATGTGTTTTAAATTCTAGATACAAAATAATAATAAAATGAATGATTATTAACGTTTTTATTACTCTATTGAATACTCAATTTTTTAAGTAAGTGATAATAAAATAGTCAATGGTCAAACAAGGCGACCTTGAAGGAAACTCAAATTGAGCATGTACATGTATTAACCGATTATCAAAAAATTAACGAAGGAAAGCTATAATGTTTTTTGCCGTATGTGCTGTTCCTTCTTCCTACTGAGGATAATCATGCTGAAGTTCATCATCGTGTAGGTGTTGAACAAACACAGACAACATGTTGTTTTGTACCTCTGCCATCCAAACACAACTTTTTGAAAATGTACTGGAGACCATTAATAGTGCAGGTGTAGATTCTTTGGGCCAAAATATGAGGATATAACCAAATATGCTTCAGCAAAATGTTGCTGTGGAAAAAGATATAGGGTATCAAAATTAAAATAATTTTTTCGTTTTTTTGCAATAACTCAACAGCCCCTTGACTGATCTTCTCCAAATTTGCTAGAGGAACTTTTTTTATTCCAAGACATAATAATTTATGTATTACATCACGAGGGCGTCATTTTCACGTATAAAAAGTACACTTGGTAGAACTTGATAACTCCAACCAATATCGAGGAAATTGCCGTTAAACATTTGAATAATTTTTTGAAAGACAAATTCATATTTAATGAAACAAAGTGTATTTATTGAAAAGTGTGCTTGGTTGCGTTTTAGTTCTGCCACGTACGTCATTTAATCATTTTATTTTGTTCTTGTGTTCCTCGAGCTAATTTCTTTAACTTCTTTATTTAAAATGCCCCGACATAATAGTTTTTCAAATAGGGAAATGAGGGATATGATATGTGTTTACGTACAAAAAAATTTTA
The DNA here is from genome assembly GCA_963583905.1 of Stenurella melanura. Taxonomy (NCBI): domain Eukaryota; kingdom Metazoa; phylum Arthropoda; class Insecta; order Coleoptera; family Cerambycidae; genus Stenurella; species Stenurella melanura. The sequence continues at coordinate 108,540,705 of OY757312.1, read as the reverse complement.
GCGGATGTGCTGCAGCGCGGACATACTCATTTCAGTACCCAAATAGAATACAGCCAGTCCATAAGATCTTCAAAGGTCTGTTTCGTCGTTTGGGAGAAACGGGTTCATTTCGCCATAAAAATTATGTAGGACGACCGAAACGAATTACTCCAGATCAAGAACTAGAAATTTTAGTTCGTGTGGATGAAGATCTTCAAGTTAGCTCAAGTCGTTTATCAGCGGCAACAGGGGTGAGTAAACAATTTCTTCTAAGAGTCTTACGCAAAGAACTCTTCTACCGTATCACTTCATTCCTGTACAAAACTTACTTAGAAGGGATCTTCCACAAAAGCTACAATTTTATCAATTTGTTCTAAATAAACACAACAGGGATCCAAATTTTGTTAAGAACATTTTATTTACCGACGAAGCAACTTTTACTCGCCGATGCGTTTTTAACTGGAGAAATACCCATTACTGGGAAGTAGAAAATTCTCATTACGTTAAATAAAGGCATTTTCAGCACGGATTTAAGATTAACGTTTGGTGTGGTATTATCGGCGATCAGTTATTGGGACCATTTTTCCTTCCTCCAAATTTAAATGGACTTATCTATGTTTTTTTCAAGCTAATATATTACATGCTTTTTGCTAGACATACGAAGCAGAATGTGGTTTATGCCCTTTGGATTCTTATGCGTGGGGACATATGTCCTTAGTCTATGCAAATACTATCAAATCAAAAGAAGAACTGTGAGACAAAATACAAAACGCAGCCAATTTAAAGGACAGGAAAACGTATTTTTCAGTGGTAGAAAATATGAAAAGAATTAGAAAAGGTGTAGAAGGAGGTGGAGACCATATCAATAATTTACTCTAAGTTGCAGCAATGGGGTTTTTGTATTAAGTTAACTATTATATAATTTTTTGGTGTTCTAATAAGATTAGATCCTTATTTTAGTGAGAAAGAGTTTACGCTATTATTACGATTTTGTTTTCCCTTACATTTTGTACTTTTTTCAATAAATACACTTTGTTTCATGAAAGAATTTGTCTTTCAAAAAACTCAAATGTTTAACGGCAATATCCTCGAAAAAGGTTAGAGTTATCAAGTTCTACCAAGTGTACCTTTTATACGTGGAAATGACGCCCTCATCAGACTTTCTGATCAGAAGTACCACAACGTTTCGTCCAAAGAAAATATGAGAAAAGTTCATAGTTACAGATCCTGCGGCGCCCTCTATGATCTAACGTGAGGTAATACATAAATAATTGTTTCTCAGAATAAAAAAAAATCTCTAGCAAATTTGACGAAGATCGGTCAAGAGGCTGTTGAGTAATTGCAAAGAAAACGAAAAAATAATTGGAATTTTGACACCCTTTATCTTTTTCCATAGCAACATTTTACTAAAGCATATTGGTTATATCCTCATATTTTGGCCCCAAGAATCTACCCCTGCACTATGACCTGTTATTAATGGTCCACCCTGTATAAGACTGATACTTTTCAGATCACAATATCATATACTCCTCGTTCTAACGTAATACGAGCTATACAGATATTTGAGCTAGAAAGTCAGAGCGGTGGAACCATACCATTTATTTAAAATTAAATTATTATTAGTAGGTAGTGTAATATTCAGTGCGAAATCATCCAAATGAATTCAACGAACACGCACGCAATCTTATTTATGGCGGTCGATGGCATCTGTGAAACTTGCGTGAGACGCATCACCTTTATTCTTTAATAATATACTTTTATTTTAACAATTAGTATTATCTTCTTTTTTCTTATCGGCATACTGTCCCAGGAGGAGGGACGATATACCCAATCAGCACAAGGTTAACCGATGGATATTCTAAGGACGTAAAGCTTGGTTTATGACTATATCCTTTGGATGACCTAAAATTTGCATAGGATTTCCCTGGGATGTACAGGTGAGACAGTTCCAGATGTCCTGAGAACAACCTTCGGACACATTTGCATATATCCTTAGGATCTATCGGGGCAATATCTAGGATAACCCTACAATAACCGCTGGAAATAGTGTTCTACATGCATATCCCTTTTTTGTATATCCTGATGATATTCGATATTGTTCTTGATTTGATATCCTTAGGAAACAGTTAGATAAGTGTTTAAGGATATCCTTTCGATAACCTTAGTATATAGGATGTTTGTAAATTAATTCTAGAAATTTATACGGTTCTAGATAAATAAGAAAAAAACACCATATAAACATGAATTCAAGTATCCTAAGAGAATTACAACTACATGACAGAACTATTACGTAATCTCACAAAATAAATACTGATATAAAGTTAGAGGTGTTTCAGAATCTTATGAGCCGCGAAATGCGCAAACGCCAAAGTTCATTCTGCGTTATAAGTATTTTTTTGAAGACACTGGCGGCTGAATTGTTGTATACATTAACAAGAGTTCGGGATAAATTGTAAACAATAAATATAATAATTTTAAGAAGTGTAACTGAGTCGACAGGAGGGATTATGTCTGTGCGCATATGAAGGTCACAGCTCATGAGATTTTAAAACACCTCTAATAGATAATTAAATTGGCACAATATTAATAAACAAAAAAAAACACTACTCTAATTTTGTTGAAGTTGTGACACAAAAAGCAATATTGTTATCTGCATCCGACTCACACTGACGTAACCGATTGCTATTAGTTTAGCATACATATGAACTACACTGTTCTATAAAGTCACTACTAAGTTGATTCACACTATTGTATTGATTTCTAAAAACTGTCCAAAAAGTTAAATGTGCGTCTTCTGTAATTCTGTAAAGTTGTCAAAATTCGAGATACGTCAGTTCATGAGATATGAGACGATATTATTTTAATTTTACTAATATTTTACCTTTTATCATACACCGAGTCATACACGTGGATCTGGATGGTTTGGAGCCTTCGGTGTGACACTGCGACGATGAAGTAGTTTTCACGAACACCAAAAAATAGTTTCCACAAACAACAAAATTCTTGAACACAACAGTCAAATATTCTACTCGACACGCGTTTTGCCAACTGGAGATGATTAAAACTAAGAGTTGTTTTTTTTTAGGTTTTAATCATCTCCAGATGATGCCAACATGGTTGGTGAAATGCGAGTCGAGTAGAGTATTCGAGTGCTGTGTTCAAGTGTTTTGGTGTTTGTAAAACTACTCCATCATCTTTTTATCATGCACTTTGTATTAATAATGTTTGGATAAAAAAATCACTTGAGCTTTATTTTAAAAATCTATTTATTTATACCTATATACATGAGTATATCTATTGGTTCTCTTTGTCTGCATTTCCTTGGTCCACTTAATTTTCTTTGTTCCTTATATCTCCATTTTCCTTATCCCTTTCTCGTCTTTCTTTGGCGTGTCAGAGTCAATTTTTTATAGCAGCTTAATTTCCTTTGTTCCTTATATCTCCATTTTCCTTATCCCTTTCTAGTCTTTCTTTGGCGTGTCGGAGTCAATTTTTTATAGCAGCTTCCACAGTTTTTTCTGATGCCTTGACACAGTTTGGGTTTTTTTAAAACAGCTTCTAAAAAATATACAAATAACACAAATGAAAATCATTTACATTTAAAACAAAAAAAAAAACGTTTTTAAAATATAGTCAAAGCAAAAATTCCGAAGATACAAGTCACAACAGCAGTAATTTTTCTATACAAGGACATGAACATAATTTTGGCTCCGCATGTTTTCACTATGACATATGCATAGTAAGAATTCCTGCCTCGATCATAAATGCTATTTCTAGATTAGTACACATTTGTAAACGACTTATAAAGATGCGCTTAATCTTCATAAATAATGATTATTCAGCGACACAAAAACAGACGTAGTGTAATAATCTAGATAGGAAAGTCGTCATGGGAAAAACTCAATTATAAGTATAGTAATTAAATAACATTGCCTCTGTGACATGCATCATTAAAATTTCTGCTGAGGCTACAATTAGACACCCAAAGTTAAATTAAAAAAAAAAAAGGTAGCGATATCGGACAAAAACTTTTGACACATTTTAACGTATGGTTATTTTGGCTTTATGCAAATTGGTAGTAAGTTGTTATATGTGTGACTATAGTAGAGGACTGAGGACACAGATGTAAAAACATTATTCTATACGACAAAAGGACATTATCACTTGTTTTCTGTGATGTAGTCAGAATTTCTGCCTCGACTATAACTAGTCTTTCATAATAATGTCATACCAGATTAGGATGTTATTATATAAATGAAATACTTCATGTATTTTCTCCATTCGTGGCTTAATGTATATAGAAATAATACACATAGTATAGAAAACTTGGGCTTTTCTATGCCAAAATGTTTCAAATGCAAGAACGTGTTATAAGAAAAAGTGATTCAATCGCAAATAAAGAACCAAAGTGTCTGTATAAGAAATCATACTGTGTATTGTTCAGTGCAATTCGTTTTTTTTAAAATATATTAGATACCTACCTACGTGATTTGCGTTTGTGGAAATATCATCACTAACAAGTACCTAATGATATTTTGACAGAGTTGTTCTTGGTACACCTATAGTATGTTGCTCTGTTTGTTTTACTAGTTTTACTACTGGTTTATTTTACCTGTTGTAGACATGTTCGAGGTTACCTTTTACAGCACATGCCACATGCAAAATAATTTACCAGTCTCTAAAGTGTCTCTACCACTACACTAGATCAAACAGCTAATACTCTGCTCTAGATTTATCTTAAATTATGTATATAATATAGCACAGTAAGCCTTACCTGCATTAAAAAATACACTTTACACATTAAAATGGATCTTCAAACACAGAACACAGTCGAACTTTGAAAATTGAAAAATATGGCGATGTTCACAGCGTCAGCAGCTGATGTTCACGATGATAGGACAGAAACAGGGAATTTTCGTTTGTGTTTTTTGTGGTTTGCACTACTGTAACTCTCTCTCTCTCTCTCTCTGACTTATATTTTCTGCATTATTGACATCTTTATTATCAGCGTAGTGTTATTCGGTTTCGGGAAATGATTAAAGAAATTGCATTGGATTTTCAACCAATGAGCATAAGCTATAATACATCACCTCCCCCAGGGCCAGATTTAAATTACAAAAGAGCTAATTTACTCCATGATTATTGTTGATTAATTATTTCATTACATTCGAAATTATCAATATGAATCTTAATGAGTATTTCATCGTTTTAAAAAGACAACCGTCTCCGGAAAAAAAATATAATAAAAATAATTTCCACAGAACATATATATAGGTCATTCAAGGTCAAATTAGTTTTTTAAATGGAAACCCCTATTTTTTATTGCAAATTCGGATTGCCTGACCAAAATAGACTACTTTTGTTCAGAACATTTTGACTGAAATTATATTTTTTTTTTAGTTATCCGGCGAGGAAAAATCAAAATTTTTGAAATTTTCGATTTCTTATTCTAGAATAAAATGTGTGCCTAAATAAATATAGTTTAATGTTTTACCGTTTTTGTACAAATAAGTTTCTTAAAAAAAGTGGTAAAAATCCCATCCCATCATTGGATATCCGTGGGCAATCTGGACAGGATAACCCACGGATATAGATTCTATTACATCCGTAGGATATATGTATTTTGTACAACTATAGGATATTAACATCCCGTCAGGATATCCGTAGGCAATCAGTTGCGGATATCCTACGGATATCCATAATTGGATCTTTACAGGACATTAATATCCAGTCAGGTCAACCTTGGGATGACCTGGGGATATGTCCATGGGATAATCCCAAATCTGGGACAACGGGACTGTGATAGGATATCCTCAGGATATCGTGTGCTGTCTGGGTAGAGGTAACGGTCTTGAGCGTTATAAGAGGAAGTGCTTCATGTGCTTTTCTAAATATGCAAATCCACGCTTGCGAACTTAAATTCATATCCAACGAAATTGAATATATTTAATTTTTGTCTCACTTAAAATTGCGTTCTGTTATTTTGAAACATTTCTCGAATTCGCAAATTATACAGGGTGATATTTTATAAATTTTAGTAACAATATAGTTATTATAAAATGGTGCAGTGCTGTTCCGTTTGCAGAAAACAGTAGAAAAAATGTAAATCGATCGTTTCACAAGTAAGTATAAACTTCATAGTCCTAACATGATGGGGTTCTGTTTATAGTTCTAATAAGGTGAAGTAGCAATTAAGTTTTAATATCCTTTCCCTTAGAAGAAAATACGTGCACTCTCTTGTAACGGTATATTTTTGCTCCAATAAATAAAGGAAATATCTAGAAATCATAAACGATTTATTTTGGTATAAAGTATAAAGACAACCCTGTATTATCAATTGCTTAAATATAATATACTGTTGTCAATGTTCCTTTTAATTCTTGCTCCTGATACCTGGAAAAAGAGAAAAATAGTTTAATAATATGTGAGTCTCATGTAATTAATGTAAATAACGTAGGTTGTAGGTTTAGTTAGTATGTAAGTAGAGATTAATCGACGTTGAGGAACTTTTGTTTATGTATGGTTACATAAATTTGCTTACCTTTTCCACAGCTCAGTAGTTTTTAAATTCTGCAAAATCTCGTGTGGCTTCTTAAACTTATGTCTTGGAAGTTATTTGGGAATTAAACAGGGACTAGTAGTCATCTTTAGTGGCCCTAAAACATCGTCATAACAAATTATCTGCTGTTGGCGTTAGAATATTCCTACGAATCTAAGGTTAGAACTTAATTATCCGAATAAAATATAGGTTTACTTACTTTTGATGTTGTTCTCACAACGTTACTATTGTCCTTTCATGGGCTCAGGTCTCTAAGAACCGTGTGTTATTCATTTGCAACATAAATACTGGGTATGTAAAGTGTAAATATATTTCACGGCCGTGTTTACTTATTTGTCGGCGGGTCAGCTGTCAAATCCAAGTGCACGAAATCGTGTGATTTAAGGTCGCGACATACGTATCTGATTTTTCGTGATTTGGAATAATTCTATTTTTGTTAATAAATGTTAGAAAGTCCTGTAATTTATTGTTAACGGTTGTGAGGTATAACTAAATGAATCTATTAGATAGTAGAAATTTTAGGCAAAAGAATAAAATATATTTACAGCTATCGAGTGTCAGGCCATCTATGGTTCATGACTTTAAGTTCGACGTACTTGACCAAATTTCGACGTACAAGAGTAGGAATCTTTAAAATCTTTGACAAAATTTTATAATTTAAATGACTATAAACAATTAACTAGGTTTTGCAGTTTTCAAATAATATTCCTGTAGGCATTTAGTAAGTGTATTCACAATTTTCTATAATGTAAAACATTTTTCGTAATCTTGATGGGTGACCTCTATTAAGATACCTAGCAATTAGTCCGGATTTTCGTTTTTTGTGGGAAAGTGTTTTTTTGAAAAGGAGATAAGTAATCGTCCACATTGTTAATTTTGGCCTAGTGTCGAGAAGACGTTTTGATTGTTGATCATCCGAATAGGGATAATTCTTCTTGACACTTTGCAAGTGATTTTCGATACAGTGTGGATTGTATTTTGTGAATCGAGTAATAGTTTTGTGAAAATCGCTCCCTTGTGGGATCATTGAGGCCAGTTAAATTTATTTGTGGAGGAAAACCCTTGAGAAAAGGTAAAGTTCTTTTATATCATTTTATTCTACAGTGTGTTTTCCTGTGTGGTGTCCTATTATTATTTTATTCTCGGCAATGCCTAATTCATTGTCGTTTATATAGGGTTTTTTCCTGGGGCTGTTATTTTGAGAGAAACCCCCCGGAACTTTTGAAGGAGAGAATTTAGCGTGGAGTGGAAACAAACCCCTTTTTGTGGTGTGGAATTCTTTTCTGGTTTCCCAAATTTTAAACAACGTGGTGTGGAACATTTAACCGATTTTGGCCTGTCTTGGTAGTCCTGTTTTCCCCGTGCAGAGGCTTATTTCCCATGGATGGCTGCAAGGAATCATTCCAGAGATAATCACCAGACACGCGAGTTTTTGAACAGTATCTTATTGTATTTTTTTTAATAGCTATCAGCCAATAATCAGAGTATTTCACTATATTATAATTTAATACAAATTTGATCACTTTTAAATAAAATCTATATATAGGGTGAGCGAATAAAAATTAATAGTCATATATATGTCATATTACATAGGTCCATTGAATATATACATTTTTTGAATACAGTGTCATCTTTGGGTTCAGTAATGTATAGAAAATGTTATACTGGGTGAGCCAGTAAAAATCAAGAATAAATTGAGATATATGATATTGATAAGTTTATTACAATTTTGTTATTTGACCCACTCTGTACAAACAATTCTCACTGCATATTTATCATATCAGCCATTTACAAGTTATCTTTTTCAATGGGACAAAGAGGAAAAAATTTGTAATTATTTTTTTATTTTATTGAAAATATTTTAACACCTGTGAGCCTTAGATATAGCTATATCCCGGGACGTTTTCGTAAATTATATGAATGAAATAAGATAAGGCTTATACATTTTGATAATATCTAACCAGTTTTAGTATAAATATACGTTTTCACCACTAATATAATTTCAAGGTTGATTCAATCAATCTTGCGCGCTATTTTCTCTATATATTTGTATATATAAATTTCTAGTTATTTCTTATAATAAACTTAGGTGTATATTGATATTTGCATATTTTGTTTGTTTGTTTGTCTGTGCTATGTCTCAGTTTCTTCATTAAAGATAAAAACAAAAAGACAAGTCACCATTTCGAGGTTTGTGGAGGGGTGATGTCTACCTAATTAAATATACGACACCCGTCATTACATCCATCGCTGTCTGGTATAAAAAGAACCTCGTGGCGCCCCTTAATTTTTTATATATACCCAGCCCGTCTCCTCTGAAGCTAGTGGCAACCAAGACAGTGATCCGGAGTAGGTAGAGTGAATGTTGTTTTTGTAATTTTTAGTATTTTTTGGAGTTGATACTAGTTAGTAACATAGAATTTTTTTTTGAGGTTTAGATTTATTTTTTAATTTGAGTTAGTGAGTCTAGGGGGCGCGACACTCTACCTACGGAACAACACGGGATTAGAGGATCTTACTAGGTACTGTCAATATATCGCTTCACATTGAATAAGTGAGCACAGAATTTTACATATTTATATTCACCACTCCTCGTCTACAGTCGATGTGGACTTCATCCGCCTGTCATATAGAAATATAGGTGGCATTAGATGCTTAGCGAATTTGATTTGTCTACACCAACCGTGTTCCGAGTTTTTGCATGCCATAATACATAAAACAAAAAATACGTATGAACTATTTTGTATCGTATGATCTGTACGAGGCAGTGCATTACAGCCAGGCGGCGTTATAAATTACTTAATTCTAGTGAATATTTGAACAAATTATTAGTTTTATCACTGTGTTTGAGTGATTTTTTGCAATTAATTGTTTAAAATGGCATTTTGAAGGCCTCTCGATAAAAGTGATAACGAAACGAACGATTTTGATACAGAGCCTATACAAGCGGAATTTGAAAATAAAAACTTACACGTTCAAACTCAAAAGGTTATATTGAATATTTACTCGTATTTAAATGGCGAAAATATTGACTCTTCATATAACCAAATTGTGAAGAGGATTTGTGAATTAATCAAATTTAGCCGCACTACCATTTATAGGGTTATTAGAGCCGGGGATGTAGTTGATCATTCTATTAAACGAAAAACAGTTGGACAAAAACTTAAAAAACTTGATAACGCGTCCAAAGACGTCATTCGTCGATTTGTGTATGACTTTTACAATGAACAGAAGGCCCACATTAGAAATGATTAGGGATAAGTTACGCGACTATCTAGATTATAACTATAAATCGTTAGATGTTAACTCCACATCACAGCAAACCTCCTCATTTCTATGGTTTGCGAAAAATTCATAAATCTGACATTCCCTTAAGACCAATTGTGAGTTCAATTAATTCTCCTTGTAGCCAACTCTCAAAATATTTATTAGAAATCCTGAATCCATTATCGGGTGCTTCCGAGTCTTATACTAAAAATAGCAAACATTTTTTGGAAAAGCTGTCAGAAAATCATTTTAACAATAATCATCTAATGGCCAGTTTCGATGAAGTAAGCCTATTTACAAATATTCCTGTAGATAAAACATTATTAATAATTGAAAACAAATTGCAGCAAGATAGAAATTTGCCGAACTAAGTTAAGCATTGAAACTATAATGGAATTATTTACATTTTACATTAAAACAACATACTTTCAATTAAATGATGACTTCTATCAACAAGACTTTGGATGGCCATGGGTTCTTCATTATCTCCAATATTAAGTAACATTTTCGTGGAAAATTTTGAGGAAAGTAATATTAATAATCTAGCTAATAAACCCAGTGTATGGTGGAGATATGTAGATGACATTTTTGCTATATGGCCTTATAGTAAAGAATGTCTAAGTAATTCTTTAAATCAGATTAACGAAAAAGAACTTTCAATTAAATTTACAATAGAAATAGAAAATAATAATGAATTACGTCTCTTAGATATTTTAATTAAAAAAATAGATAACACATATCAAACCAGTGTGTATAGAAAATAAACACACACAAACGGATGCTTAAATTTCAATTCAAATCAACATATTAGTGTTAAGAAAGGTGTTGTTAAGTGTTTGTATGATACAGCTAAAACTATTTCTTGATGTAATATTAAGGAACGAAAAGCAATTTATAAAAACTGTCTTATTAAATAATCAATATCCCGAGAGTTTTGTTGATAGTCAGTTGTTGAACATTGGTAGGAGAGAGAATATACTATCACAACCTGAAGTATTTAAGTCAATGGCAGTAATTCCATATATACATGGTTTATCGGATAAATTACGAAATATTGGGAATAGGTTTTCCGTACGAACTGTCTTTCAGACGGGCTCCACGCTAAGATCGGTTTTATCAAAAACCAAACCCCTAAATATTGTTCCAAATTCAAAAAATTGTATTTATAGTGTTCCGTGTGAGTGCGGAAAACATTACGTAGGTAAATCATCTAGACTTTTCAACGTAAGGCTTGGTGAACATAGAAATTATGCTAGAAGGGAAGAATTTGAAAAATCCAAAATTTGCGAACACGCGTGGGATAATAATCACAGGATTCAGTGGGACTCGGCGAAGGTTTTAGAAAAAGAGAGCAATGGAACTAAAATAAAACTTAAAGAACTCGCGATTATTTTATTAAACGAGGATAGATGCGTTTCAAATTATTCAATAGATTTTTGTACTAGTTGGTCGCCCATCCTTAGAGACGAAGTAAACAAAAATAAGATAAATATAATTTATTGTCCCACATGACTATGGAAATACATAAACAACGAACTGTCATGGTTGACGGCCAAAAAGTTTTTGAGATCGGAAGTAGATTTTCTTCCGAAACATTAACTGCTTATAGCTTCCATTTTCACTTTTTAGTTTATAGCTTTGTTCTAGTTTATATATTTTTAGGTGTGAGACTTTTTGAAACAATCAAGTATTCAAGAACCTACCCCTGTAACTCTGCCTGATCCGTTTGGCGCAGAGGTTTTTTCATTAAAATTTTTAAATATCTTTCAGTGACCAAATACTCAACAAACAGTAATAAAATCTGAATATGCCACAAATAAACAATTATAGACAATATATTTTTAAAGATGTTAGGTAAAGAGGTAACATCGCTGCGGATACTACAGTATCAGATTTACACTAACGTAAAAAGAAAATAATTAGTGAGACATCTGTGTCTAACATCATTAATAATAGTTTTGGTCTTGTTATATGGATTACAAACACATTTGAATAGGTATCATGGCCAGTAGGGTATAGGGGCTAGTAAACAGATGCATAATTTCTACCTATAATTGTTCTGTACTAGAGCGAAGATTTTTCTTAATTTCGTCATTTTAATATATTACTACCTCAAGTAGTATGTAATAATTCTTTTTCTTCATCCAGGACAGAACATATGTAGAACACGTTTAACTATAACCACTTATAATTAAAATCTTAAATATATTGAATGTACTGTGTTGCAACAAATTTATTAAACATAATTATTTACAAGAAATTGTTACCATTTACTTTACTTGCACCTAGTCACATCATTTACAATTGGCAAAAGCTTCGGTTAATTTGCTTGCCAAATCAACAGATACGTCGTTCGAATACAGATTGCTGTCTTATCTCCTGTAGCTTCTGTGATTATGTGTAGCTTTATAAGCCAAACTTAGCACAATATACGACGCAAATTAGTATGTAGTAGTAATCAGTGTACTACACCTCGTTTTCAAATACCTTAATTAAAATGATTTTCTGCGTGACGTAACTCTGATACCTAAAGCAATCACTACATGTACGGGAGGGGTTTTAGATTACAAGACACATTCATTAAATGCGTGCTTTTATACGCCCCTGTAGTGACAAGATGGTAAAACCCGCCAATGAGTTTAAGAACATATGATATATTTTATAATCGGTGATATGTATAATTTGGAATATTGTTAAGCTAATAGCTAGTCCAACTATTACTTCTAATCCAGGAACTTTAGACGAAAAATGCGCTCATCTTCGGAAACATTTATAGTGAGCTATAAATTGGTGTACACGTACCTTTCAGCTTCCCAAACAATCTGTGAAAAGTCCCAAAGATTCCGGTGTATGCTTAACTTTTGACAGCGAAAAAACGGCCCAAAAGAGTACCTCTTCTCGGTTATTTGCCAATATCTTCGTTCCCATCGATCCTACAGCTATGAAGTGTACTTATACAAAAGCAATAACGGAAAATTCTCTTCCTTTTCAAAGATATTAGATCCTCCGCGCTGACAGAGTACTTTCGCTTTTAACAGTCAGCAGTAACGTCAAATTTCGTGATACAACAATACCTATAAATCCATTATTGCTCTTCCAAAGAATCAATGCCATTAAAAGATCGGATGTATAGCTCCCCGTATTTATATCAAACATGCGCAAAGGGAAAAAAGTCTGCTTTGTTTGACGTCTTCAAGCAATCAATAACTGAACTTGATATTACAATAGTCATGTACGTCATCGACGGATTTCTCCTTCGAGTTGTGTGGTATCAGAATGAATATTTTGATTCGACTTGTGCAAAGTATGTTGGTTATGTACAAAGGTACTACGGTTCAAACGCTGTCGTAGTCTTCGATGGATACAGCAATAGCACCAACAGTGTGAAAGCCATGGAACGTCGTCGTGCAGCAAAATGTTCATATGTTGATACTTACTTCGACGAGACGATGAATGTCACACTAAGCCAGCAAAAATTCATTTCCAACAGTAACAACAAGGGCAGATTAATTTCAATATTGTCTGTCAAGTTCGAAGCCAACAATTTTGTTGTTAAACAGGCACAAAATGATGCTGACGTTTTAATCATTGAAACAGCCCTAGAATGTTCACGCACGAACAGAAGAGTTGTTCTTGGGGAAGATGCAGACCTTTTGGTAATTTTGGTGGGTCACGCTTCGATTGATGAAGAGATCTTCTTTCTCAAGCCAGGCAAAGGAAAAGTGCAGCGAAAGCTATACTCTTCTCGGAGTTTCAATAAATACGAAGACATCAGGGATAATCTTCTCTTCTTACACGCTTTCACTGGATGTGACACGACATCTGCTGCTTTGAAACTTTTCACGAAACGTCAAGACTTAGTACTGCAGCTCAAATTTTCAACCACAGTGATGCTTCTCGAGAGTCAGTTTCTTCGGATAGAATAGGCATGTTCCTAGCTGTGTATGGTGCTCCAGTTAACCAAGATGACTTGGAACAATACTGTTAGCAGTGCTTTATGAAAGCTGTAGGCAGAAGCAAGTCGGTCCAGTTGAGTATGTTACTCTCCACAGTCGATGCGGTCAAAGAGCACCTATATCGTGTCTATTACTAGGTGTGGAAGTGGTTAGGAAACGAGCTGAACCCTCAAGATTGGGGATGGGTATTCAAAAACGGTTCACTGGAGTCAATAAAAACCTCGCAATCTGCTTCCCCGGATTGTCTTTTGAACACGATTTTTTGTAATTCTTCGAAAGGCTGTGGCGCTTTGGGCGGTTGTTGAAAGTTGGGACTGCAATGTCCAGCAATCGAAGACCATAATCTTGAAAAAAGAATTGACATCGACGATCCAGAAACAACCTCTATTGATGATACCGAATCCTGGTATTCTCCACCAGTCCAGTGACAAAATGAAGAACAATTCGAGGACGGATAAGAAGAAAATATAAAAAAATAAGTCAAAATTGAGTTACATTATCAAACATATTTTTTTAGTTATTATTAATATTAAGTTAATAATCAAGAATATTGTTCACTGAAATATAACATTTTTCGTATCCCAATTCCTATAAAAAATGTAAAAATTAGAAAATAACACACAGAAAACTGTGTTTTGATCATTACATGCACTAAAATATCCATACAAAATTATTACCGGAGTTTCAATGCCCGATTACGTAAAAACTATTAGTGTTAGCAATAAACTTTATATCACCTTTTTTGTATAGAATTTTCCGTTATTTTTTATAAGTACACTTCATAGCCGTAGGTTTAATGGAAACGAAGATATTGGCAAATAACCGAAAAAAAGTTTAGGTAGAATAATATTGTGTACCATTGTGCTATGAAATAAATAATATGGTCTTTCTCGTATTGTATTACGATTACGTGCATTCCAGTGATACGATACAGCTCAACACTGCTTGTTTTCCTCTCGTACCATAACTGTGTATCAATATTAAATAAATAGTTTTAAAAAAATTTGAAAACACATTTGATGGGATTAAGTAATAATAATAATAATAATGTTAATAAACGTAATAGCTAGTTCGTACGTAAAAGTTTGTTCAATGAAATTCCCTACCTGTAAATGACAAAACTTATTCATCATCTTGAAGCTGCCATTTTAAATGCTTGAATATCTATTAAATAATTATAATCTACGACTTTAAAAAGTTCCAGACACCAATTTTCAGACGAATCAGACCATAAATTACAAATCTTATCCGCCATAGTGACGCCGCCATTTAAAATGTTTAGGCCTCGATAACACATTTACAATCTGTGACATCAGAAGTCCTCAAAAATGAATCGGGTATTAAATGACAATAAACTTTCCACCATCTTGGTTACGCCATCTTGGATTTCCTCTAAAGAACGTCAAATTGCAATGTCATATGAACCATACACAAACGTAAAGTTTCAAATCAATACGACATCAGGAAACGGATAAACATTGTTGAATTTGCATTATTGTCTTATACACAAAGTTACAAAGTTACAGGTCACACTAATAAAAGCTTGTTAAAAATGATACACAGGTGTGATTTGTGGTTGAAGTAATTATAGTACAAAGAACCTACGATACGATCATTCCGGTTGAACACTATAGCCAAAAATAATTAGATTTATGAAAAATCGCATGGCTCCATTTTCCTACAGATGACTCTCAAAAAGTGGCCCTTACATGTTCATACATTTCATGCGAAATAATAACTATTGAAATCGCCCTCTGATTTATTGATACATATGTAAGAAACACGATGTATTTAAAAACTATGTGGATATTTATATAATTTGTAGTATTATATTATACCTAGCTCGTGAACATTCATAGTAAGTTGAAAATAATAATAATGTTGCTTCATCATCGAAAGATTCCTTCCATTAAAAAAGCCATTAACGCTACTTGATTAGCTTGATTCGGAAGTTATTAGCTTGGCAATTAATTTTCTTTCATTGATAGAATAGTCTATTAACTATTTACTGGCATGTCTTATGCCATCGCTACTGAACATAAGAAGTCAATAGATAGTAAGTTTTCAGCAATAAAACATGATTTTGTCCCCAAATTGCAATTAGACAATTATTAATCACACTGCAATCTATTCTTATGTTTTTCCTCCTTTATTATACACAATATGCTAAAACAGCAACAGCAACAGTGGAATGAAAAATTAATAATTGTAAACAGTAAATTTGTATTATAACTATGATACTAAACACATTACAAAATATAAAATAATATACTACTACTCTTGCATCATTGCCTCGCCATCACACCATCGCCTCTACCTTTCCACCATCCTTCACTATTCTCCCCCTTTCCCTGTTTTTCCCTCATTCTCATCATCTTATTATATTTTCACAATCTTCCCCACGATCCTTCTTCAAACTTTCCCATCACTTTTCTGCCATCTTGCTCTATCTTGCCATAATCACAGCAAATATAAGGTAGCGTATAAGTTGGAAGGATGACTACATACAGGGTGTTCCTTACTGACCTGCTAGTATTTCAGGGTGTGATTCCTCAGGTAATTTTATGAAGAAAAGTTCATATGGAAAATATTTTTTTAATCGTTATTTTTTAATATCTTAGAAAGTAATTTAGATATTATTTTCAATTTCGGTATGTATTAATAGGATATACAAGTACATGTTTCAGTTAGAAAAGTTATTTTAGCGCTCCACCAGTGGCGTCCCTGCAAACATGTCCTCTGATATTTTTTACCAAAAAAATGGTACGCCCTTGAGATTTTTCCATGTGGATTTTTTTTTTATTAGCCTGGTCAGTTCTACATGAACACGGTCTCTTGCACTTTTCGTGTCAGACGCACAGTTCTTGATTAGAACATTAAATTTAAATTACTCATTTAGCAGTATTGAATAATATAATTTTTTAACACATAAAATCCGCCATTATTACAGTCTACCAAGTAATTAGTACTAAGGAAACTAAAAGTATTCACGAGAATGTCATTTTCCAAACATGACTTCTATTTATGTCTAAATTTATATTCAGCCAACTTACGTGCGTCGTCTTATTCTAGGCGAGTCTGCCTGGGGGAAAAAAGAGGTGATTTTACAAATTTTGTATACCAATTGAGTTAGCAATGGATTCTTATAGGAAAAATTCCACTGAACAAGATTTTTTTATGAAAAATTTTTCTAAACCGCGAGCTTCATGGTCAAATAATTGTTTAAACAAAATTTTCCTCATTTTTATTTAATAAAATGAAAACGCTTTGACGGATTCGGGATAGTGTTATTTAACAATAACAATACACTGACCTCATTAGTTTCGGAGTAATCAATTTGTTCATTAAGAAATTTATTTTGGCTATAACAAATTAACGGGTTGACAAAATAAGTTGTGCCTGGCGCCAAAGGACACGTATTGAAAATATCTTTCAATTGAATCAAGATTTTTTCAGATCCGTCAAACCGTTTTCGTTTTATTAAATAAAAACGAAGAAAATTTTGTTTAAACAATTATTTGACCATGAAGCTAGCGGTTTAGGACAATTTTTCATAAGAAAATCTTGTTCAGCGGAATTTTTTCTATAAGAATCCGTGGCTAACTCAAATGGTATAGACAATTTTTGGGATAAATCCCAGGCAGCTCGCCTACTCCGATTTAAATGTAGTATTTCTTGTACTAACGTTATTTTCATCCATGGCCATGTCAATTCACTAGGACTTAAATCCGCGCGATAGGGCGGTAGACGCAAAATTGTATGAAATAATGTATCAAATTTTTAGGTAATGTATCGCATTTTATAATATTTGATAATTTCGTAAAGTTGTGACTTTAAGATATTCGACTCAAAATTAATCTTCCTGTCAACTAACCATTTTATCATGTCTGCCTTCCTAGAATTTTATTATGGTGCTGTATTTGTCTGCAAATTATGGCAGAGTGTACTGTCAACAATTATTACGGAACTTAACGGAATACTAGGTATCAGCATTTGTTTCAACCGCTTTCCACAGTTTTCAGGATCAATTTTTATACGATAATGTTGTTTTAAATCCCGATTTAAGCATCCAGGTAAGAATGTCATTTCCCTATCATCATGCACGATAATTATTAGTCTCTTATCTTTGGATATATTTGCGAACAGTGCTGTTATCGAGTCATCCACTCAATTTCTCAAAAGCGTGTGTACACTACGTAAATACATTTTGTCCAGGTAAACAATAGGCATATTTTGACTTTGAAAATGTACTAAATAAACCGTAATTTGAAGATATCTTATGTCGTGTATATCAATTAGCACTCTCCGATTATTTTATGTTGTTCCCATGTTATGTAATAAAACCCCCAATGTTTTATTGATACCATTATATTACAAATCAGTTCAAATATTCTGGTTTAGTATTGCCAATGTAACACGATGTGGCTTCGTCTTGGGAAATTCATGGACAATATGCGGTTAGCACTATCTTTATTTGTATAGTACTTTATTTGTATAGTATGCTGATTTAGGTCTTATCAAAAACATGCTTAGGAAATGTAGAAGAGATCCACATAAATTTACTGCCGCAAAAGGAAAAAAAAATTAAACCATTTTAAAATATTTATTTGTACGCTACTGATATTATATCTAGGCTACTGTATTGAAACAACAAGTTCACATGAAGCCGGCAAAGTTGAGGACAAGTCTGAACTACAATCGTCTAAGCAGCGTTCAACAACTTTAATATTTTACGAACTATATACTCCAGCCAATGAACGCTCAAATGGGGGGTGTAGAGGACATGGTCGAGAACAGAATTTTTAACTTCAGGGCTGTGTTTGGAGTAGTTGGGAGGTAAACTCGTAAGTTTGGGGACTTTTAGTGAAAAGTTTCCGAACCGAAGTCACTTTCATTGGTATTTTGATTATATCTCGAAAACAGTACATGCATCGTAGCAAAAAGGTTATTTTTTTTCAAAATGAGAGCTGACAAAATTTCCTACCAGATTATTACTATTCATTTTTTTTTCTATTTCCAATAGCTTTCGAGGTTTCCGCCAGCAATATAGCAAATTTTCGAAAATTCTTTTGTTTCAAGCTTTTCGACATTTTTTTCCTTCTAGGGCGTGAGCCCTTAGTTTATCGTTGTTGTGGAGTATTAAATTTCCTTCAAAATGAGTTATTATCGTCAAAAGATTAAAACTTGTAGCAATTAGAAATTTTCTGGCAAATATCGAAATTCCGAAAGAAAGCCATATACGTATTGCACTTTCTTTTTATTTAACTTTAAAATGAAGATCTGTCTAAGAAATCTCTTCATTTTCAAAGACCTGTTCAACGAAGTCCCACTCGATGGAGTGCGTGAAAAAAAATTCGCCTCCGATGCACCTATAGTGGAAGTACCTACCCGAAAAAGCATTTTCTTTTTTAAGAAAACACCTGTGACATGAAAACGGTCATGACGGAAGTATAAGGGATCTACGAAGAAAATTGTTGATTTTTTGAGAACGCTTACTTTTTGTGTACCCCCTCCATCATTATCGTTCGATTTGTCACATTTTCTGTAACCCTCCGGGCCAGCAAGAAGTGAGTGCGTTTGTAGAATGGGCTCTAATGCAATGTTAGATCAACTTAAAACCAACATTTAACTTTAAAATTCCGCAAGGTTTCATGTACAGTGCCAAGATTTTAAGTACATTCCAGCACTTTTTTAAAATCGTATTTTCTAAAAAAATAATAATATATTTTAGCATATTTACTTAAACTATATTCTATTACTCCATTTTATGGTACACCAAACTTTGTATTTGCTATCTTGAAAAATGTTCTGTTTGGCGTTTAGAACCCTCCTCTAGTTTTCACCTCACGAAATGCAATTTCAATATATAGTTGTATACTGTAAAATTACCTTCTCCTCAGGTTTCGCTATGTAAATACACAATATATAGCTTATATACTAAGATGTATACTTACCCTTAAATAATGGGGAAAATGCAATGTACACTTTTCTTTCGGAATCTCGAAATTTGTTCGAAAATTTCAAATTGATGTAACTTTTGATCATTTGAAGATAATATAACAAATAATAACTAATTTTAAAAGAACTTTAATGCTCTTCAATTTTTACTGTGAGAACATTGCTGTAAAACTAAGGGCTGAGGCGAAAAAAGCACTTGTAGTCCTATCAATCTGTCTGAGCCCCTATGTTAAATGGTCACTAATTGTAAACAGCAAAAAAAAATTGTGCAAAAAGAAAAGAAAATTTTCAGAAACTTACACTTTCTTGCTCTCAAAATGGCGGCCGCTAACATAACCTAAAAAATTCGCAAAGTTAAAAAAACGGCATTTCACGAATAAAAAAGAAAGTTGTGCTTGGATTGGAAAAAGTTAAATAAGAAATTTGTAGATAATGAAAAGTCTTTCGATTCAATTTTTGTGAGCTCGAATCGATTCATTACTCTTCGAGATATATCGAAAAAACTGTTGAAAATTGCGTTTTTTGTTTTTGCTCTAAAAATAACAATATTGGATTAAAACACTTAATAATTTCAGAAAATGTAGTACTAAGTGAGACGAAAACAATGGTTTTTGTACAATTCCAAAATAAGTCTTTTTCAAAGTTATAGCTGTTTTCGTAAAAAAGGTGTTTTCGTAAAACGCATTTTCCATCAAAACGGATGGTCCTACAGACTTATTCGATGGCTCATTTTCTTCGGTAGGAGTTGTACTACAAACATGTTTTCAGCAATAATCGATTTTTTAAATTTTTTATATAAAAAATTGCGTTTGAAAATGACGTGATTTTCGTACATCGGTTTTTTGGCAATAAATTGTTTAATTTCGATTTCATAGTACTTGTTATTACTCGATGATGACATAGAAGATAATGTCACAGACAGTGATACAGAAACAGATAATGCTACATTTAAAAAAAGAAAGGTTGCAGATGATAACTAATAATATGGAAAATCTGATCATTTTTCGTAAATTTATAAACATAATATTAATTATACATTTGGACATTAAAGATGTTTGCAAGACATTTCTTTTAATAAATTAAATTTTGAAACTGAATCATCTACATCCATATGAGAAAAAAAAAAATTTCAGCTCACGAAATCATAGAAAACTAATTTTTTTTATTTCATGTGTTTTCTGAAGAAAACTTTTGAATTCTGTAATAATAAGTATCATGAAATCGAAATTAAACAATTTATTGCCAAAAAACCGATGTACGAAAATCACGTCATTTTCAATCGCGATTTTTTATATAAAAAATTTAAAAAATCGATTATTGCTGAATATACGTTTATGGTACAACTCCTAACGAAGAAAATAAGCCCCCGAACAAGTCTGTAGGACCATCCGTTTCGATGGAAAGCCGTTTTACGAAAACAGCTATAACTTTGAAAAAAGAAAACAATATTTTGGAATTGTACAAAGACGATTGATTTCGTCTGACATAGGACTACATTTTCTGAAATTATTAAATGTTTTCATCAAATATTGTTATTTTTAGGGCGAAAACAAAAAACGCAATTTTCAACGGTTTTTTTGAAAAGTCATGAATCGATTCAAGCTCACGAAAATTGAATCGAAATCATTATCTACAACTTTCTCAATCCGAGCACAACTTTCTTCTTTATTCGTGAAAAAACGTTTTCTTTATTTTTGCGAATTTTTTAGGTTATATTAGCGGCCGCCATTTTGAGAGCAAAAAGGTGTGTTTTTTGAAATTTATAGTAACAATCTCGTAGAAAACTTTATCAGCTTCCATCCTCCTAACTACTCCAAATACAGCCCTGAAATCAAAAAGTCCTCTACACCCTGTTCATTGACTAGACTAATATTAGATGTTCATTATAATTTTTTGGTGTGAATCTCAAATATGAGGACGTATCCTGGCTCAAAGTTCTTCGAATACAATCTTAGTCACCCCGTATAGATAATGAAATCCTATAATAAAATTGAAACAGAGTACCTTCATGTAGCGATCACGCAAATCTAGAGTATCCGAAGGCGTGGTTTCGGTCACTAACACTGGCATAGGCGTAACACGAGAAGACAAATGTGCGAAGACGAGGATCAACTACTATGCTCATCTGCACAATACGGAGTAAACTGAGGTAGGTCACCAATTATTATTTACAATGAAGTGGTCGATACGCGTTTACTGCTCAGACTACGCCCTCGACCTATATTTGGGGTCCTCTACTGACAAATTTTAGTTTTAAAAATAATAAATGAACTGTGGGCAAAAAATGAACCAGATATTGATTTTATATGTACGTCTGGAAAAATCTATTAGTGTATTAATATCAAATATCCACAAATATGAACACAATGGAAATTAATAAATGATTGTTAGTATTAAATAATAAATCGAAATAATTTCAGAAAAAGACAACTTTAGATCAAGTTCCAGAGAATTTTTTGCGTCAAATTGACGTACAGGGTTGCTGCTTTTTAATCTCTAGATTTTATGATTCTGAATGAGTACCAAGATTGACGAATAAAAATCACTTCTGCTTATTTTTTACAGCCAAAAGAATTTTGAAAAAACAAGTTTTTGCGATAACTTTTTTTCTTGAAAAGTTAGGGAAACATATTTTAAATAAAAGTTGTAAACTAAGTTATCCATCGATTACTTTAAACCTGATGTCAAAATAAAAAAAATTAATTGCAAAATTAAATAGAAACAGATATACCAACATACTAATATAATTCCAAAATTCTTTTCGAAATATCACGTGACTGAGTTGAAATTTTAGCCAGTTATTGCTAAAACATTCTTTAAGAAGGTGATGTGGACTGAATTTAAAAATATTTATGATTTAGTCACTCAAATCAAAAGAGTGAAAATCGAGAGAATCGCTATAACTTTTGAGACCGAGTACCAATGTACATCTCACGTTCAAATTGTAGGTTTTTATCTCTTCTTTCATAATTCAAAAAATAATTATATATTCTCCTTAATATACAGGGTGTAGTAATAACGTGCAAAAAATGCAACTACAAATTCCTTATTGAGAATGAAGGAGGGTTCATCATATACAATTTTTCAGAAGAAGCCTTCCTTTTAAAGTGAATTATTATTTGTTTGCTTTAATTGTATTGAAACATATTCTTTATAGGATTTTGCAAACATCAGAAAAAAATAACTATCTATGGGAACTAAAAAAAAAAGCTAGGTGTAAAAATATTAATGAAATCTCTGCATTCTTTCGATAACCTGACTTCTGGTTATGCTAGCAAATAAAAATTCCTCAAATTCATTTGTATAATTTCTTATTTGAAAATTCTCATTCAACAACTAGCATCCACACAGTCCCCTGCGGCCATGCAGGTTAAACTAGTATCTACATAACCCCCTACGGTATATGAAGATTCAGTTAAAAATTAGAACAAAGGCATGGATTTATTTACCCACCTTTCTTAAAAAAAAATTTCGGTCTAATGGATTACATTTTCATGAAATCTATCATTCTCTTTTTGGAAAATTACTTATTCATAGAAATTGTCTTGGTTGTTATGGAATGTCTTTATGATTGGCTTTGTGCCTTTCTGAAGAGTTCAGAATAAGAACGAAAAACGTTTCAAAGGCTAAGCATTTGCAAAAAGAGAATGATAGCTTTCATGAAAATGTAATTCATTAGAATGAATTTTTTTTAAGAAAGGTAGGTAAATAAATCTATTTTATGCCTTTGTTCTCATTTTTAACTGAATCTTCATATACCGTAGGGGGTTGTGTAGATACTAGTTTAACCTGCATGGCCGCAGGGGACTGTGTGGATGCTAGTTGTTGAATGAGAATTTTCAAATAAGAAATTATACAAACGAATTTAAGGAATTTTTATTTGCTAGCATAACCAGAAGTCAGGTTATCGAAAGAATGCAAAGATTTCATTAATAGTTTTACACATAACTTTTCTTTTAGTTCCCATAGAGAGTTATTTTGTTCTGATGTTTGCAAAATCCTATAAAGAATGTGTTTCAATGTGTTTAAAAATATTAATGAAATCTTTGCATTCTTTCGATAACCTGAATTTTGGTTATGCTAGCAAGTTAAAGCCTTCCTTGTTCAGCTACATCCCCTTATAGGCGTGCAAAAAATGATTTTTAATTTATATCTGAAAATAACGTAATCGGAAAAGACGAAATTTGGCACATCGCTGGTATCATCGCTTTTATCGTAGCTTCAATAGAAGCCGAGATAATTGAAAAACAATTTTTGCAGCTGTTAGGCCCCCTCCACCGGGACTTCAAAAATACAGAAAATTGCGCATTTGGGATACTCAAAATGTATGCAATAAATCAGCGATAGGTGAGCTTGTCACAATAACAGGGAAAATCTCCCTACCACCTGGACTAAAACAAACATATCTGCACTTTCAGATTTCATTTGGCATGATAGTATTTGGAGATCATGCATATTTGTATACTTATTGCCAGTTTCAAAAATATTAAGTATATATGTAGTTTCATAAGCAATGCCGAGAAATAGACATGTCCTTAGCCTGAATAATGACCTTTTTATTATTATAGGATTAATTAAAGTACAAAGTATAATCAATAAAATATTGTACTCACCGTCGAGGTCACTCGGCTGGCGCTCGAGACGGCTGCTCCCAAGATAGACGCGCCTTGGTCTCGCGCCTGGCCGGTGAGGGATTGCACCCTCTGAAGCAGACTCTCACGAGATTTGGCTGGAGAACTCGGAGCACTTGTCGTCTTGGAGCCGGGTCGAAGGTTGAGCGACAAATCTCCTGTTGTGTTTGATTGGGAAGGTGGAGGAGGCGGAGGCGGCGCCTGTAACAATTAAACAAGAAGCTTATAAAGTTTGAGTGCCTGTTTATTGCTGTGTCTAGGGCTTTAATCACCATGTAGAATACGTGTTGTGTTTCCCTAGCTAATATTCCGGATGAGGTATCTGGCTAATTGACAATTTAATACCCAAGTTTCTGTAGATGGAATGTAATCCCTTAGGAAGACGAAATATGTTTACGCAATAGATACATTAGTAAGAATTATTATTTACATACAGCGGGTTCTCGATGAAAGGAATACATTCGATTATTTCGCCAATCAACATGGAAGTAAAAAAATTGCTGAAATACCATTTTTTGGCTTCTATGTCGATGGGTGAAATATTCGAATGTATTCCTTATATAACTGGATCAATAAAATGTCATTATTAGTAGTAAATCTAGTGTCTAGAGAAGTGTTATCACTGTGAATTTTCTCTAGTAGTGCAGTCATTGAAGCATTGTACCTCGGACTTCGGTAAGGAAAGATCGACTTTCATGAAACAAACGGCATTCGATTCGTAATTGATAGTATTGCAAAGTCTACATGGTCCGAAGGTGTGCTTTTACCCTGGGGGTGGATGCCACCCCTTCTCAGGATGGAAATTAGTAAACCGAAACTAACTACAGAAATCGATAGAGGGATGAATTCTAAGCAAAAGACGTTCTATGAAGTCGTTCCATAAATCAGTATTTCTCGAGTTCTCGCAATCGAAAATGTTGAATTTCATTAAAGAATGCATGTTTTAGAGCGACTTCTCACGAATAACTCGAAAACCTTACGTTTAGACTTTCAAGCTCAGTGGATGACGAGGCATACAGCTTAATATCATCCATATATAAGAGGTGTATAGTCTTGTGTTGTTGCTCTTCATTCCTGATATTGTAGCGGTATCCAGTGTTATTCAGCATCTTGGATAATGGATTAAGCTCCAGACAGAATAAGGGTGGCTAAGGGAATCACCTTGAAAGATCCCGCGGCGAATGTTAATGATATCGGATGTAATATTTCTACCTTGGTTCGTGAGGTGCAAAGTTGTATTCCAGGTGTGCATGAGAGGTTTCAGGAGGGTTATTACTTTGGGCTCTATCTTGTAAAGCCTTAAGACGTGGATCAGCCATAAGTGGAGAACTGAGTCGAAGGCCTTGCAGTAGTCGCTTACTTCTTGCTTGTCCCAAAATAACAGTCAATGAGAAGTGTGTGTGTGTGTTTGTAGATCTCATTATAAAGAAAGGCTGTAAATATTTTATAGATCGTAGATAGATAGGTGATTGGCCTATACTTCGCTGGGTCTTGGGTTTTATCATATTTGGGAAACAAGTAAGTGACTCCTCGTGTAATAAAATGTGGGACACTCTCTGGATCATTTAGGAAGGAATTGTATTATTATTATTATTATATAATTTTTTTCTCAGATTTCTCTCATTTTGAAATCTAGATCTGCTATTATTAGCAAGATAGAGATTTCGACCCTACTGCTCTATCTATATCTAATATATATAAATTGTTCCTTCAGATTTTGCCCAAAGTTAATGTAACTCATGTAAATTGTATGCTTACGGTATCATCAAGACGTAATTCGGTGCTCAAACATTGCACTGTTGTACTGTTCATTACAGTTCGTCAAGCAGCACTTATTCAGTGTTTAAGAAAGCAAATTAAAAATAAAGGTTGAATAGATAAAGAGGTATTAATACATTTTTAATCATAGCATCATTCAATGTCGTAAATACTATCTGTAGTATGAAGTATACATCTCTAGATGACGCCACTACTGGATGTATAATACCATGGGTGCATAATGTCTGTAGGCGGAACACTACATAATGCAAGTATGACTTTACTCATCATGTGATAGGTTGAAACCTGTTTCAGAAGCCTTTACAGTAAAAATTTTAGCCACAGGTTAGCTTAATCTAGTACCTATGATTTTAATGTTTTGTTGTTTTCTGTATTGACATGTCAGTCGATGCATCACATTTAAAATGTTGGAATTCAGCGGACGTTTAAGTTTCTGCAACTATATTTGTTAAATATTTATACCTACTTCCTTTTCTATGATTCACTAATATATTGTGTGAAGTAAATGATGCATTTGATAAGAAAAATGGGTCAGTAAATACAAAAAACTACCCAGAAAGCATCTGGAAGCAAGAACTTGATATTAAAGATATATTTTAAGAATTTTATTTTTGAGACATTCTCCATACATATCACTCGTGCTTTTAAATGTTATCGATACATTCTTCACCAAGCCAAGTTGGCAAATAGTAAATAATTCGTGTTAATTGGTAGTTTAATAGCAAGAATTTAATTAGATAATATACCACCAGTTTAAACTCTTTATATTATATTACTAGGCAACCACGCTATCAAAAAGTTTCTACCGATACTTATAAACACTAGCGATGTTACATACGATAAAAGAGTTACAAATCGAGTAACAAGAAATCTCTAGAACTGGTTGAAATTAGACTTACAAAAATACTTTTTCCAAAAAGCGTAATCCTCATTTTTTTAAAAGGGCAATTTCTATTTCTAATAGCTCCATTTAAGAAACCATGTTTTTATACACATGAAGCTGTAGATATACAGTATGTTACATAATAATAATTTCGGGAAAAAGAATATTTTTGATATATCATTAAATACAATGATTTAAAAAAATTCACAGATTTCGTAATCCATGCAACAACCATGGGGCATTGGAAATGATAAACTCATATATAAAACATAAACTTATTCCGGACGAGGCGAAGTCGAGTTCGGATACAGCTACGATCCAGTCCAAAAAACATGATTTTAGGTACTTGCTAGAAAAATAACTATTTACTATTCGTTAAACTTTGTGAATCCATGGCGACTACGATTGGCGCTGACCACAACCGCATTATAACTTCATGTTCTCTTCGCATACTCATACTGTGCACAAGTGTGAACACCAAGTGCTCAGTATTACGTCATCTGATCTCGACACTTTCATGTCGGCGGCCTTGTAACTTTGACCCCATATACGAACATTAATATTTCCAATATTAAAAAGCGATGATACGGGCCCCACACTCCCCCTTTCATTGCCTGCGACGCTAATACTGCCTGCGGCGGTAATAGTTATAGTTATTAACAATTAGATAGCAAAATAAATATCAACTTAACTAACTTAACCACCTAACCATGCCATGAAATATTGAAATCATTATAGGAAACAGAAGGAAAATATTATTTCTGCCATCAAATCAAACCTGAATTTGTGGAAAAATTCATTAATCGTTACAAAATAAAAATAAAAATTCGGCGTGCCCAGGAGTTGACAAATAGCGCTATATGGAAGAAATAGTTGAGCATCCGACCTTGATACTTCCATGTCGTCGGCCTTGAAAAAAACTCGCAACTTTTGTCCTATGCGCGAACATTAATATTTCTAATGTTAAAATTTAGAGTATATCCTCAAATTGATTACCAGATACTTCTTAAGAATATCCAAAACGAAACATCAATTCATCTAAAACCTGATGAATGGTTTATGGTCGGATTAATCCAATTTCGTACCTAATTATGTCTTTAAGTTTCTCAATATTATTGAGTCTAGTCAGATAAACCCTACATTTGGGGTAATCTCACAAGAAATAATCTAGAGGGGATTACATCAGAAAATCTAACTGGTCACCCTATTAGTTCCTGTCTACCAATGATTTTTTTTAACATGAAGAGTTAAAGAAATATATTTAAAAATATAGCTTATACAGGGTGGTCTGTAAGTACTGGTCTATTGGACAACATTGGATTTCTGACATTTAGCTGAACTTTAGTCCAAAAGTCAATATTACGTTTTTAATTTTCTCACATAGTTTTTGAAGTTTATTGGTATGAAAATTGATGAATAGGTGTTTCTAAGATGATAGTGTCACGTGTTTCCACCCTAGAAAACCGCCCTTTAAAATCCGTGGATTCCAACATTATAGCAAGAGGTAATCACTAACACACTTTATTGAATAATTTACTGAAAATTTCACAATAATTTTATTAACTAAAGTACACTTTTACTGATTAAAATAACCTTTAACAATTACAAACAATTACTTGATATTTACACTCTAGTGTTCACTTTGCACCACTTCGAATTTTCTAACCATAATTCACTGAAAGATTTCTTTCCTGCTTATATACTCTACAAAAGGAATCTAGAAATCTTCCATCAAGTTCCACATTTCTAGTAAGGTCTGAACCATTGCGTGCTGCAATCCAGAACAGTGTAGTAATCTAGATCCTGTTCTATAAGTTTCTAATCTTCTAGAAACCGTACTACCAGTGTCTCAGAAATGGCGCATTATGGATGCTTTCAGAATAATAAAAATTTGACTTTTTTGCAAATTGTTTATTAATCAATCAAAATAAAAAATCAATAATCAATCATTTTTATATCGCTAGGTAACATGTAGCGCTGTATACGGGTAGGCCAATACGCTACACGCATACTACAAACAGGCCTTGATGATATTGCAGTTACAGTTCACTACCACCATTGCTACTTAATTTCGGCTATCTCTCATGAGCACCATGGGTGTTTAGCAGATCTTATTTGTGTTATATATAATTAATTAGATATAAACTGAATATCTTTACTGTACACACTTTTAAGTTAAGTCTGTGGTTTATAACTGTAAGGGATTCGTAAGGATTTCTGTATAACTTCTTACCCCCCTTCACGACACCAAATATAGCGAGTTTAACTTTAAGATTGTTGATTTTAAGACATATATCAGAAAAGTGCAAAAGTGCAGATGATAACAAAATACATGATGGGCAGCAAAGTAGCAATTTAAGGTAAGTAGATTGCTTTTTCTTTCTCGCCTTTGCAAGAACTAAGATCCCGTCTTTTACAAGTTATAACTGATCACCCCGAAAGTGGGAGAAAATCGTTGAATGTTTCAGAATGCAGTTGTGTCCTTCAGACTTAAGGTGGTAAGATCACACATAATATCGCCCTTTTTAGGCAAATTAGATCAAATTTTGGTTGAATTAATTCCACGTTCATTTACAGTAGACGTATTAAATTCTCAGTACATCCAATATACTAAACGACTAATTTTCATTGATTTGCTATTCTTGGTTAGATAAATATTATTTCGTTGTTTTATACCTGGGTAATATTTTTCTGTCCAATGCATAATCAATTGAATTTTTGATTCATATATTTTGAAGGTCATGACCATAAGACAGCTGACCACTCCAGTCGAACACTATCAATCGACGTGAAGTTCGCCAATCACGTTGGTATCATCTGAAGACGACTTAAACTATTAGTTAAGGGATTTGGAGCATGTGGACATTATTTTATCATTATTTTTGTGGTAAAATCACTTAACATGGCGCAAATTACAGAAAAGAACATTATTTCTCAACTTAAACATAAAGGAATGTAATCACGATAATTATACATTAATCACAAACGAGTCTTGTGTGTCTGAATTCCTATTTCATATTTTATTATTCCAAAACACGTAAGAATTTAGTAACATAAATTATTAAATCAATGTGCTTGACTTTTACGTGTCTAAAATATTCAATGAGGTGAGAACATTAAATAAATTATATCAAATGTTTACCTAAAAATAATAAAAACTTATTAGGTAAGATCATAAAGAGATATTACTACATTGGTTGTTGGTTTAGAACCCGAAGGGAAAATTAAAACCAAACATACTACATTGTAGTTACACATTAAAATAAATCAAGCTATTGCGTGTGCTTGTGTTCTATCGTGAATAATAACCGATTTAATCTGTAATTTGAAAGCTTTCGAATACCAAGAACATGATTTTACTGCGACACTAATCTTAGACCTAACTTGTTTTCTTCACATTATTTATTCATTCTTGGCATTAGTCTATTCAGGATGTAATTAGTTTTATGTAATTAAAAAACTGGTGGTGGGGAACGACTAGACAAATTAAATTTTTTTACATAACATGGGCTCTAAAGCTCATAGTTTTGGAGGAAAAATTAAAACAAATTTTGAAAATTTTTAATAAAACTGTTTGAGAAATGCTGGCATATTGGGGTAGGTAGACTTTATTGTAGTCGCGTTTGGCCGCGCATGTTACTTTGACATTTGTGCAAATAGATTGTATTCATACTCTTCTTTGCGATATTCTCAAGCACGTTTTAGTTTCTGTCGTTATTTGGTTAAGAACGTACACACGACCTACCCGATCGTTGTTTTTGTATGTTGCTTTTGTTCTTTTTGAATTTTGGGCCACTTGAGACTTATTTTATGGACGTACCGTTCAAGTCGTTAAGTACTTGGTTACGTACAGACCTTACTCACTTGTTCGCTCTTTTCGTGTTGCTTTTTGGATTTTGGATCAAGCTTTTCTTTTTTATACTCTTCGCAAATACAAAACGAAGAGTAT
This sequence comes from Stenurella melanura, assembly GCA_963583905.1. NCBI lineage: Eukaryota > Metazoa > Arthropoda > Insecta > Coleoptera > Cerambycidae > Stenurella > Stenurella melanura. Next base: position 108,509,744 of record OY757312.1, on the reverse strand, counting down.
ATTGCATTCGATCGGCACATTTCTAAAACCGATAATATTGTTCGTAGAGAAAACATTTTCATATCACTGTGTTGGTGATCGAATTCTGAATGACTTTCAAGATGTCCGTCTGTCTATCTGGCTGTCCGTCTATCTGTCTGCCTGTCTGTCTGTCTGTCTGTCTGTTTGTCTGTCTGTCTGCCCGTCTGTCTGTCCGTCCGTCACGTTTCTTGTAAGCACGATAACTTAAGAACGAAATGTCAGATTGTGTTGACATTTGGCAGTAAGTTAGTATTGCTAGAGGAAGAATTCTATTGCCTTTAAACAATATCGATCGATAAATAAAAAAGTTATTAATTATTTAAATTAAGAAAAAAAAATAAATTGTATCTTTTGCAATTAAACAAAAAATGTCTAACACCAATATTATTTATAAAAAAACTGCGAAGAGTATCCTATAGAATATGCAACAATTCTATAAAAAGTGCAGTCAATCGGCGAAGAGTATAATGGTGAGCTGGTCTTTTTTTATTGACAACGGTAGTTAATAGTTTAGTGTGGTTATTTGACAAATGTGTTGAACGGAGTGTGTACGTCCTTAGTTCGACCTGTCAAAATGTGTATTGATGGAGACGAAGGTCATTTCGAATAATATTTGTGACAAATTCAAAAGAACTGTTCTGTTATTGGATGTTCCCTGTTGGGCACAAAGGCATTATTATTATTATTATTATTATTCTTATTCGCTGTTTTGTTCTGATCTGTATATTATTGTTTACATTGATTTCCATAGAGACCCAAGACTCAATTTTTAGTTTTCGATACCTGATTGGAAAAAACATAGGCGTTAAAAAATTAGATTTTTCCCAGCTTAAAATACACATTTTCTGTTATCGTATCTCGGACGTCTAACTGTTCGTTTTCCAATTTCATCGAAAAATTACTCTTTTTTTAAGCTTTGAACACATTTATGTTACAAATGTTAATAAACCACGTTTAAATTTAATAAATAAAAGCTCCAATAATTGTGTTGCAAATTAGCAGCGAGGGCACATTTTTATGGCCTCTACTATGATTAGGAACTATACGTTCATTAACCCAGAAAAGCAGTGGATCTCAAATATCTCCTGTTTTAGTATTAAAATTTTTAACCAGGGTCAGTTTTTTTTCTATGTGCACCTAGAAGAAAATGTTAAAGTTATAGGTTTTTTGTTTATCTAGTCAGTCCCTATTACCAGTTTTTTTCAATTACATGAAACTAATTACGCCCTGTATGAAGAATAGGTAATTTATTGTTTCTTTATATTAGATAGTATTAGATATTAAGTATACAGGCTGTCCCAAAAATGGTGGGCAATCTCTCCTATTTGGGTAGAACTAGTGAACTAGTAGAACTAGTGAAAATAAGGTATTTTTATTTCTCCCGTGGTACTCCTACGAAGATATTCGCTCTTGAATTTGAGGGTTAAAAATCGATTTTTCACGATAACTTTTTTATTGTTCAGTCGATATTAATCATTTTTGGGTCAGCATCATATTATTTCAATCCAGTTAGGTCAGTGTTAGAATCTTGGATAACATTATTGGGGGCTCGGGGGTAGAGCACCCATTGCCTTAATAAATTGTAAACAAATTTTCAGCATATTTTGTTTTGTTTCTAAAGTCATTTTCAACTTTTTGAGCCCTTTTTACGTAAAAAACGTATACTTGTTTGATGTCGGTAATATGAACCGTTTTCGAGATAAATGCAACGAATTTTTACTTTGTCATATTATGTATGACCTTCCCGTCGATTATTTGGAAAAAAAACGACAAAAAAGGGTGCCACACATGCTGAAGCGCAAGTTCTGGGGTCCGCATTGAACGTGTTAATATCAATTTTTTTAAATGTTTAAAGAAACAGCTACATCGTCTTAACTAGATAAGACGATGTAGCTGTTTATGTACAAAACCAAACGAGTAATAATGACAGTTTATGGTTACCATGGATCAAAATATCAGATAATTGGAGTGACATAATTTTTCAGTATTAGCTTAATCCGACTTTAATTTAGTAATTAATCGATTGAAATATGGCTTACACTAATAATGAATACGCAGATATGCATTTAATGCATGGATTGGCTTTTTGTAATGCCTTGAAAGCAAAAAGACTATACGCTTAACGGTATCGCCATCGAAGGGTCCTGATCGCAAAACTTTTGAACGTGTTGATCAACAGCTGAGAGAAACTGGTAAAAAATAAGATAATTTTTTTGAAAACTAAAAATCTAAGAATTCTATCTCTACTTAGGTTGATTTGCGCCAAATGCCGTAAACAGGGGTGCTCCGCGGACAACACTTACTGTTGAAGTAGAAGAAAACGTATTGAATGCAGTCGCTGCGAATTCATCTGTCAGTGTCAGATCATTATCATTATAAATGAATGTCTCAAAATCGATCGTTGGAAGAATTTTGAGAGAGCAACTGCTTCATCCGTACCATATACAAAAAATACATGGCTTTGGCCCAGGTGACTTTCCTGCTAGGGTGCAATTTTCGCAGTGGTTTATACAGAGCAATGAACAAAACCATACTTTCATTCGATCGGTTTTGTATACGGATGAAGCGAGCTTTGGAAGAAATGGAGTCATTAACTCCCATAACTTACACGTTTGGGCTGAGGAAAATCCACATGCCACAATTCAAACGCGCCATAAAAGGCAATTTCATATTAATGTTTGGGCCGGAATTATTGGCCGGTACTTGTTGGGCTCATTCGTGTTACCAAATCGATTGAATGGGCAACTTTGTCTTGAATTTCTCCTACAGCAGTTACCACAACTTTTAGAAGACGTTGACATTGCATCTCGAGAGAAGATGTGGTTTATGCATGATGGGGCGCCCCCGCATTTTACTCTTATAGTGAGGGATCATTTGAATAGAGTATATCCTAACCGGTGATAGGTCGGGGTGGGCCTGTTTCTTGGCCTCTCCGATCACCCGATTTAAATCCCCTTGATTTCTTCCTGTGGGGACATTTAAAGAGTCTCGTATATTCCACACCAGTAGAGAGAAGAGAAGAATTATACGACAGAATTATGTACCATTCAAATGCAATTAGAGAAAACGAAGGAATGTTGTGGCGAGTCCAGCGATCGTCAGTTCGTTGTGGACAAGCATGCATTAGAGAAGGAGGTGCTCATATTGAGCATTTGTTACGAAGTCTCATAAATTTTCATTTTTCCATGTCCCTAATTAATTTTCTACAGTCAGGTTTCAAATTTTGTGAAACTTGTTTTACAACTTATTAAGGCAATGGGTGCTCTGCCTCCGAGCTCCCAATAATGTTATCCAAGATTCTGTTACACCGACCTAACTAGTTTGAAATAATATGATACTGACCCAAAAATAATTAATATCGATTGAACAATAAAAAAGTTATCGCGAAAAATCGATTTTTACCCCTCAATTTCAAGAGCGAATATTTTCGTAGGGGTGCCTCGGGGGAAAGAAAAATATACGAACTTGTGACCTTATTTTCACTAGTTCTACCCAAATCCGAGAGATTGCCCACCAATTTCGGGACACCCTGTATATATGAAAGTTATCCGCTAAATATTCATAATAACATTTTAACTTTTGAGGATACTTTGATCATAACACCGTAATCTTTTGGGTAGTTTCTCAAACAGCAATATTTCTTAGCCCATTCTAATCTCACACTGACGAGATGTCAACATTAAAAGACGTGTCTGTGAGTGTTTTAAAGTATGACATAACTATTATTTTGTGCTTTTGTTTTAGTTATTTCTGATCTAATTGAACAGGATAGTCTAAATTGAAACATTATTTTGACATGCTGTAATGTGCATACTTTTTAAATTTTAATACAATATCGATCGTTTCACGTAGCCGGCAAATCAGTTGTTGAGAAAGATATACGTTTTCTTATACTTACATATGATAAGCATGATAAGCGTTTCTGTAAGAGTTGAAACAATTACTATTATTTTTTGCTAGCAAAATAATTTTAGAGAACTTTTATATTGTGGGGAGTTTGCACTTGCACTTACTTATTTTTCAAATGCTTTAAAAAAAATTAAAGGAACAGGTTTTCAATTCGGCCCGAATGTGTTTTTTATGTTCTTCAATCAATTCCCTACATAGGTTTAAGCGATTTTTATGAAAATCTTTTGTAAACTATAAAGCATGGCTCAGCGATCTAGTATAAGATGTGCAAGAATCGGAAACACTTTTTTCTGTTCGAGGATTTTCGAGAATTTGGCGAAGCCGCCAGGAATAAAATTGTGTTAGAACCGGTTTAACATTTGTTGTCAAAAGTTTTACGTTCAAAATAATGAAATCAATACGACCGCCATAATTGCATAACTGTTGTAGATTTAAATTAAATTTGTCAACTAAAAACCCAACTAGCACAATTAGTCGTGGGAACGTAGCAATGACTATTCTAGGCACTTTAAAGTGTTTTGGTACTAGTCACAGGCACGTAATAGGAACGTTCCTAATACGTGTTTATGACCAAAATGGGCAATATTTTTTGGTGACGATAACGTTCCAGCCACGTTCCTGGAACTTGTCTGGCTACGTTGCAATGACGTTGTTGCTCCGGAGCGGCGACGTGGCGGCGTAGACGCCGCAACTTTCAGAAAACTTTACCACACCCTACTCTTTCAAATCGATGTTGCCCCTTCTTTGTCTTGCAATCGATTTTATTATATTTATGTTTCATTCTTACATATGATTCTTGTTCTTTTTCGTTTCCTTAACTCAGAAATTTAATAGAATATCAGAAGGTAATATTAGACAGCAAAACTTGTGCTATTTTCCAATGGTCTAAGGGTTACAATTAAAACGAATGCAATTTTACTGACAAACGTAATGATAAAACGTCCGAATCTAACCACGCGCCTTTAAAATTTGCATTTTTAAATGAAAATATTGTTTTAAAAATATGTAATGTCATGCGAGAATATGACACACTAGATACCGAAATCTATTTTTTATTGTTCTTCGGAACTTAACATTACTTTTTATGTATTCATTTGTTGTATTTGGTGAAGAAATGGCGATAAATTAAATTTATTAGTCAATTGAGAAATTATTGTTCATGTGTTATAACAATGGCGTCGATAATTTTGGCCATCAACATGACGTATTTCAGAAAATGTGACTTTAAGGTCGTTTTCACCAAGAAATGCTACTTGAAAGTAATTGCTACTTGGCGATAGTGACGAAAACTGCAAATACGTAACTTTAAACTTATATTTACCACAAATCTGCGAATGGCACTGTAGCATCACTTCAAAGTCGTAGCAAAGTTGTGACTACCACAAATTACCTCTTCAAAGTTGCCGCTGCCACTTCATGGTTACATTTTTCCCGATATTAATTCGGACCGTACGTGTTAGCAGTACGTTGAGGTCTAGACTGAACGCGTTCCTAGCTTTTGCTGTTTATCATTTACCTAAAAAACCTATCAGCTGTCGCAATTTACTTGCATGCAGCCATATATCAACGACTTAATAAACATAAACCTTGTTGGTATAATATACTATTACAGCGATAGATAACATAGAAGAAAAGGTAGGTGTAATAAAACTGTGTTGAAATATTAAATTTTGTTGCCTTATTTTGAACATAAAATGTTGCATAGCATAATATAGCAGCATATACTTCTAGTCTAGGTTAGGCAAACATATTATATAGGTTAGGTTTGTTGCATTAACTTTATCTATGGTCAACATTGGGAACTAGATGGTGAAATTTACTTCATGGTAAATTTCAGAGGTGATGTGCACTTTGTAGTAGACGTACACAGTTCTGTAGGTAGCAGTAACGTCATTAACACCTATGAATATTACTTACAAGTTCCAATACTTTAAAGAAATAGCAAAGGTTCCCAGAACGTCGCGGCAACTATTAAAGCTACTTGAAGGTGGATTGCAACTTTGAAGTCACATTTCAGTGATGCGAGTTAGTCGCTGCTACTATAGTTTACCACCTTCAAGTTCTGAAAACCCGAAAGTCGTCCCACTGGTAACTACCACGTTCCCATGTACCACGAAAGCTACGTAGAAGTTGCATAACTATAAAGTAATCATTAGTGGTAGAAACTATGAGGCAGGGACTGTAGACTTGTCAAATGAAGTTATTTTTACACCAAAGTCGCAAATTTAGTCGCAATTACGTAATGGTTACTCATACGAAGTTCCTATCTCAGTTACTGTCACTTTGGTGCTAGTTGGGAAGGGTGAAAAATTTAAAACCTAAATGAAACATCTTTTAAAAAAATATTTAGGTTGATGTAAAAATGAAGAAATAATGAAATCGAACGTACTTAGCCAATGTCAATATCGATGTTATGTAATAAGGAATAATTGACCGAATCACGGTGAATTTTTGTTTCATAATTTTTCGCGGCCGTTTTCTTTAAAGGCAGATACAGTTTTTTCATGAAAATATTTTTATACGTTATAAACCTAACAAAGAATAACTCACGAAGTATTATTTTATTGATTTAATATTTGAATCATTTAATGCGAATAAAATGTTGTTTACGAATATTTCCACTGTCAATTTATACACAAATCAAACAGGATATATATAAAAGCATGGTAAATATTTATTTTCCTTGAGCTGAAGGTCTAAAATTCGTTTAAGAGTTATAGGCGAAAACAAACACAAAATCAACAGATATGAGGGTGGCAGCATTTTTTCATATATATTTTAAGAAATAAATTACTTCCTTTACCTTGAGGAAATATTGATTTTCTAATCAACATGTACGTAGGAAAATAAACATAAATACAGCTGATCAACTATAGACAACTCTATCGCAATTCTATGCATTAATAAAAATTGTAAAAAATTGGACAGACTTAAAAAGAAGGCAACTGTTGTAGCATTTGAAAAGACTACATTAATAAATTTATGTTTGAATGCGGTAAATTAACTCAGATTAATTCATTTGTTTGAGTATAGAGGTATGCAACCCACGATCTAGAATTCGATAGTAAATAGTTAGTTGCCTATCTTGATGTGAAATTATGGGTAGTAAACATGTTTTTTTTAAGTATAATTTTGAGTTAGAGGTGTTAGTCATGTATTCTTGTAGTTGAGATATTACATGATTGTATAATTCAGTCTTTTAATTGCAGAGTCCTTTGTTGGCGCATTTTCATTGGCTAGAGAAAGTGTGCTCTAGATGCTCAAGTTGGCAACACTAAGAACTGTTAAGGAGATTTCCGGCTGGTAGTTCGTTTTTCGACAGCGACGAGATAGCGGTGGTCCCGGTTTTGTATTGAAGAGTTTGAGTATTACATCGCTTACACTGAAAAGGGATTTGATTTGATGTACCCAGTGTTTCTTTACCGTCCTGCCAAAAGCATTTTGTAAATTCCAGGAAGGAATTCTGTTGACTGTGTACATTGAGTATTAATTTTTTTATAAAATACATAACGCCCTGGACCAGAGAGTTCGAGAAAGTGGGACGCTGCCGATCTGTTCATTTATTTACAATAATATGACGCCATCAAACTCGAAAAAAATTAAATCATCGGTAGATTAAAAAGTTCTGCGTAAGGTGAAGTGAAACAGTAGAAGAACAACGCACACACTGAATTAATCATTGAAAAATTGCGGTAAAATGTACGTTAATAATGTCAAAAATAAAATAGACAAGTGTTTTAAAGTGTAGTGCTTAGCTGGGGCACGACGTAAAATCTGTCTATACCTGCTTGGGTCATTTTGCGAATGGAGGCGAGTAACATCTGTTTACGTATAAAAAGCAACATAATAGACATCCAGCTATGGATGGAATGAGATAAGATAAGTGTTTAATTTGTAGCATGTAGCTAGTTTGTCCTTATTCGAATTGAAAACAAATTAAAATTAAAATCGAAACGGTATTAAACATAGGTAATGAAATTGAATAATTAGTCGGAATTGAAAACCGGTAATTTAAACTGATTTACTCAAAAACAGACCAATATACAGGGTGTACAAAATATTCCCACGGACCTCTTTCTCATAACCCGCTAAATAGGCCCCTTCCCCGCACGTCCGCCGTAAATGGATCTTTACCTATGGAGCGGTTAATAAATAAAAGATCATTGCGGCGAGCTGAAACACAGATTTCTGGAAAACATGAAACTATATACCTATGGACGCAAGCGGGTAGGAGCCGGTGCACACTGCTAATCCAGAAACAGAAGAAACAGGAAATATAGAAGAAGAATAAATAAGGAGATGGCGAAAGATGGAAACTTAAAAGAAGCATGGAAACTAAAAAGAAGTATCTCGCAAAAGCATACATTTTCCCATTCAATGATGACAGTTGGAAACTAAAAAAGAAGCATGGAAACTTAAAGGAAGCATCTCACAAACACCTACACTTCCCACCCTATATTCCTACCCCATGCGTCATGCGGTTCTCGCTGCTGACAACAAGCATGTCCATTGTCCATTCCAGCATATGCAGCCGATCTGGCGCGTATATAAAACATCCAAGGTTTGGTTCCGGAGCGCGGTTTGGTCGTCCGTTGGACGGTCGGATGGGGCCGCCTGGTCGTGGTATGAATATGTCACAGCGAGTGAAGGATGTAGTTGTGGGCAGCTGGGCGGCTGCATCTGGTCGTTCGGCGGGCGAACGGGCTGCGTGTTGGAACGAACCTCCAGGCTGGGTGCCCGGAATTGGCAGCAATGCTCACCTTACGCTGGCAAATCAATCAATCAAACAAAAGACATAACGCCCTGAACCGCATATATTTTAGCTCCCGGAATTTAATTTTTTCATTTTTGAAAACTAATTTCTAATTTTTTTATACAAAGAAGTAATCCTCCAATATTATTCCAAAACATATATGTTGTTACTTAGAATATGAGCATGTCACAGAAAAAAATAGTGATATTCCATCAAATAGTTCATAATGAAAAAATTGTTGCAAAACTTAAATATTTTTTTTCATCCCCTATTCATTTAATTTATTGAGTATCAAATTTTTATAATCGACATAACGTCCTATACCACATATATTTTAGCTCCCAGATTCGGCTCATTCACATTTGAGAGAATCCAATTTTTTCATTAACTTATTAAAATTCTTTCATAACTTTTGTAGAAGAAAATTTTTCAAGCTGGCATTTAGGGTAAATTAATCTCGTATTGGTAGGAACTTACCTCCCAAATATGAATCAAATCCAAGCCGGGGCAGCTAACCCATCCTTATCCGGCTGCGCTCCTTCATAATTATTTCATTTATGGAAGCATTTTGCTTAATACCAAAACTAATATTTCATCTACCTGTATTATATGCCAATTAGAAATGCATATAAATAGTACATTGTAACTATATCCTAATGAAGATTAATTTACTACTGTTGCAACATTAACTATGTTATTAATTTAGATAATGCGGGTCTATAATTAAATTTGCATTAAATATTTTGCATAGTGCTTCAGCGCATGCAAATGCAATTAATGAGTTTATAATTACACAGATTTCTACAACATAATAATAGTGGGTGTGGTTGGCGACATAGACTGCACTTCAACTCCACGGGATGCTATTTGATACAGTTGGTTTCTACCCCAGGGAGATTAACTCTCGACTGGGGATCCGTCAACATTTCCCATTAAGGACCAAGATGAAGCACATTTTTGAAAACATACAAAATTTAAATTAAAGCCACTCACATTACTCCAAAGCATACGGGTGAAGTATGGCTTCTAGTTAAATTAGATCTCATGAACATGAATACGGTGTATATTTGTTATTAGAAAGCATATTTTGATAATAAAATGTATGATTTCAACTTAGTTTTTGAAATATGCAGGCGACTGTAGTGAGAAAGGTGCCTTACCGTAATCCTCGGAGGAATGGCTCGCTGGGGCAGGAAGACAGCTCCTTTTTCACTCTCCAACCAATTGCTTGAATTGCCGAAGATTTATGTACGCTACATTGATAGTTGTAATATTTACCAGCAATTATTTAATTTGAAAATACTCGAAGTTTAAGTTAATATGGTTATAGTAATAGGCAACGTGCCGCGATCACTGTCAATATATGATTGATTCACTGATCGATTCGGTTTTACCTCCGGGCACTGTCGGCCCTGTTTGGCAGGTATACCAATCTCACTTCTATTTACAGTAAATGAAAAGAACAAAAATTAAATTAACATCACTAATGCCAGCTAAATAAAAATACATATTTACACATTTACAAAAGGACGAAACATTCCGCCGACCAAATACAACCATGTTGTATTTTACTGAGATGGCAGGGGGCAAAGCTTGACGACGGGCCTCTGGTAAGTTCCATCGGCCGTCTTAACGGTAGCGACACGGCATACTCCATCAGAACCACAATGAGTTTTAATAATACGACCCAAACGCCAGCGGAGAGGTGGCGATAAATCGTCCTTAATCAAAACTAATTTTCCAATTGATAAATGTTCTAAATTACCCCCTAACCATTTTTGACGCTGCATTAAAGTATGCAAATATTCGACATGCCATCTTTTCCAAAAATCTTGATGTAATATTTGCAATAACTGCCAACGTGTTAAACGATTGATAGTTAGATCAGTTAATTCAGGATCAGGCAGAACAGTTAAAGGTTCTAATGTTAGAAAATGTCCCAGAATGCTTTAGCATTCAGATTGTTGGGATCGGTGCTAAGCTCCAAAAGTGGACGCGAATTTAATAATGCCTCAATTTGGACTAACACTGTATATAGTTGCTCAAATGTCAGAATCTGTCCCCCAATCACTCTGGAAAGATGAATTTTAACTGATTTAACGCCCGCCTCCCACAAGC